>OW386287.2:109529570-109999430 GCA_936432065.2 Rutpela maculata | reverse complement strand
AATAATAATAATAATAATAATAATAATAATAATAATAATAATAATAATAATAATAATAATAATAATAATAATAATAATAATAATAATAATAATAATAATAATAATAATAATAATAATAATAATAATAATAATAATAATAATAATAATAATAATAATAATAATAATAATAATAATAATAATAATAATAATAATAATAATAATAATAATAATAATAATAATAATAATAATAATAATAATAATAATAATAATAATAATAATAATAATAATAATAATAATAATAATAATAATAATAATAATAATAATAATAATAATAATAATAATAATAATAATAATAATAATAATAATAATAATAATAATAATAATAGGGGTAGGGGGTGCTTAAGTAAGTTCAATGAACCTGCGGGCAATGCCGGCTGGAGCTTTTAGCTCCTGGTAGGGCCACCCATGCCGGTAAGGCCGCGGGGGAGAAACGAAAAACAGCACCTCGGTAAGTGTTATGCGCGCAGTCTATAGCCTCTGCACTTACAAGACCATCATGCGTGGTGAAGAGCCACATCCGACTAGAGGTTACCCTGTTCTAACAGAACATGATGGATCTAGAGGAGTAAACCTCGATAAAATAATCCGAAATCTAAGGTGTTTGCCGTGCTGAGGGATGCATGGTTCTGCGTTAGTGAACCGTAAACGGCTACCTCCGGATACCAGGCGGCCTCCGGTTGGAAAACAGCCTTGCTGTAGTAAGGGAGCACTGCTACAGTCGACCACTTCCTCTTCCCTACTCGTGGGACCATATATGAGTCAAAAAAAACAAAAACCAAAACCAAGAGATGTCCACCTCTATAAATATGGATGTGGCTGGAGGTCCACCCCAAAATACCGCCAACAATAACGCGAGCCAAGAGACGTCGGTTCCCCCTCGGTTCTTGGTCGTGAAAAGAGACGAAGGCGACTTCTCAAGAGTGAGTCCCTTCGTAATACAGAGGTCGTTGTATAGCTTGATTGGTACACCAAAGAATGTAAGAAAAATTAATGATGGACTGTTAGTGGAAACAATATCTGCAGCTCAATCAAAACGTCTACTGGAAGTAAAGAAGCTAGGAGAATTTATTGTTGAGGTTATCCCACATCGAAACCTTAACACCTCAAAAGGTGTCATATACTGCAGAGATCTTTTAAATTGCACAATAGAGGATATCTTAGATGGTCTAAAGAATCAAGGAGTTTTAGAAGTGAGGCGGATCAGAACAAATAAAGACGGAACACTAGTTGACACGCCTAATCACGTTTTGACATTTAACACGCCGCTTCTCCCAAAACGCATAAACGTAGCATTCTATTCACTGGAAGTCAGGATGTATATTCCATCACCAATGCGATGTTTTAGATGCCAAAAGTTCGGACATACATCTCTTCGATGCAGTCAACCACAAGTATGTGTATGTGGTAAACCTTTACATGAAGGTGAACCATGTAAAGATCCAATTACCTGCGTTAATTGTGGAGGCTCTCACTCCGCAAGATCTCGAAAATGCCCAACATTCAAACAAGAATCGGCCATCCAAGAAATCAAGGTTAAAGAAAATATTTCATACATAGAGGCAAAAAGAAAAGTAAATATATCTCTACCTTCCCCAGGAGTGAGCTACGCAGCAGCAGTATCCACTCCAGCCAAAATTGATTTTTCAGACCTTGTTAAACAATTAGTTCCAAAAATTGTAGATGCCTTATCTTTCTTACAACCCCCACAACCTCCAGCCCAAGAAAAACGAAAGAGAACTGACTCCCCAGAACAGCAAACCCTATCATCAGGAGATGAAACATCATTAAGTACCCAAGTTGCGGAAATAAGGAAGAAAAAGAAAAAAGCGGGCTGGCCAAAAGGCAAGCCGCGCAAACAAACATCTGATCACTCGTTACCGTGATATTTATCTGTGATATTTTATTTTATTTATATTTATTAATTTTATTTATACATATATTTATTTGCTTTTATTTATACATATTTAAAAAAAAAAAAAAAAAAAAAAAAAAAAAAAAAAAAAAAAAAAAAAAAAAAAAAAAAAAATGGATACAATTATCCAATGGAATTGTAATGGATGTAAAATCCATTTTCCAGAATTGAAAAGCATAATAGCAGAAAAACAACCTTTTTGCCTATGCTTACAGGAGACTCATCTAAAACCCCAGGAACAACTCTCGGTAAAAGGCTTCAATTTATTTAGGCAAGATGTCATCCCTCATCTGCGAGCCCGGGGTGGTGTTGCCTTTCTAATTAAAGAAAACATAAAAACTCACAGAATATTAATTCAGACTCAACTGCAAGCGATAGCTGTGAAAATTGAGTTCCCTATAAACCTAACAATATGTAACATATACTTACCTGATGCTAATTGGAGGTTGGAAGACCTAACTAATATCGTCCGACAGTTACCTTCACCGTTTCTAATTACAGGAGACTTTAACTCCCATAATCCTATATGGGGCTCTCGCCACTTAGACGCAAGCGGCAGAGCAATTGAAGAATTACTGGAAAATTTTGACTTAGTAGTATTAAATACAGGAGATGGTACTTACTTTAATTCTAGATCAAATAATTTTACAGCTATTGATCTGTCAATTTGCTCACCTGAAATAGCACATCTCTTGTCATGGAACGTCCTTAAAGACCATCTTTTCACCGATCACCATCCAATATCCATAGAACTACCAACACGAAACATACAAAACACTTCCTTTCGAAGATGGCGACTAGAACGTGCTGACTGGGACCAATTTGCAGAACTACTTAGTCAAATTGAAATGAAAGATACTATTACAGAAACGGTCGATGCTATTACTACAGCTATAGTACATGCTGCCGAATTAAGTATTCCCATGACAAGAGATACTCAATCAAAACTAACTGTGCCATGGTGGAATGAAGAAATAAAAAAAGCAGTAAAAGAAAAGAAAAGAGCTCTTAACATTTTTAAAAGATCCCCTACACGAGAAAATATGATTAATTTTAAACGTCTTCGAGCAAAATCTCGCCGCCTAATCTTAGCGAGTAAAAAATCTTCGTGGGAACAATACGTAAATTCTATTACTCCGGATACAGCTGTAACAGAAGTCTGGAAAAAGGTAAGAGCAATAGCTGGACGAAAATTTCCTAATCCCTCGCCAGTACTTCGGGTTAATAATGAATTAATATCAAACACAGAGGATATTGTAAACTTGTTGGGAAGCAACTTTCAAACAACGAGCGGATCAGCTAATTATGATCCAATTTTCCTACAGCAGAAACCAACACTAGAAATAGACTTAGATTTCTCCGAAAACAATATCTCACAATACAACGATTCTTTTACCATGAATGAATTAGAAACTGCACTTCAAGATGTAAGTAACTCCTCTCCAGGACCAGACCGCATTCCATACGAAATGATCCGCCAACTTCCAAGACATGTAAAAATGTTACTGCTTACCTTATTCAACAGAATATGGTCAGAAGGAAGCTACCCAGATCAGTGGAGAGAAGCTACTATTATACCACTACTCAAGCAAAATAAAGATCCCGAGGATCCAGCTAGTTACCGTCCTATATCTTTGACCTGCTGTCTTAGCAAGCTCCTTGAAAAAATGGTAAATATGCGTATAATGTGGTATCTAGAGAGAAATCATCTTCTATCAGACTTCCAGATGGGTTTCCGAAAATTCCGCTCCACCTCTGATCAATTGACATACCTCGATAATGCTATTCAAACTAGCTTTGCAAACAGAAATCATCTTGTAGCAGTATTTTTCGATTTAGAAAAAGCATATGACATGACATGGAGGTATGGAGTTATCCAAACCATCTATAACTGGGGGCTCAAAGGAAATTTAGCTCGTTTTATCTGCAGTTTTCTAGCAAATAGGAATTTCAGAGTTCGAATTGGCAACACTCTATCTGATGCTTACACCTTAGAAAATGGAATTCCTCAAGGCTCAACACTCAGTGTCACTCTGTTTGCCATAGCTGTCAACAATTTACTTGAGGATATTGACCCAAGAGTCGGAAGATCACTCTATGTCGACGATCTTGCCATTTTTTACGATGACAAAAGTATGGAAGAAGTTGAACAGACGATGCAACGTACCATAAATAAAATTGTCGATAAAGCTGAAAGTCGAGGCTTTAGGTTTTCAATAACAAAAACCCACTGTATTCACTTCTGCAGGTTAAGAACACCACATAATGATCCAAACTTAACAATGAAAGGACGCCCGTTAGAATTCAAAGAAACCACGACATTTTTAGGGCTAACTTTGGATAGAAAACTCTCTTGGAAACCACATATCGACAATTTGGCAATAAAATGTAAAAAATCTTTAAATTTGATCAAATGTTTATCTAGCATCAATTGGGGTGCGGACAGAGAAGTTTTACTTAAATTGTATGAATCCCTGATTTTATCAAAAATGGACTATGGGTGTACGATTTACTCTGCTGCACGTAAATCTCATTTAATAGTACTAGATCGTATTCAAAATACAGCGCTAAGGTTAGCTACAGGTGCTTTTCGTACAAGTCCGGCAGCATCTTTATGTTGCGAGTCTGGAATACCTCCATTAAAACACAGAAGACAACGATTTCTACTAAATTATGGAATAGGAATAAGAGCACAACCAAACCATCCCTGCTATGATATTCTTTATAATGCTCAGTTCGATATCTTCCAGTCACGACCCACAATAACAAGACCGGTGGGTATACGCATCCAGGAGCTGTTAAATAATTTAGATGAAGAATTCCCAACAACGTATGAACTAACATACTGCGAAATCCCACCCTGGAAAATTGCACCTCCAACTATACACTTTGAATGTGCTGCATTTAAAAAAGGAGAAACCTGTAACACCATATATCTATCGACATTTAATGAAATAAGAAATAACTACCCAGACTGTCAAATCATATATACAGACGGATCAAAGACAGACCAAGGAGTTGGAAGTGCGTTCGCAGTTCGAGATAAAACATACTCCTGGAGTTTAAATCCTAAAACGAGCATCTACACTGCCGAGCTCTATGCAATTTGGTATATAGAATTTGATAAAGATAATAATACATTTCTCATATGTTGTGACTCTCTCAGTGCATTACAGTCTATTTCTAATAATTTTAGCTATAGTCCATTGGTTCAACATATTCTATCCCTAATTCAATGGCTTAAAGACCAAAATAAGTTCGTATATTTCACTTGGATCCCAGGACATATAGGAATACCAGGGAATGAACTTGCAGACTCAGCAGCACGTCAAGCAGCTGAGAACGAAAACGAACCCTGGGAAAATATACCACTTCTTCCAGACGACATAAAAACAGCATTAAAACTGAAAATTAACAACATCTGGCAAAATGAATGGACAGCAACAGAAACAAAACTAAAAATAACTAAACCTCTAGTAGGGAAGGAGAAAAGGCACAAAGGATTCACGCGAAGAGAACAAGTAGCTTTGACCCGCCTAAGGATAGGGCATACTAACCTAACATCGATCCACATGCTACGAGGAAGCAGACAACCTACATGTTTGACATGCCAAAGTCCATTGACGATTAACCATATCCTTACGGAATGTACAGACTATACAAATGTGCGTCTTCAACTACAATTGCCCGATAATCTGGCAGAATGTCTGTCACACAGTAGAGAATCAATGCTAAAACTAATTCAGTTCTTGAAGAGTACTGGACTATTAATGAAATTATAATTTCTAGATGAAAATGATTAATCGATTGTTACTACCAATGTGATATGAGTACATTAAGATGCGGCTAATGACCAAAGTAGTCGATGCCGCTACAGCACAAAAAAAAAAAAAAAAAAAAAAAAAAAAAAAAAAAAAAAAAAAAAAAAAAAATAATAATAATAATAATAATAATAATAATAATAATAATAATAATAATAATAATAATAATAATAATAATAATAATAATAATAATAATAATAATAATAATAATAATAATAATAATAATAATAATAATAATAATAATAATAATAATAATAATAATAATAATAATAATAATAATAATAATAATAATAATAATAATAATAATAATAATAATAATAATAATGGTGTATTTAACACCCTCGTCTATCGTAGTCGTGTCATGGGTATAGAGGTCCCTGATGTCAGCTGCAGGGCCTGCCGCAGGGCGCCAGAGACTCTTATGCACTTGCTGTCGGCTTGCCCGACATACGCAGTCTCGGCCTATATCCAAAGGCACGACGGAGCATTACGAGTGCTTTACTACCATTTAAGGCACTCGTATGGGATAGACGAAACACCAGTGCTGCCTTACGCTACGGGGGATATTGAGTCCGTTGTGGGAAATGAGAAGTGTCTAATTTATTGGAACTACTCTTTTCCCACCGTCAGGCAAATACAAGCCAACAAGCCTGACGTAGTACTCCTCGACCATCAACTCAAGACAATGTTCGTCGTGGAGTTCTCGGCTCCCGCGGAGAACAACATTGTCTTGAAGGAGGAGGAAAAACGGACAAAATATCGAGATCTGCTCTTCGAACTCCGCAGACTGTATCCAGACCATACTGTTAAGATAGTGGTACTGATTATAGGAGCCCTCGGTGGAACGAGACACACACTGCTTTCGGAACTTAAGATCATACCGGCATGCCGAAACTCGGCAGAGGTCTTAGCCGGCAGAATGCAGAAGGCCGTCATTCTTGGTTCATTACGTCTGCTCAGGGCACACGATTCACGGACCCAGTAGTCACTCACCCCACGGGCGTGGGGAGTGGCTACCGGTACTACCAGCTCCCCTCTGTGAGGGTCGGAGCCACAGAGAAGGGTGACTGGTTTTTAGCTAGCTAAAAAAAAAAAAAAAATAATAATAATAATAATAATAATAATAATAATAATAATAATAATAATAATAATAAATATAAACGTACAGTGTATACACAATAAAATCTTGGACTTGAATCATTATCTGTCTGTAAATAACTTTGACATTTTGTGTTTTACCGAAACGTGGTCAGATGAAGAGCAGTTGAAATATGTAAACTTAAATAACTATAACCTGGCAACATATTATATTAGGAGAAATCATATTCATGAAGGTGTGGCAATTTATGTAAGAAATAATTTAGAGTTTAAGTCTTGTTCGTTTGCAGAGAAATTTTGTGATGACGTACATATCGAAATATGCGCAATTGAATTACATAAACACAAATCTATAATCGGCTGTTGTTACAGATCTCCGGTCGGAGACATACAAATATTTAATAAAAACTTAACTGCGTTTTTGGATATCATATCGACTGAGAAAAAGATAACACTTTGTGGTGATTATAACATCGACTTTGCAAAAACTACAGAGAGCAAGAGTCTACGAAATCTTTTTGTATCTTTTGGTTTGCATGAATGTGTTAAACTGTTCACCAGGGTCACCAATACATCTAAAACAAGAATTGATAATATCTTTACTAACGTAGAAAGCAAGTGCTGGAACGTCCAAGTTACAGATCCTTGTTTATCTGATCACAAAAGTATAAACTTTTCATATAGCATAGATGGCCCAGTAAAAAATGAGTCACTAATGCACAGAAGTGTTAACAATTTTACCATTCAAACGTACAAAATTGCATTATCAAATTGCAACTGGTCAAATTTATTTAAAAGTGTTGATACAAATTATGTCTCCACTATTCTACTTAACAATATTATAAAGTGCCACAAAGCATCTTTTCCCTTGAAGAAATTCAACGTAAAAAATGGCAAATTTATGAAGTATAGTGACAACATTAAAAAGATGAAAAATGATAATCTTACATGATATTAGTAAAACATATGAAAATTTTAAAGAACCTTACAAAAGATACAAAGAAGAGTACAAATTGGCGTTAAAATTAGAAACAATAAACCACAATACCAATTTAATATTAAACTCAAATAATAAACAAAAAACAGCCTGGTCAATCATAAATAAGTATAAGTCCAAAAATAACATCGATTCTGAGATATCAGCAGAAGACATAAATGCATTCTTTATAAATATTGCCGACAAAATTGTAAATAATATTAATCACAATAATACTGAATATCTTGAATCATTACGTAAAAATCACGTGACCTTTTCTTTTTACCTATCGCCAGTTACCGAGACCGAAATCAAAAAATTAATTGACTCGCTTAGCTCATCTAAATCTAGAGACTATTATGGCTTAAATAGTGATTCACTTAAATTAGGTAAAGAAGAACTATTATCTCAAATCACTTACTTCATAAACAGTTGTTTTGAAAATGGTATATATCCAGATAATCTCAAGGTATCTAAGGTAACTCCCATCTTTAAAAAAGGAGCGAATGATTCATTCGAAAACTATAGGCCAATATCAATTATTCCGGTATTAGCTAAAATATTAGAATTAGCCTACAAAATCCGACTAATGGAATACTTTGAAAAAAAAAATCTAATAAATTCATGTCAATACGGTTACATGATAGGTAAATCGACGGTGGATGCATTAACAAATTTAATAATATCGATAACCGATGAACTCGAAAAGGGAAACATGTCTGTAGCAACTTTCGTAGATTTATCTAAGGCCTTTGATTGTGTTTCACATGAGATACTACTAGCAAAATTAGAGATGTATGGCATTAGAGGGCCAGCTTTGTCATTCATAAAATGTTACTTATCAAACAGATATCAATGTGTACATGTAAATGGTGAGACTTCATCCCTTAAATCACTTAAGCATGGAGTTCCACAAGGATCCATTTTAGGCCCAATATTATTCATTATTTTTATAAACGATATCTCAAATTTCCTTGAATTTAAATCCATTCTATACGCAGATGATACAACTCTACTATCCACAGGCAAAGATATCAGCTCCCTGACAAACATATCTAATGAAATGCAATCAAAAGCAACATTAAACTATCATTAAATGTAGAAAAAACACAAACGTTGATTTTTAATCTAAACACGCATATAAATTCCAACACTCATCCTCTAAAATATCTCGGCATTTTTCTTGACAGTAGGTTAACGTGGGAAACACACTCCGAATACCTTCAGAAAAAATTATCAAGTTGTGTTTATTTGTTAAAAAATCTAACCAATTTGATAAACCAAGACACAATTCTGTTAGCATACCATGCCATATTTCATAGTGTTATGTCATATGGTCTCTTACTGTGGGGTGGCTCAACACATGCATCTAAAATATTACGTATCCAAAAACGAGCAGTTAGAGTTATTACGAATTCTAAATATGATGAAAGTTGTCGACCGTTATTTAAAAAGTTATACTTACCTTAACTAATCAATATATATATGCATGCCTAAATTATGCTAAAAAATATTCAGCCAACCAATTTTCGAATAGAAACGAAACCAGACTTAATCTCGTAATTGCCCTACATTTCCGCCTCTCCAAAAATCTAAACTCATTTAGATATATTTCCATAAAATTATATAACCTATTACCCGTCGAATGGAAAAATTTAACGCACCATAAATTCGAAAAAAACATTAAGACATTTCTGAGAGATAATGTATTTTACGAGATCCAAGAGTTTATTGATCATTTTAGATTTTCATTTTAATATGTTTGTATTTTAATTAGTATGTATTTTCATTGTTTTAATATTATTTTACTCAGTTAAACGCAACGAATGTGTATTGACGTATGTATTACAGTGTAATATTGTCTAACATGAATAAAAATCTCTCTCTCTCTCTCTCTCTCTATATATATATATATATATATATATATCGCACGTCTCCCGTTTTTACATCTTTTTTATAATCGGCCGATAAAAACTCGGTGATATAAAATTCGAAAAACTATAGTGATAATAGCTAGAATATAAATGATTAAGCATAGGCATTATAATTTATTCTTTCTTTTTTTTTTAAAGATACTTTTTATTTTAAGATAGGCTGGACTGGACGTAAAACTGAATTATTTTACCTCAAATATTAAATAAACCGATATATATTTCTGGTGGTATATTCTTAGGCAGGATAAAATCCATAAAACTAAACGTATCTTATTCGTCGAACTACATTTACAAGGAATAATTTAAAATTACATACTCCAGGGGAATTGGGAACGTTACATTACATAATTCAATTGCACATATTTCAAAATTCATGTCAATACAAATTTTGTCAACCCAGTTGTATGACTTATATGCTAAACCATCCTGGATAAAGATAGCAACCCCTCCATGAATATGGTTGGATCTTGTGTAGAAACTGGCCAAAGTATAACCATTTAGAGAAATGTTCTTAATTTGTTCATCACAACACCAAATTTCGCTAAAGCAAAGAACATCATACCTATTTTCTGAAAAAAATAACAATTTATTGTGTAAGCACTGAATGTTTATATAGAATATTGACAATTTGTTTTGATTTTTAGTGATGTCCATAGAACTATGAACATTTTTACAAATATTTATAAAGTTTCCTTCATTTGGTCCTGTTAGGCTACTTCTAAAAAAGACTCTGGGTTTTCCTTATCTTCATCCGTAATGATACGTCTTGTTTTGTATTTTTCATAGTGTCAGTTAAAATCAATTGTAATTAACGCCTTTTGGCCAAAATGATGGTTTGTGAAAATCGTCCTTATATTTGAAGTCTGCTGCGACCATATATGATTTTAACTTTCTTTGCTCCTTCAAATCTTTTACAATAAAATCATCACCCTTATCTCCAGTTTTCCTTATCAAGAAGTGTTTTATGTCTTCCTCAGTAGTATCTTGTGTCCCTTTATATATCCATATCTTTGGCTTTGTTCCTTTAAAGTTTTCATATTTATCTTCTGATTGGCCTAAGTTTCTTCTGTGGCTTCTTTTTTTTCTTTGAATTAATTGCCAGTTATCATTTTCCCCATTTTCTTCCTGCGTAGTAGATGTCCCCTGTGTATTGACTATTTCATTTGCTCCTAAACTAATTATTTCATTCATAATCGTTTTTTGTTTGTCTTCTAGGACTGCTAAATTGTGTTGTTTAGAAGTGCTATCCTTAATTTTTGAAACAGACTGTTTGATAATTTCGGTATTTAGTTGTTTGGGAGTCCCTGTATTTAATTGTTTAGAAATCTCAGACTGTTTATTTCTATCCAATATTTGTGGTTTTTCTACTGATAAAGTCCTTGGTTTTTTTTCTGCTTTGTCTTTAGATATTGTATTTATTTTTATGTCTAAACTATTTATTTTTTCTACAAGTGACTTAAAGTTAAGTTCAAATTCTGTTCTCATTGTTCCACAAAAAGTGCTTAATAGATTTTCTTGTAATTCAGAAATTTGTTTTTCTGTTCCTTTATTAGTAGTTGCCCTTAGTTCTAAATTTTCAGTTTCAAGATGTATGATTTTTTCTTTAAGTAATTTAATGGCATCTCGTAAGTCTTTATTCATTTCCTTTAAAAATTTATTTTCACATGTAATTGTTTTTTCTATTAAACTTTCGTCAACTGGATCTGACACTTCCATTATTTCTTTTGATTTTTCTTCATACAATGGCTTATCACAGCACTTTTTTGTTTTCTTTATTGCATAGCTATTATGAAAAACTGTAGAACAATTTATGCATTTAACTTTTTTATTTACTGCAGGTTTGTTACAAAAATTGCAAAGAACACTTAAACTATCACTTTCATAGTTGTTTAGATAATAATCGGGACATATTCTTTATCCAAGCAAAATGATATTGCGTAGCTTCAGTAAAATTATCGGCAGAATTCGTAGGAATCATTAATAAATTTACGACCCGTTCAAAACTGTATTTAGTTAAACATACCGGTAAAACTTCCCTTTTAATTACGTTGTATACGTTTATCGAAATATCATTTAAGCGTTCGAATTTTTTAATATTTCTTAATTCCATCGGAAACTCGATGCCATCATATTTTAAAACGTTCTCAAAATGAGGATATGAAGTCACTCTCTGCCCATCCTTTTTAGCCGGGTATAATGCCGAAACTACTGACCATAAGAAGCAATATTCATCATTATTTTTAACGTTAATAACACACTTTTTTTCCTTTATAAAGTTTGGCATTTCAGCATATGTTGATAATCCCACTGTTATAGGACAATATTTATTAACATTTACTCTTAGCCTGATAATTTCCGATAAGGCCCAGCCTGAATCTTTTCCTTGAAAGCCTTCAAGATGTTTTAATAACCGTTCGGATACATTTTCTTTATACCATTCCTTTAAATCCGTATTTAAGTTTATCACAGCGTTCCTTGTAGCAAAAGTTTTTAATTCCACTATGCCATTGGTAGGCTGTACGAAGTTACATTCAAAAATAACATTTACTTTAATTAGTCCATCTTTCAAACATTTTTTAATTTGAATAGAGAAGCTCCTAAACGCTTTTTTAAAAAATAATAACGGTTCTTTAATTTGTACGTTAGTTATTATACCAGACTTAACACGATTTTTAAAACAAGATTCTACCTCTTGATATACTAAATATTTTCGTGCTGTCGGCTTTAAGGAACCGCCTAATATTTTATTTTTTAATTTTAATTTTTTCAATTGCTCTCGGTAGTATTTTAAGAGCGCTAAATTATTTTCCAATTTAAATATATTTTCACCTTTATTATCGATATGAATATTGATTTTAATTACCTTGGCTACTAGTTTAATTACAATATATTAAAATCTGAGAGGGCTGTACCCCTTACTCTTTCCAAATTTACTGCAGCAAAGGCTTTTTTCGCGCTCAATTCTCTGGGCGCGAAACGGTATTGACGGACACACAATAAAATGCTTACTGGATTAGGATATATTTCGTCGAATCCATTTAACGATTAACTTCTTAATTAACTGATTAAATTCGTCCGTCTCTTTCTGGACGAATTTTTGAAACCCTCAATTTTTATTCACGATGCTCCCTTTGTCGTGTCGTTGCATTTTGCAATTTTGTTGAAATGTCAAAAAATGTCACTTTTCATACGTTCGTGCCGGGCCGAATTTTCTATTTGCCCTATGAAATTTATGATGCGGTTCAACTAGAACTCTTCCACTTTCCATCGCGACATCGTACGGTCGTTCCGCTGGTGTATTTCGACAAATATGAACATTTTAAGATTGCATGTTTATGCACTTTTTTCGGCTCCAAAACGCTACTTTTTTTTTCCGCCGTTTTTCGTTTATATCTCGGAAACGGCTGCAGCTAGCTCAAAAATAAATTTTCACTAGGGTCCAGATAATTTCTTGGGAAATCGCCCAGTTCCATCAGAATTGTCCTAAATACTTTCGTTTCGGAGAAATCGACCCAAATGTATGGCGATGCACGACTCAAAATGGTACATTTTTCACTTAAAACCTCCATAACTCCTAAACGGTGGCTCCTAGGCCAAAAAACTTCGCCCTAACGAATTTGTACAGAATTAAATTATCTAAAAGTCTTTTTTTTTTAATTGTCCTGCTTCAAGAATTAATTAACTGCGGACGGCCAAAGTGGCGGCTCCTTTTATAAAAAGTCATATACAGGGCGATTTGTCTACATTGACATTTGTTTCGTGTTTTTGTGCGATGCAGATTGGAACCAAGGACAATTTTATAAACCGTCGATCTGCATAGGCGCCCTCAGTCTTAGAGATATCGACTTCATATTTGAAACGTAGGTGGAACTATTGAAGAAAAACGAAATTCGAGAGAATCAAAAATACAACTACGTCACAAAAAAGAAAATCTCTTACTACACACGAACGGATGGAGATAATGACTTCATATTTGAAATGTAGGTGACACTATTGAAGAAAAAACGAAATTCGATTGAATCAAAAATACACCTACGTCACAAAAAAGAAAAACCCATACTACGCACGAACGGATGGAGATAATGACTTCGTATTTGAAATATGGGTGGCACTATTGAAGAAAAAACTAAATCCGGGTGAATCAAAAATACACCTACGTCACAAAAAAGACAATCTCTTACCACGCACGAACGGATAGAGATAATGACTTCATATTTGAAATGTAGGTGACACTATTGAAGAAAAAACGAAATTCGATTGAATCAAAAATACACCTACGTCACAAAAAAGAAAAACCCATACTACGCACGAACGGATGGAGATAGAATAGAATAGAATAGAATAATTTTATTAATGTTGAATACACAGAAGTGTTTACACAAGTCAAAAATAGCATATAAAAAAGGAAAATTAGCAGATAAGAAAAAATCTTATAAAACATATTTGTATAAATGTATATGAAGAGAGAAGAAAAAAATAATAAAAACACTAAGTTAGACACATTATGTAAAAAGCTTAAATGCTAATAAAAACATCATCATACAACAAACAATATACATTCAATAATTAATAATTACACATGAATTAACAAGATAACATAGAGATAATCATCAGAGACCACATATTGGCATACCGGTTTATTTAATTAAATTTGTGATAAATCGCTCAATAGAAATTCTTCAAAACTGTAGAAAGCATTTGCAATAAGATACTTTTTTAATCTGGATTTAAACTTAGTTTCACTCAAAAGTCTTACTGCTGAAGGCAGTGCATTATAAAATTGTATTCCATAATATCCAGTGCCATCCCTAGTTTTTTTTAGGCGTAAAAAGTTTTGGTGGATATCATTTTTATTCCTAATATTGTATGAATGAATTTCGTTTCGAGACATGTATTTGTTTAGGTTATTTTTTATGTACAAGAGACATTGTAATATATAAGTACAGGGCACAGCCAGTATATTCAATTTTTTAAATTGTTCTTTGCAATCGTCTCTATAGCTAAGTCCAGATATAATTCGTACAGCTTTTCTTTGTACGGAAAACACGCTACTAGATGTAGGAGCATGACCCCATACTAGTATTCCATATGATATCACTGAATGAATCACACCATGGTATGCGGCTACCAATGCATTTTGAGTAATTTTGCCAGCTACAGATCTGAGTAGGTATATATTTTTAGAAATTTTTTAACAAACATGTGATGTATGTTCATCCCATGATAGTTTTGGGTCCAGGTGTAGACCAAGAAATTTAGTGGATATTGGGTTGTGTATTTCCTCCATGTTTCATAGACTAAATACCATTGATTCCGTTTTTGAGGTATTTAAATTCAGGCGGTTAGCCAGGAACCAACTTTGTACGATTGACTGTATGTCTTTGACATTATTTAGTAATTCCTCTAGATTAGTGTTTACGTCTGTTAGATTAGTATCATCAGCAAATAGAATGGTCTCTATTTGGTTTACCGAGTTTGGAAGGTCATTAATGTATATAAGGAACAGAATTGGTCCTAGGATGGACCCTTGGGGGACACCATGTTTTACTGGAAGTAGTTTAGAATTAGTTCCATTATAACTAACATACTGTTGACGTCCAAACAGGTATGATTTTATTAACAAAATGCTGTCTGTAGTGAAGCCATAGTAGTTCAGCTTATTCAGAAGGATGTCATGACACACACAGTCGAAAGCCTTAGTGAGGTCTAGGAAATGAGATGATATATATTTACCATCCTCGAAACCAGCATTAATAAGCGAAGTTAATTTATCAATGGCTAATGTGGTTGATAACTTATTTCTGAAACCATACTGGCTGCTATTAAAAAGAGTATTACTTTCAATGTAATCGACTAACTGGACTTTTAAGATAGTTTCGTATATTTTAGCAAAATAAGGGATAACAGAAATCGGTCTGTGATTAGAAGGATCATGGATATCGTCTTTTTTATATATTGGTACAACCTTGGAGATTTTTAAGCAATTTGGAAATATATTGTTTGATATACACATATTGATTAGTTTTGTCAATGGAAGTATTATTGTATAGATTATAGATTTTATAATATTGGTATTAATATCATATACATCCTTACAAGTCTTATTTTTTAACGAAGTTGTTGCCTCGAGTACTTCTTGTGGTATTACATTAGAAAAAGTAAACTCATGTTCTGTGACATTTTCTATAAAATCAGTATATGCTTTGCTTACTGTAGGCATAGCTTTTAAAATGTCCTCTGGAATATTAACAAAATAATTATTAAATTCGTCGCAAGATATTTTCTCTGTAATATTCTTTTGTGTATTTTTATTGCTATTTACAATTTTCCACATTGCTTGTTGAGGATTTTGATGGTTGTTTATAAAGTTTTCATAGGATGCGGTTTTAGCGGCATTTATCTCCCTTCTATATACAGATCTGTAATTGTTATATATGAGCTTGTTAGCTTTGGTGGGATTGATTTTGTGGTAATCATGGAGGAAATTCAAATGATCTCGCATCCGGCGGAGTTCGTCATTGAACCAATTTAATTTAAATATATTTAAGTTATTAGCCATACGTGATTTTAGAGGGAAACTTATTTCTATTGCATCCGTAATGACACTGATGAATGTTTCAAATTTTTGGTCTATTGTAGTATTATTATTATCTAAGAAATCCCAATTTCGGTTTGCCAAATAGTTATTTGCAGCTATGAGGCCCTGTTCAGTTATGGTTCTATAAGTAATTCTCTTTGAAGATTTGACAAATTTAATATTTGTTTCTAATTGTATGCCTAAGTGATCAGACAGTCTTGTTTCTATGGAGGCTGTCTGATAGTTATTTATACCTATATTTGTAAAGATGTTATCCAGGCAGTGCGTGTTTCTAGAAAATCCAAAATATGTTTGAGAGATACCGAAAGAGTTAAAAGTATTAATTAGCAATTTAGTCTGTCGATCATTAACGTTATGGAAGTGAACATTAAAGTCACCCGAAATAATAATTATTTTGTCACTTTCTGATAACAAAGTGAGTGCTTTATGCAGTATTTCTAGAAATAAGTCAAAATCTCCGTTTGGGGATCTGTATAACGTCATTAGTCTAGTATTCTGATATTCAATGGCTGCAAGCTCACAATGAACATCAACAGATAATTTTTTAATATGCTCCAAGGCTGTACAAGTATAGCCCCTTAATGCATAGATAGCCATACCACCATGAGATAATGTGGTTCTGGAATACTCAGATATAAGATTATAATTATTTATACTTACATAGTTAATTTCATCATCTGTACACCAGTGTTCATTAATTAACAAGAAATTGTAATAATGGTCTCTAAGAAATACGTCTAATTCACTTGTTTTATTTCTAATGCATTGTATATTTAGATGCAGTATTTTAAAACTATAAGGACTCTTATTTGATAGTTCTCTTGACGTATTTGTGATGTAGTTAGTAGAATCTCTGCCTGTGCTGGTATGATCTATGGTTGTTGTATGCCGATCTAGGGGTGTAGTTAATATTGCGTCTTGCTTCATACTGAAAAAACCGTTTGATTTCAATTTCTTCGGGCCAATTTGAAGGATTCATAAGGCCATCGAGGAGATCTGCTCTTGCTTCCACTTTAAAGCTAGCATAGTCGCCAGATTTTACCGTTAGCTTTTCGATCTTAAAGGTTTCTGTGTCACCAAATGTTGATTCCAGGTATTCCTTTAGATCTTCTTCAGTAACCTGAGCACTCAATTTTCTGACTTGGATATTAGTTTTTGGATAGAGTTTAGCTGCTGCTAATTTAGTATTTGCAATTTTTCTAGTACCCATAACTGAGGAAAAATTTTTATTATCATTCCTTTGTTTGCCAGATGAATTTGGTTTCACGTAGTTTGCATTTCCTGGATTTTGTATTTCATTTCCAGTGGTAGAAGCAATATTGTTGACTGTTTCTTTGGATTTTATTGAGGATTTTAAGTTAGTTTTTTTATCAGAGTCATTGTTAGCTATAGGGACATTGCATGGAATTGATGAGTTTCCCTTCATTAAATTTTTAAGGGTCGATATTTCTTTGTCCATAAGTATAAACTTGGCTTGAAATTTATTCGTAAGAGTACTTAGCAATTTATCGAATAAAGTATTTTCCTCAGATTTACTGTGTGGTGGAACAGCTAATTTGGAATTATCTTTAGTGAGAAATTTAACCAAATCAATATTGCTGTCCTTTAAATTAGTAATTGCATTAGACAGTGAATCAAATTTGGCGTTTAGGGATTCGTTGAAGAGAGAAGAAAAGTTACTAATTGCTGACGATATTTCTTCTTTTACTATGTCTGATAAAGCCTGCTTAATGTCTTGATTTGGAGTTGATACATTTGCCCTACAGTCTGAGCACCAAAATATTATAACCTTGGAAGATTTCATCGTGACAGCTCTATATTCTGTAGCAGATAAATTTGCACAAGTTTGGCACAGTTTGTTGCCACAATTGTCACAAGTGACTAGTGATTCTTCTTTGGAATCAGACCTTTTACATTTACAGCAGTTCATGATTTATAGTCCGGTCCTGTTCAAGTTTTTATGTATCAAGAGATTAGATTAGTTTTTTATCAGCACTAAACCTTTTCTTGTAGCCTGATAAGTTTTTTTTAATGTTTATTAGTTTTGTTGTCACTTCGTTCAAACTTGTTTAATTAAACAATTAACCACTTATATTGCAATAAATATATGCTGTAAAATATTTAACTTGTTATGGAATAATGTAGTTAACTAATGATGTCGAAATCTGATTTTTAAAGTTATTTTTTACACTTAGAAAAGTCTATTACAGAGGAGCACAGCAATACACAGCAATACACAACAATAGCTTACTAAAATAATGACTTCGTATTTGAAATATGGGTGGCACTATTGAAGAAAAAACTAAATCCGGGTGAATCAAAAATACTCCTACGTCACAAAAAAGACAATCTCTTACCACGCACGAAATCACTTCATATTTGAAATATAGGTAACACTATTGAAGAAATAACGAAATCCGTGTGAATCAAGCATACACCTACGTCACAAAAAAGAAAACCTGTTACTACGCACGGACGGATAGAGATAATGTCTTCATATTTAAAATATAGGTAACACTATTGAAGAAAAAACGAAATTCGAGTGAATCAATAATACATGTACGTCACAAAAAATAAAATCTGTTACTACGCACGAACGGATAGAGATAATGACTTCATATTTGAAATATAGGTAACACTATTGAAGAAAAAACGAAATTCGAGTGAATCAATAATACATCTACGTGACAAGAAATAAAATCTGTTACTACGCACGAACGGATAGAGATAATGACTTCATATTTGAAATATAGGTAACACTATTGAAGAAAAAACGAAATCCGAGTGAATCAAGAATACACCTACGTCACAAAAAAGAGAATCTCCTATCACGCACGAATGGATGGAGATACTGACTTCATATTTGAAATGTAGGTGGCACTATTGAAGAAAAAACGAAATCCGAGTGAATCAAGAATACGCCTACGTCACAAAAACGAAAATCTCTTACTACGCACAAACGAATAGTGATAATGACTTCATATTTGAAATGTAGGTGACACTATTGAAGAAAAAACGAAATTCGAGTGAATCAAAAATGCACCTACGTCACAAAAAAGAAAATCTCTTGCTACGCACAGACGGATAGAGATAATGACTTCATATTTGAAGTATAGGTAACACTATTGAAGAAAAAACGAAATCCGAGTGGAACAAGAATACACCTACGTCACAAAAAAGAGAATCTCTTACCACGCACGAATGGATGGAGATACTGACTTCATATTTGAAATGTAGGTAACACTATTGAAGAAAAAACGAAATCCGAGTGGATCCAGAATCAAAAATGCACCTACGTCACAAAAAAAGAAAAACACATACTACGCACGAACGGATGGAGGTACTGACTTCATATTTGAAATGTAGGTGACACTATTGAAGAAAAACGTAATTCGAGTGAATAGAAAACACACCTACATCACAAAAATAATAAATTCTTCCAGTGCCCGAACGGATACAGATATTGACTTCATATTTGAAACGTGGGTGGAACTATTGAAAGAAAACGAAATCAAGTAAATCAAACATACACTTACGTCACTAAGATGAACAATTCTTACAGCGCACGGACGGGTACAGATATTGGTTTCATATTTGAAACGTGGGTAGAACTATTGGAAGAAAAACGAAATTCGAGTGATTCAAACATACACCTACGTCATAAAAGTGAAAAATTCTTATAGCGCACAGATGGGTAGAGATATTGACTTCATATTTGAAACGTACATTATTATTATTAAGTGAAAAGTTAATAAAACATTATGACCTCATAGCTCACATAGCTCTACATAATATTTGTTACCCACAAGTTATTTATATATAAAAAAAGACCTACGCTACACGGAGAAACATATTCATCCAATGCTGTTGTGTAAATATAATTACTTCTAAACATTGTACATTGTCAACCTAGAATAATGAACTTTATAGAATACACTCGGAAAAATACCTATTGAATAAGGTGTTTATAGAATTTTACTCAAAATTAGGAAATAAAAATTAAAAAATGTCAAATTTTAGAAAAATGTAAAATTATTAAAACATGTTAAATTTTCAGAAAAACGTCAAATTTTCAATAAATTTCAAATTTTAAGAAAATGTCAAATTTTCAGAAAATGTCCTAAAAGTAATAAAAATTGTCAAAATTTTTAAAAGATGTCAAATCTTCCAATATGTCGGTTTAAAAAAAATGTCAAATTAAAAAAAAAAAAAATTGAAAATTTATAAAAATGGAAAATTTTCGGAAATATGTAAAATATTAAAGAAATTTGAAATACACGGAAAAAAAAATTAATTCAAACGTGAAATTGAGCGCGGAGCGCTCAAAATTTAGCGCGAAGCGCTCAAATTGAGTGCAAAGCACTCAAGCCCTCTGCTAGGAGCTAAAACGGGCTTTAGCCCGTTCTAGTATTGCTATTAATTATCGAAATATGTTGGTCGATTTCATCATCGGTCTTTAAGAGCAGCAATGATTTTTTAGTTAAATTAATTATATCGGTACTGATTTTAGATACAGTCTCGGTAGACGACATACTGTTTCAATTAGACAACCGTTCGCCGCGAGAGATAAACAGCTAATGATCGAGGTGGGGAGATGACGCTGCTTTTATACTCGGGGGTCGAGGGTCACGTGACTTTGCAATGGACGATTTCTAAAAGGCTCCCAAATTTTCATAATCTGTTCGTCTTTTACATATAAAACAATGTTAAATTGCTATATCACTGCGGGGTGGCTACATATTCCCAATAATAATAATAAAAGTTCTTTATTGAGCATAAACCCAAAAGGCCATCGACCGAAGTCCTTCAGCCTGTTTACAAAAATATTAAAGTTAAAATAAGTACTTGTACATTGTGTATTTCATGTGTGGTAAGTATTTATATAAAAAAAAAAAAAAAAAAAAAAAAAAAAAATTGTATATGTATTGAAAAACGTTGTTTATGGTTCTCTTAAGTCCTTAATGTGTTCCCACAAGGTTCGTTCTGGATATTTCCTGCGTCTTGGTGTCTGATGGTTTCTTGTTTTGCATAAGAGTTGTATTTTATCTATATTGTCTTCATTTTTGGCAAACTTGGTTGACAATTTTGAAAGTCTTTGTGAAATTGGTTCAATATTGGTGATTTGGTACAGGAGGTCATTAGGCGGGTTATGGAGTGGATTGTCAGGGTGATCGTTCTGAGTGTTGATGTCTCCGCTACATTGATATTTTTCAGTGCCGGGTTTTTTGCATTAAGGTAGAGGGGATGGCTGTATTCTAGTAGTGGCCTACATATGGATTTGTAGATATGTACTGCTGTCTTCATACTGATACCTTTGTTTTTAAAGGTCAAACTACGGAAGTGTTTGCCTCTGGAGATGCACCTCTTTTTTATAATTTTGGTGTGATTATTAAAATTCAACTTGTGGTCAAGGCTTACACCTAGATATTTGACTGTTGTACTGGGTGGGAGAGAGTGATTGTTGATGATTATTTTTGGGGAGTTGATGTTGGGGGCATGGTTGAAGATTATGTATTGGGATTTTGTCAGGTTTGGTTTCAATCTCCATTTGTTGAACCATATCATCGTCGTGTTCATTAATCTTTGTAGTTCATCCACATTCTTTTTCATAGTGCAGTTATGACTAATTAATACAGTATCATCAGCATATTGTAGTATATATGGATTAGGGTTGAACTGCGCTGGGTCATTTTCGAAGTTGTAAATATCAAAACAGTAGGTGTTGTATAGTAGTGGCGATAGCGGCGAGCCTTGTGGTAGTCCTTGTTGCATTTTAAATGTTTTAGAGTAGCATGTGTCTATTTTGATTTGTAATGTTCTCTCTTTTAAATATGTGCTTATCATGTGTACTAAGTATCTCGGACAGTTCAGGTATGCTAGCTTGTACAGTAGGCCCATGTGCCAAACACTGTCGAATGCTTTATTTATGTCCAAAAATATTGCCGCACTATGTTGACCTTCGAGCTTTGTCGTTTGGATATTTGAAGTGATTATCATCAGCGGGTGGGTGGTGGATGATTTTTCCCGGAATCCAAATTGGTAGTTGGGTATGTTGTGCCCGATTGCATCTGAAATGAGTCTTTTAATAATCTGTTCCAAGTTTTTTGCTAGTACTGGAAGTAGTGTGATAGGACGATAGTTATTTGTTCGGTGTGGGTTGATGTTGGGTTTGGGGATGGTGATGACAACACCGTGTTTCCATTCCTTAGGGAAGTACTGGTTGTTCAAACAGTATTCGTATAATTTTATTATGTATAGGTGTACTTTGTGTCCAAGTTTACGGATGATATTTTTAGATATGCTGTCTTTTCCGGGGGCTGTGCTTTTACCTTTATTCAGTATGTCATAATAGGTTTCCTCGCTTATTGAAATGTTTTGGTTTGGTAATTCTTCAGAAATGAAATCGTCATGCCAATTTTTTACGTCTTCGTGATGCGCTTCGTCGAATTGGTTATCATTTTTAATTGTGTATACATTTTCATAATGTTCCGCAAACAGATCTGCTTTTTCGGGGTTGCTATTATAAAGTGTATTATTTTCTTCTAGTGTGGCTATGGATGTCGACTGTTTATATCTTGATAATTTTTTTATTTGTTGCCAGTAATTTCTGCCTTGTTGTTGATTGATTTCATTACATACTGTTAACCATTTATGTTCCTTATAGTCTTTAATTAGCCTTTGGATATTTTTGTTGTAATCGTTAATATGTCTTTTATATTGTGCATCTTTATTTGTTAGGTATTCTCTATACATTTTCCTTTTATGTTTTATTAATCTGATGATGAATGGTGGTAGTTCATATGAGTAATATCTAATTCTTCGAGTGGATGAGTTATGTATTATCGTCGCCGTTAGTTTTTCGTTGAATCTGGTTATTGCCTGTTCGTCAATTGGAAGGTGTTGTTGTTCTTCTACATAATTTTCTATTGTATTGTTGACTTCATCCGTGTTGCACTTATGTAGGTTAATTCTTTTTTCTTCCACTTCCTCTTCTGTTGTTTTGTCTAGCTCTATGTTAATCTCTATCGCCAGGTGGTCGGACCCTATGTCTGAGAGAGTTTCTATTTTACATATATTGTTATGAATATTTTCGGTGTAGAGTATTATATCTGGTGTCGAGTCCGGGTTGTTTTCCATTAAGAATGTCGGGGGGGTGTCTGCCTTCCTAAATGTTGTGTTATTTATGAATGTTTGTATTTGCTTGTTTTTTGTTCTATTTACATTAAAGTCCCCTATTATTAAGCAAAATTTGTATTGTGCTGCTTTGTTGAAGATGGTTTCTTCAATGTTAGATGTTGGGTGTACATATATCAGAATTATATGCAATCTGTCTCCTTGGAATGGTATTGAAATGTGTGTGGCTTCGTTGAGTGGATTATTTACCCTCGGCGGATTTTCTTTTCTCATTTTCAAAAGGGGATTTACTTGTATTAGGTTTCCTCCTCTTGTGTTATTATTTACGATGTTTCCATTGTATTGTAGCACGTCCCAGTTTTGGTACCGAGTGTTGCTGTTTTCTTTGGTTTTGGTCTCCACGAAAAGTGAGCAATTGATATTATTTTTTTCCATTGTGTTGTTAATTAACTGTTTTTTAGGTGTATAGCTGTTTACATTGGCGTATAGTATCCTAAGCATCGACGTGAACTTGAACATTGGTCTTTCCAGGTATAGGTTCCGTTGGGGATACAGTTAAAGGTTCGTCTAGGTCGAACATTAAGATATATACTCTGTTACCAGAGAACGTTGCCACTGTGTTAACGTTGTATAGTGTTGTAAATCTCTTTCTAAGTTTCCTTAATAGTTCTTCCCTATCTCTGTTCTTTTCTTTGTTTAGTTTTGTTATATATGTGTTGATTATCATGTCATGTACTGTAACTGGTGAGTGTATTTTGGAGTTTTTTGTTATTCTATTGTCGATTTCGTGGCTTTGCTTGTTGAGTGATTTTATCTGTGCATTTGGAAGCCCCTGTATTGGTTGAGTCGGTCTTTTTGGGCATTTGAGTGACCATGCAGCATGGTCTTCTGAACCACACCCTGTGCATTTCATTGGTAGTGTGGAATTACATGTGGAGAAGTGGTGAGGTCCATTACATTTCGTACATTTTGGCGGAGTTGTACATTGTTCTTTAGTGTGCGTAAATTGTAAACATTTTGCACATGGTTGTGGAATTGGTGCTGGCGGAAGGCTCGGAAAAATGGGGTAGTGCTTATGTTGGTAGAATATTCCCTCGTTTAGTAATTGTTCGCTAGCTTTTAGACAGTCCGTTATTATCCTAATCATGAGTGTGGGTTTGTTGTTTGCTTTTGCGATTATTCTTTTGCAGTATCTATGTCGTATACTAATTCCATTAAGGTGTTCGGTTATTTCTAGATCCGAAATTTCATATTCAACTGATCCTATTATAACCGAATATGAGCTTGACGTTGTTGTCCTGTTTTGACTAGGGGTGTGTGATTCTGAGGTTTCTTGATAATTTTTAATTTTTTTATCAGATACTAGTTTATTTAAAGTTTCGGTTGCGATTTTCTTTTCCCTATTTGTTTTTATGAGGAATCCTTTTTTTGTTTGTATTATGGTTTCGTCTGATTGAGGATGCATTTTTTCCCATAACTCAGACATATCCCTTCTAGTCATATCCTGTAATGGGGTGATGTAAAATAAGTATTTATATTTCTTATTTGTTAATTCATACATTTTTGCTGAATGGTTTTTGTGTACCGGCATTGTTGTGTTTTTGTTTGGTGGGTTTTTTGTGGAGGTACATATTCCCATAAGAAACCATGTATTTGTAATGGGTAAATAATACTTTTTGGGGGAACCCTGTATGCATGGTTCTTTTTGGTATACCTTACCTTGTCCTGTACTTAAATGGTAGGAACATTTCTTCTTTGAGTGCATAGGAGCGACACAACGCGGTTATCGGCTAAGCGCACTGTTGGTACAGGTTGAGCGCATCATTGTGCGGTGTATGAATTTTAAATACCAATTGTTTTTCATTACGGGTTTCCAACGTACATGGATTCGGTTTCGGAAAAAAGGGTTTGGAAGGAAGTAACGGCCATTTAAGAAGCTGTTGGGGCACCGAGCACATGGCTAGATAAACCCCTTAGAGAATTTTGTTAAATTATATTTAAAAGAAGGGTCATTCTGCGAGAAGGTACGTCTAAATTTGTTTCGCCGTGTAGGCAGTTTGTTAATTGTTCCTCGTTTGCAGTAACGATAACAATATTTCTTGTTTTGTAGATTTGCCGGCCAAACTTGAATTTGGTTAATTTGTACCCGGGCTAACTTGCACCTTGGAATTTTCGCATTTCATAACTCGTATCCTGTAGACTTGCTGTTTGGTATTTAATAATTTTATGATCCCAGATCTATGTTAATTTGAGCTGTAATACGGTTATATGGTTGGAAGCGTTGTGTGATTCGATATTCAATTATTTAATCGACTATTGGATAACCACGGCCGCGTGTGAAGCATGCCGCCCGGCCGCTGGGTCAATTACCCTGATGAGAACACATGGTTGTAGCACGTTATGCAATAAGGAATTGCCCTGGATGTCCATGGTACTATGAGGTGTCGACAAATTAAAAATAAGGTCAGACTGTTTTTTCTATTTACTCAGAAACGGCGATGTGAAATTCCAGCCTCTGATTATACAATAAACGTCGTGTGGGACGACGGCGTTGAATTATAAATTTACCAATCTTTTCAAATAATTTGTTTGCTAAATTACCAAGCCAATTTTACATCTAATTTAAGTCAGATAATTTCGTTAATATTACGATTTTTAATAAGTTCCACAGTTACTGTGAACCGCAAATAGTATTATTTGAAGGGGCCAAAAAGCGGACCATTTGTGAAATTAAATAAATTATTAAGCATTTTGATGCTCGTAGAGCACATTCTTACCCCATAAGAATACCTTATTGTGATAAATTTTTAAACTTTATTAAATCTAATTTGAGGACCCAACCTTGACTTTGTTTTTTTTGCAACACCAGCAAACCCAAAAGGCTAGGATAGGCATCTTTTCTTGGTCTTAACTAAAACAAGATTAAGTGGCGCCTATTTAAATAATTGAAGACTTTAATTAAATTTTCCAAAGATCCTTACCCACACCTAATGCCTCCGACAAGAGAGCTGCCGCCTAGCAAATTATAATCCCCGGAGGGGTTATATATTGTAAGACACAAAATTATTCGCGTGCATCTTTACCGTATACCTATCTTATGTCTGTAGGCTATCAGAAATGATTTCATTTGTTTACATTAACAATTTCCTGGAATCCGATAACGGCTCTGCATTATATTCTTATTACATTGAAATCTAAACGTAGAGAAACAAAGGAATATTTATCTTATATAAAACTCAAGCTAACAAGTCTAGACTTGTCTGAAAAGCGTTTATATTGGGTCTCGATATTTTCTTTGATCTAACCGCTGTAGTTATCTAAAGGTAATTAATCACGTTTTAAATATACATATAACCGTAGACGGTTGATTTCCTGGAATCCGATAACGTCTCTGCATTTGACCTCAGTTTTACATTCAAATCTTAACATATAGAAGTAAATGAATATCTATCTCATAAATATAAGACTTGTCTATTTAATCTCAATGATGGACGTCAATAGCCATTTTCTTAACGCCCTCTAACGTAAACATACAATACTATTAGCCAATAACTATAAACAATAAACGGCAGCCATCTTATTTTAGACATACCCTGTATACTTTTATCCACGCCCTTTTAGATATAATCTCTCATCTAAGCTCGGGGATTGGATCTCCCATCTCCCCCCTCCCATTAGGTCCTAGCACCTATCATCTAAGAAGATCCCACCTCACACTACAACCTAGATAATAGGATCTATCATCTAGCATGATCTCACATCACACTAGATCCTAGATCATAGGATTTATCATCCATCACCTGCACGCTCCCCGCGGGGCTTCCGGAATGATGACGTCACTAAGAACTCCCATTGCTACTCTACTAACGGGTTTGCGCTAGAATCGGCACTACTTAACTACTAAAGTGAAGTCTAATTGGCTTTTTTACCAGTCTTCTTACTAGTTTCCCCATTTTTTTTTTTAATAATGGCATCATAGTATTGCTTCTAGTGGGCATCCAACATTGAACGGATTGCATTAACTTTTTGATTGGGCAATGTATTAATTTTAATAACTTGTTTTGGTTCAGGCAAATTTATTGCCAAATTTTTGGTCCCCGGTCTATTAGCTATGGCGTGTTTTATGTTGATGGTAATGAATTTGGTCTGACTGTACGATGTTTTGTGCATTACGATATAATAAGAGAGCTAATTAAAAAAACTTAGTTCATCATTGATGAGCAGTCCTGGAAGTTAACATACAGCTATCTTACTTTAAAAATATCTCGATATTAAAAAACAGAGTTGTATGTTAAAACATGCAACTATGTTATTCAACTAGTGTAATATTTTTACATGCACCTTTGTTTTATAAAGTACAAAATTCGGTACAGATGTGCTGCCAACTATTAAAAAGTCACAAAAGATTCGTCATGCCACATACAACTTTGCATTATTACTAATTAAAAATTCTCAAATATGTTACATACAACCTTGTAATATTGAGGTGACGATATGTGTTTTAATGAGATCTGGAACTGGATTATATTTTCATCTTGGGTTGTGGGGTAAATTGCGGTAAATGGGGGCAGTTGTGAGTCCATAAAATTGGTATTTAGTATATACAAGAGAAGCTAAGCAAAAAAAATTTTGGCATTAGCCACCTCCATTACCACCCCACTCCATCGTTAAGGGGGTAAAAAAAAATTGTGATTTAGTGTGTGTACAAGAACCAAAGGCCTCAATTTTTTTTTTTTTTTATTTCATCCACCGCCCCCCTATCACCACCCACTTCACTACCGATGTGGGATATCGTTTTATGGGTTTTTGGGGTAGACAATTTCAAATATTATATTATTAATATCCATAAACAATTATTTCCACATACAAAATTTTTTCATTGTGAGAAACTTGGTAGAAAATCTGGATGCAGTTTTTTTCCATATTGACAGTGTTCATTGATACTTTGAGAGATTTGTCATGGAGAAAAGATCGGAATTTGCTAATTGTTCCATTTCACTTTTACTACCTAACTTCATCGTAAACATTTTCAGTTACTAATCTGGGTGCGTAGAAAAAGTTATATAATTAGTACATTCACATAAATACCATTAGTCTAGGAAACCAATGGCCAAACCCGGTTGTGACATCAACCCTTAAATTTTTGATAATATAAAACATTTTTTTTTTAATGTGCAGTAACAAACCTAAAATTTTAATATGTTTGATTATAATTACTTTAAAATGCAAAAAAGTGCTAGGCGATTTTATTAGTTTTAAGTACCAGCCAAACTATCCCAAACAAGTTGTTTTGTGAGCTTATTCCACAGAACAACTTTAGTATCACTTGGCATGTACAATCAATGGCATTTTTTAACATACTTTAATTTTATCAAAATTTCAAGTTTGTTAATACACATTAAAAAAAATATTTTTGCAATTTCAAAAATTTAAGAATTGATATCACAACCTGGATCAGCCGCCAGGTTGTTGATTTCTCATTTAACTAGTAATTAATGATCAATCTACAAATTTTGAACTTGGTTACGTCATCTTACTCCGATTGACCGGTAGCTCTCCTATATATAGGGCATCCCTGAACTATTTGGGAGCCTATAGTTTGGGTTAAAATAATCTAAAAGTATCTATATTTATTTTGCTTATCACCCCTTTTCGGAGCTATTCACCCTTGAAAGTTAAATTTTGGAAACTAGTTTATCGATTGTAATAAAATTTGTATAGTATAATTAGTAAGTAAGTATCTTTGACACAGAAGTATTATATCTTCTCTTGGAAACCAGACTAAAGCTTTTTATTAACATGCTTTTATTAGGTCGACCTGTATGTATGTATGTAATATGGTCTAAGGTACTAAATTTCACCCACTTCTAATTGTTGTATCATCATGAAATTTGGCAGTTGTGTGTAGCTCTGATGACAACACAATATACTATACTCAATATTATAATATGTTCAAAATGGCCGCCATCCCAAGATGGCCGATTATTATCATTTTCTTTACAATTCCCTTGATACGGGCATCAAAAGAAAGAGCTTGATAAGTAGAAAACAAACGTGTGATCAAAACTTAAAAATTCAAATTGGAGGCATCATGGCGGATAGGTGTTATCATTTTCTCTAGAACCCCCTTGAAATGGGTATCAAGAGAAAGTGAACACAAATATGTGATCAAAACGTAAACTGGTGGCATCAATAGGTTTTATCAATTATCGTCGGAAAAAATAGAAGAAAATGCATACAAAAAATCTCATTATCAGAAATTTATAACATACCTAGGACCAATATCATCCCGCAAAATATTAGAAATATGACAAATTTAAAGCAATTTATAAAACATATAACAGAATTTATTATAAAAAATATAATAAAGACCTTTCTAGAAGTTTGATATACTCCAGTTACAAGATTATGTTCCGGATTTCACCCTTCTCCACGAAGGAATAAACAAATAAAATAAAGTAAAAAAAAATCATTAAACTCTACCTATACAATACTTATTTATATGTATATAAGAACATAAGACAGGAGCACAATACAAATTGTTCTTAATTTAGGTGCTCCTTTTCTCTGTTTGTTATTTTTGTAAAAAAAAACATGAACAATAAAGTTTATTATTATTATTATTATTATTATTATTTAATATATAAATAATCTCGCACAACGACAAAAAAATTGTATGTGGAAATAATTGTTTATGGAACTTTAATAATATAATATTTGAAATTGTGTACCCCAAAATCCATAAAACAATATGCCACATCGGTAGTGGGGGTGGGGATGGTGGAGGGGAGGTAGTAGTGGAGGTGGAAAAAGTAAAAAAAAATGAGGCCTTTGGTTCTTGTACACACATTAAATGACAATTTTATTTTTTCACCTCTTTAATGGTGGTCAATGCCAAAAAAATTTTTGACATCTTAGCCTCTTTTATAGATACTATAAATACCAATTTTACGGACTCTTGCTTGCTTGATTTACCTATTCAGCCCCAATTACCCCAGTTTACTCCCCTTTCAACGGAATAAGATGAAAATATAATCTAGTTTCAGATCTCGTCAAAATACATGTGTACCAAATTTCAAGTCAATATCTTAAACGGTTCCAGAGAAATCGTGCGCACAAAAAAAGTTACAGATAGACCGACAGACAGGCAGGTTCGAACTTAAAATCTCGACGTTTCATGATATTTGAACTGTACAAATTTTCAAAATTTTTTTTGTCGTTACTATACTTCCAACAGATGTGGAAGTACATGAACTTTATTAATTTAAGAGAATACACTGTAGAATTTAGTTATAAGTAAATATGTAATAGTGGTTTATTGGAATTTTTCATCTGGTAAACATGTCAACATGCATTTTAGCATGTTAAATTGCTGTTATCAACTTACCTAAATTATAATAGATGCAATGGAATTATAAATCTATTTGATTAAAAATAAGCAATTTAGTTGTTTATTTATTTTTAAAAATAAGTGGTTCTGTAGGTACCCATCTAACAGATAGGTACAAACTATTCTTTAACAATCTGACGAAGGTCTACCTGTATGCCTGAATCATTTCGATATTAATGGAACAGTAGTTTCATAAATGAAATTCTTATTATTACTGCAACTTCTTACATGACTATATTATGTATATAATAATACCCTTATATGTGATCAAAGTGGTTTGGCAACATCGTACGGACGTTCAGTGAACCGCAGATAACCGGACTCCCAATGTACTCTCAAAGTATAAACGTACATGCAGACGCCCTGAGAACCGCTATACCATTCGGACGCCGGCTGCTATGTTCTGTAGCGCTGTGTAATTACACGCGTATATAGCCAGATGCCAAGTAGTAACATGTACCGACGCAGATTGGCACGTTGTAATACCGTATATATATATATATATATATATATATATATATATATATATATATATATATATATATATATATATATATATATATATATATATATATATATATATATATATATACGGTATTGGCATCCCACAATGTAAAATTTTAGGTTCAGTTGGCATCCACGAGTCAGATGGCATCCGGTATTCGGTATTTAAAGAGTACATCCACCTTATTTAGTTTTTTACTTAATTTTTGTATATCCGAATTCCAATTCAATTTATTATCTACATATGTGCCCAGAAATTTTATATTTTCTTCCTGTTTTCTTTTTCTTTTAGGCATTTATGTTAGATATTAAATCGTTTGGGTAAATTATAAACATTATTGGACCTAATATCGATCCTTCAGCTATTCCATGCTCCATATCAGTGGCTCCTGATAATTTTCCCTTTCAACATACTATTTGTTGCTTGTTAGTAATAAACGATTTTATAAGATTATGCGCGTTTTCTCTTATGCCATAATAGTAAAGTTTATCTATTAGTATTCTGTGGTTAACTATCGAATGCTATATGCTATAATTATTGTGAAAAAGAAGAGAAATTTGAATGAATGCATTATTTTATTTCAGTACTATTGTATTTGTTCACCTGTTAATGTTTCTCAAAAAAAACCGCTGCCCAAGGAATCACTACTTCCACATTCAGATTTTCCATCCAAGTCTCACAACGAAAAAATTTTGTATGTGGAAATAATTGTTTATGGAACATTAATAATATAATATTTGAAATCCTCTACCCCAAAAACCCATAAAACGATACCCCACGTCGGTAGCGGGGTGGGGGTGGTGATAGGGGTTGGTAGTGGGGGTGGATGAAGTAAAAAAACATTTTGAGGTTTCTGGTTCTTTTACACACATTAAATCACAATTTTTTTTCTTCCCCTTTATTAATGGGGTGGGGGTGGTAATGGGGGTAGCTAATGCCAAAATTTTTTTTGAGACCTTAGCTTCTCTTGTATATACTAAATACCAATTTTATGGACTCTTACCTGCTTGATTTACCTATTTTCCCCAATTTACCCCCTAACCCTTCGACGGAACAAGATGAAAATATAATCTAGTTCTAGATCTCGTTAAAGTACATATGTGTACCAAATTTCAAGTCAATATCTCAAACGGTTCCAGAGTAAACGTGCGCACAAAAAAAGTTACAGACAGACCGACAGACAGAAATTTTTTTCTCTCTCAAACTTAAAATCTCGACGTTTCGTGACATTCTAAGCCTATTTGAATAAAAATTTTTAAAAAATTTTTTGTCGTTACTATACTTCCACTGGATGTGGAAGTAACAATAAAAATTCAACATATTGTAAGAGTGCAAAATTACTTCATAACATCAATTAAAGTTAAGTAAGTTTAAAAGATAATGTTTAGTACTTCAGTGCATATAGTTTAGAAGCGTGTCAATACACAGTTTTCCAAAAGATAGAAAACATCACAATAAGTAGACAATAGCTTTAAAAATTGGAAAACCATCTAGCAAATTATGCTAAGTGAAACAAATTTCAATTCAAGAGATCGTTATTAACTTAACTTAAACCTAACATATTATCTGTAAATGCAGATAAAAGCATAAATAACTTACTAGTGAAAGAATTATCCTCTAGAAAATGTTGGCCTACATTTGATAGGTGGTTTTCCAATTTTTTAAAGCTATTATCCACTAACTGCGAAGTTTTTTTGTCTTTGGGAAAACTGTGCATTCACACGACACTGTTTTTGAACAATATGTGCTGCACTGAGGCACTGCGAATGATATCTTTTACTCTTACCAGTTATGTTAGAACATTAATTGATATTATGAAGCCACTTTGTACTCTTACATATGTAGAACATTTATTATTTTTGAAAAACATTAACAGGTAAAAAATCCGAAAAATAATTGTTTTCCTCACTGTATTGTGGTGAACAAAAAAAGTAAATGTATGAAATTCAGCGCAAAATAAAAATAGTATGTTATTACTTTAAAATGGTAAACAACCCAGAAGATAAAGCTCACAAGACAAACATATAAGTTATGTATTTCAGACAGATCATCAGAATCGCGAACACAAAACATGCAATCTAACTCGCGCAGGCATGCAACATGAAATATATTTGTCTCGTTATTGCCTCCTTTCCTATTTATGGTCAACATTGGAAACTAGATAGTGAAATTTACATCATGGTGAATTTAAGAGGTGATACGCACTTCGTAGTAGCTGCGCACGGTGAAGTTCAGTTTTCCAGGTAGCGATAACATCATTAATACTAATAAATGTTACTTCAAGTTCCACGACTTTAAATGCGTAGTGAAGGTTCCCAGAACACAGCGGCTACTATCAAAGCTACGGGAAAGCTATGTAGAAGTCACATAACTCTAGAGTAACCACTAATGGTAAAAACTACGAGGCAGAGACTATGGATATGTCAAATGAAGTTATTTATACATCAAAGTCGATACTTTAGTTAATAAATACGTATTTAGTGTTACTCTTCTCTTATAATTTTCGAACCCATGGTACAGGGTGTTTACTAAAGGGTGTAAACACGTAACAATAATCTCACCATCCCCAATGTATAATTATCTGAATTTTGTGATCTTTTGTAATAACCTTATTCAGGTAGTTCAATTTTATAATCATTTCTGTGAAATCGTTATACCACTATCAAATACACACTGATTATAATAAAGAAATATATAGCTACAGTAACTTACTCTCGAACTTTCATCAAGCAGAACTCCTCTTTGTATTGAACTCAAAAATCCTGTATGGGCTGTAATAATATCATCTAAACATTCAGCTTTGTTCACTTGGTTTTGCATTTCAGCCCAAGAACACTCCAAAACCTCAAACAGGAAATAATATTGGGTTTGATGCAAGAAATGGATCATTTTACTAGTTAATATATGGATTATGTGCATTACAGGTTTCAATTCTGAAAAATAAAACAGAATCATAGGAGTAATAATTATTATAAAAGGCAAATTTAACTATACTACAGTACCTATGGGTAAAAAATATGCAAATTTAATAATTTTTCTTATAGGTGATTTTTACAGTGGTGGCCTGGCTAGGTCAGCGGCTCGGCATTCCCTGACCGGGCCTCCTGTGTGGGCACCAATTTCGTAGAGAAATGTTATGAGAAGATGCTCACAAAAAATACGTGCAGAAACGAATTTGTGTACACCATTCTAAGCTAATAAAAACGCCATATTTAATGTCGAGACCAGCGAAACCAGTAGTTTGCAGTAGAGTTGTGTTTGCTGGCGGTCATTAATTTAAGTGATATAAACCTATTTCGAAATTCGTGTGAAATATTTACAAAATTAAATTAGAATTTGTATATATAGAAATAGAAATAGAATTTATTGGTGTTATTATTGATTATAAAATCGTTACACAAGTCAAAAAAGATACAAAATTCAAACAAATACTATAATATATGAACAAATATCATCACACATTGCAGACAAACATTGTACACAATTGAGTAGAAATTTACAGATCATAATTTTTAAACTCATCCAAGCTGTAGAATGCTTTAGAAATAAGAAATTTTTTTATCTTTATTTTAAATTGATTTAATGGTAGTGATCTAATATAATGAGGTAATTTATTATAGAAAAGAGGCCCATAGTAATCATTAGCATGTCTTGATTTTTTTAATCTAAGATATTCAATAAATAGATTGTTTTTATTTCGTGTATTGTGGGTATGGATATTAAAAATATTTACATATTTATGAATGTTTATTTTGACGTAAATCAAACAATGAAAAATGTATAAACTCAGAACCGTTAAGAAACCAAGCCTAATAAAATGATTTTTTACATCTTCTCTATAATTGAAACTGAGTAGAATTCTGACGGCTTTTCTTTGTATATTAAAAATTCTCGCACAGTGAGTGGAATGAGCCCATATGAGTATTCCGTAGCCAATAATAGAGTTAAAGAGGGCATGATAGGCCATTATAGTTATTTCTTTTGAAGTTGTTTGTGCTAAATTTTTTAGAAGAAAAAGGTTTTTAGCTAGTTTACTACAAGTGTAATCTACATGTTCATTCCATTTTAAAGTTGGGTCTAACATAATTCCTAGAAATTTTACTTTCTTTGGGTTATTTATTTCTTGTTGCCTTAAGGTAAATATCATTTTTTCAGTCTTGTCTTCGTTTAGTTTTAAGGAATTTGCTATAAACCACTGAGAGGCTAGGTTTTGAGAGATTTCCATATTGTGTGCAAGAATTTCATAATTTCTATTGACATTTATTATGGTTATGTCATCAGCAAATAACACAAAATTACTACCCAGCCCAGATGTCGGTAGATCATTGATGTATATTAAGAACAGGATTGGACCGAGTAGTGAACCCTGTGGTACACCGTGATCAATCTCATCAAGTTTAGAATATTCGTTTTTAAAAAGTTTTTTGGTAACGGTCAGTGAGGTAACTATTTATTAGACAGATAGTATCTTGTAGAAAACCATAATATGTCAGCTTGTCAATTCACGTCTTGTGAGAGACACAGTCAAAGGCCTTGCTCAAGTTACAAAATGCTGCTCAAAAGCCTTTGACCATGGCTCCCACCAAGTCACTCAAAGCATAGGTAGTCGATTTGCCTTGCTGAAAACCAAATTGATGGGGATTTATTAAATTACTTTGAGTAAAAAAATCAGTCGTTTGATTTTTTAATAAATATTCGAAATATTTTGATACTACAGGTATTAAAGAGATTGGCCTGTAATTGTTAATGTCTTGGACTGAACCTTTTTTAAACACTGGTATAACTTTAACAATTTTAAAACAACTTGGATATATTCCATTTTTTATACAGAGATTAAAAAGTTTAACTAAAGGAGTAATTAGAATATTTTTAAGAAATTTAATCATTTTTTGTTCAGGTCATAACAGCCTTTACTATTTTTTGGCTTGACATTTTCTATACTTAGCTTCAATTACATCCTCAACACTTACTGATCTAAAATCAAATGTCAAATTATTTACCATGATATTAGAATTTCTCAAGTATTCTACAGATGATGTGGTAGGATCAGGTAAATATTGTATAATTTCTGGAGCAATATTGATGAAAAACTTGTTAAAGTCGTCCACATTTAAATTAACTTCATCTTGTAGAGAGTGTTTATTTTTTATTTGTCTGTTGTCGTTTACAATATTTCATATAGACTTTACAGAATTCCCGGAATTTAGTATATAATCATTATTTGCTTTTCTTTTTGATTCATTTATTTCATCACGGTATTTTTTACGATAAGCTTTAATTTGTATTTGTAAGTTTGGAGAGTGATATATTTTATACAAGTCAATAAGTAAATGTAATTTTTCTCTCATATCCCTCAAATTGTCATTGAACCAACATATTTTCTTGTCACGATACATTACGCGAGGAGGAGGAACGCACTGCTGCTGCAGCTCACCTCTCCGGCACAGCCCTTACCGAAAAAAGGGCACCCTCTAGGTGTGCCAGCCACCACAAGGGACCCAAATCCCCCAAGGAAGGCTGGACACCCTAAGGGTACCCCGGAAAACAGGAAGGCTGAGCACCCGCAAGGTGTGCCACCTTCCAAGAAGAGAAACCGGTCGGGAACCTCCTCTGATTCTGCTCCGAGGGGGTACAAGAGGGCCAGACAGATCCCCGGATCTGCAGCTGCTCCCCCGACCAGCTACAAGAACGCTGCCTTAAGTCACCTTAAGGTAGCGATAATTGACAAGGACAACCCCTATGGGAAAATCCCAAAGGATAAGGAGGTCCTTGTCAAGAAAATGCTGAGGGGAGAGCTGGACAAAACTATTCTGTCCACCCCCGGAACAAGCACAATGCAGCCACCCATGTTTCGCTCGTGGACACATTCTGGTGAAATCATCAGGATTGTCTGCGAAGACGATAACACACTGGGCTGGCTAGTGAGTTCGGTGGAAAATCTGAGGCCGTGGGAAAACGCGACACTTGCCGTCGTTCGCGTTGACCAACTGCCAAGGCTGACCAAGGCCACCCTCTGGATCCCCGTGGAAGCCGAAAGCGACCACGAGGAAAAAGAGGTCGTGATCAGTCGCCTGGCAGGTCAAAACCCAGCGTTGAGCGTCCGCAAGTGGTGCCTTTTCCATCACAAAGCCAGAGAAGAACCGAAAGGACTCCTGCTCATCTTCGGCATCGGAGACGAGGACATCAAAACCCTGGGGGTGAGATCGATGAGGGTACATTACCTTTTTCAATCTCTCGCCCTAAAGGTAAAGGCCAGAAAACAGGAGGCGGAACCAGAAGCCCCCCAACCCCAAAAGAAGATGGAAGTGGAGGTTGGAGAGGATGAGCTATCTGGTAAGACGGATGCCACCACTCCAACTCCCAGCACATCTAGGATGGAAGTTGTCTCCCCTCTAACGGAAGAGGAGGGAACGACCAATTAACTCTCCTTTCATATCCCACGACGGCTGGGACACTAAATAAGGTAAGTAAGGTAAGCATAGTGCAGTGTAACCTGCAACACAGCAGGGCGGCAACGGCAACACTGTGCCGACGTCTGGATGAGGAGCAGGATACACTGGCACTAATCCAGGAACCCTGGATAGTTCAAACTAAAATAACAGGGTTGTCAAGACTAAGTGGACTTATTTTCAGCTCACCAACAACAGAGAGACCGAGGACAGCCATCTACGTCCCTCGGCACATCAAAACCCAGCCACTTCAACACCTCTCAACATCTGATCTAACGGTCGTTAAGGTGGAATGTCTGGTGGCAAATAAACTAACAACTGTTGTCTTAGCATCAGTATACCTCCCCCAGGACTTGGCCACTCTCCCACCATCAAAAGAAATGGAGAAACTGGTAGCACACTGCCGCAATCAAAACTGGGAACTAATCATGGGCTGTGATGCCAATGCACACCATGTGACCTGGGGCAGTGAAGACAACAATGCAAGGGGTAAGTCACTTTATGATTATATAACTGGTAACAACCTTATTGTAAGCAACAGGGGCCGTACACCAACATTTATAAACTCCAGAAGTCAAACCATAATAGATATAACACTAACAACGTGGCATATATCCAGCCTAATCCAAAACTGGCATGTGTCTGACTGCGCAACACTATCAGACCACCAATGGATAAACTTTGAAATCAACCTTATTAAAACACCGAAAAAACCCTTCCGAGATCCCCGGAGGACTGACAAAGACGTATATCGATGTCAACTCAGGGAGAACCTGGAAGGAGTTAGCATAAGGACACCCGGAAGTAGTGGTGAAATAAAGCAATATGTTAAAATATTGCAAACAGCAATGAGACAAGCTTTTGAGACATCCTGCCCCTTGAGGTCCTCGTAACAGTCCAATGAGGCCACCAAGTGGTGGTGTCAGGGGCTGACTGACCTCAAGAAGAAGGCTAGGGCCTCGTTCAACAAAGCAAAATTAACTAGACAGGAATCAGATTGGGAGTCATACAAAACCAACCTGAAAGAGTTTCAGAAACTAGTCAGACAAAGACAAAGAGAAGCGTGGAGAACCTACTGTGAGGAAATCGAAGACTACTCACAGACCGCTAGGCTTTGCAAAATCCTCGCCAAAGATAAAGACTAGAGATTGCATTACCGGTTAACCGGTTAACCGGTAAACAGGACAAAAAACACATGATGATAATTACCGGTTATTTTAATTTTTTACCGGTTATTTCGGTAAATTCTGAACTTACGATATGTCACGTATTCAACGTTTCTATTTATGTCAGTGACTAGTATTCACTAATGATAGTGACTGCCCCCAACACTGAGCACTTTTAACAATAAATAAATAATATTATAAAAAGTAAAACCCCAACACCAAGCCCCAAGAAATACAAGTAAGAGAGACATTGACAATATCTTGCGACAGGAAATTGAATATTTCACTGCCTCAAATATCCGTGGAAACATTTAGAAGAATGTTATTACCAATTCTTATTAACTTATCGACCTACCAATATCGATAGAGGAAGGGCATTTTCAGTTGGTGGTATTCTATGTACAAATATCAGACGACTAACAGATACAGCTTTGAAAAACTATTTTAAAAAATATTGTATTTTTAGATTAGGTATTCAGTAAATGCCCTATTTGAGTTTATGTTTGTAATTTTTGTTATTTACAGAATAATTATTTATTTAAATTTATTTCATTTATATTTTTTCCTTTTGATAAAAACAACTTTTGTTTGTTCATTATAATAATAATAACAATAATAATAATACATTTATTTTACTCAAAGTAAAAATGGTACAAATTGAACTGTAGAGCGTTTCTTCCATCTGCCCAAATACAAATAACCTAAATCTAAGATTATAAAAAGATTATAAAATATTAATATATATAAATCTATAATTTCAAGAAAAAAATAATTATTATTTTATTTGTTAAGATTCAGTAATGAATTATAATAATCTAACAAATGTCATATTTTATAATAATAGTAACAATAATAACAACAGCAGCACTCAGACATGCTAGCAGACAAGGGGGACGGGCAGATCCCACGAAGCGAAGCAAAAAGGTTAAAAGTAAGTAAAATTATATCGGAAAAAGAAAAGGAAATATATGCGCATCCACAACGCAGCATCAAGTCGCCTGCTTATGATCAGCCAAAATTTGATTTTTGACAACTTTAATAATTTTTTTTTGTTTTTTTGATTTATATTGTTTATATTCATTTGGAAGTTCATTTCAAAGATGAGATGCAAAATACGTAAATGATCTTTGAAAAATCGCAGTTTCATGCTAAGGCACCAAAAAATTTTGTATGTATCTTGTATTATGCAAGTGATCTCGCGAAATTAACTTATTTCTTAAGTACTGAGGTTCGTCATTATGAATTATTCGCCAAATAAGTGTGAGTATGTGTAAACGTCTGCGGTTTTCCATGTTTAATATGCTATGTTTATTTAGATGTGGTGATAGTGATATATGTTGTCTATATGGGATACTGTAAATATAACGCATACATGAATTTTGAGGTTTTTGAATTTTCTTTTTTGCTGTCGCCGATAATAACTTTCCATATACAACATCACCATAATCAACTAAAGATAATACGAGTGAATCACAAAATTTTGATTTACACTCTCTAGATATATCTTTCGCAAAATTGTATAATTTTTCAATCGACTGTAAGCGAATTTCAATTTGGAAAATATATGTTTCTCAAAGCTTAATTATATTAATTATACATATATAAAAATGTTTTTTGTTACTTTTTGTTAATTTTGTACATGGAAAAAGACAATTGCGATTTTCTCCACTCTAACCATTCATTCTAAAAATTACCGGTAAATACCGGTTAACCGGTTATTTACATTTTTATTTACCGATTTACCGGTTATTAAAACTTCCGGTAAATTGCAATCCCTAATAAAGACCATGACCTTTGCCTACTAAAAAAGGACGATGGCACAAGAACTACCGACCTTCGTGGAAGCCTAGAGTTACTTATGGAAACTCACTTCCCGGAATCTGTGATAACAGAACGGAAGGAATGGCCAAACGAAGCCGACACTCAGCCCTCAGACCTGGATTGGCAAATGGCCAACCAAGTAGTGAGCGAAGATAGGATAAGATGGGCAATACAGAGCTTCTCTCCTTTCAAATCACCAGGCATTGACGGTATCTATCCCGCCCTACTGTAATGGGGACTGGATGAACTATTGCCGCACCTGGTCGGAGTATTTAGGGCTAGCTTGGCGCACCTTCATATTCCAGAGATATGGAGAGAAGTGAAAGTTGTGTTCATTCCAAAGACAGGGCGGATGGATTATACCACCCCCAAAGCATATAGGCCTGTCAGCCTAACCTCGTTTCTCCTCAAGACGATGGAGAAGCTATGTGAACGATACATAATAGACATCACCACCTACTTCGAAAGAATAGGTTGTGGTTGGAGGCCTAGGCGAGTGTCTGCCTAGAGGGAGGATGTACAAGGGGTCCAATGGGGTCTAAGTGCTGTGGTTTTTGACCACCCTCCTGCTAATTCCATACTCCATACATTACTTTTTTAACTGTGGGGAAGGATTGATCCATAGAGTTCACTATAAGATATTCATAAATTTGTTACATTTATCATCCATGCCAATAAAATCCCAATTTTGATTTTCTAATTGCTGATACATAATATTTAACCCATTTTGCATTATTGGCCTACAGTAGTTTATAATATCCTGAACATGTACTTCACCAATATCTAAGCTTTATGATCTGATAATTTTGGTACAAAAACATTTATACAATAATTAATTCTACCTATAAAATTTACAAAAATATTGTCAAGGCAATTTTCTAATCTAGTAGCTTCAAAAATAGTTTGTTCAACACCAAAGGATGTTAAGATATTTATAAAAATGTTTGTATTCAGGTCATTTGTATTAAATTTAAAATTAAAATCGCCATTTACAATTACTAATCTACTTGTATTGAATAATACTTGTAATATTTGATACATAGTGTCAAAAAAACATTCGAGATCACCATTGGGGGATCTGTAGATAGTTATAATAATACAGTTTTTCGATAATATTTCAATAGCAGAAATTTTGCAATTGATTTCTGATGAATATTTAGTGATGTCACATCTCTCTCTGCATTCTAATTCATTTTTACAGAATATTATGCTACTTCCATGTATGTGAGTTTTTCTTGAAAACGCTGAAGCAATATTGTAATTTTCGATTTTAATGCTGACAATTTCATCATCATTCAGAAAATGTTCACAGAAACATAGGACATGGTAACTCTTCTTGTCACTTTTTAAAAAGCATTCTATTTCACCACATTTATTTTTTAAAGATTGTACATTCAGGACAAAGGTATTTAACTTATTTGTTGAGTTAGAATTTAACGTAACGCATTTCACCTTTTCATTAACCATTGTTTTATTAATATTTTCTGTACACGTTTTTGTGACTCCCTTCTTCTTTATTTGCTATGCTCGTTTTGTCTTCCTTCCTTCCAAATTTATAATCCTCTGATGGCATGGGCAGCTTGAATCAGTTACTGGGTGATTCGTATGTAGAGATTTTCTAAATTTATTATTCATTTCTGTACAATTGATACACTTTAAAGAATTTGAGGTACAATCAGTTGTTTTATGGGGACCCTCACAGTTGAAACAGGTTAAATCATTTTCACATTTAGCCACCATATGTGCATATCTAGCACACTTGAAGCACCTTACTACTGTGAAGTACTCATGGGCTACGCATCTTCTCCAACCTATGTTTCTTTCTAATTGACAAATTTTATTTTTTAAGTTTGTGTCGACAGTAAGGACTATATTTCCTTTGTTTATTTTCTCTTTTTGTTTGCATTTTGAGTGAATGGCATTGAGTCATTTGTCACACCCAATTCATTTTGTTCACGCAGGGCTTCTATAATTATCTCATCACTTCCATCAATGAACTCTTCTTCTACTCCTCGTATTATTGTTATAAGTAGTGTAACGATTTTATATTAGTGTCTATTTATTTATTTGTGTTTATTGGTATTTTTTACTTGTGTATATGAGTTACTATTGTATAGCTTATACTGAAAATAAAGAGTTATTATTATTACATTCTTTTGCCGCCAGGGAGCTGCGTGTAATCTATATAAATACAAGAGATGGCAGTGCATTACACAGCATTACACAGCTACTCGACCGTGAAAATTTTATTGCAATTACACATCCTTACACCCCAAATGACGCTATGCCTCTGGTAAAAATATTGGCGCACGTTGGCTCCACTCCGAGCATCTTCTCATAATAACACTACTCCACGGTAATCTGTACTTCGTCTATAACTTTATAGTGACTCTTTCTTGCACACAGGTGCATTATGAAAGATCTTTTTAAAAGTTGTAGATCATTAAAACTAGGCTTCTCTTCGGCAGGAATTATTGGGACCTTTAATGTTGGTCAGTATCGAACGTAATAAAATTCCTAAAGATTTTAGATAATTTTGCAAATTCTTCGACTGAATTGAAAAGTTTACTAATTTAATCTTCCATTAAATTTATTCTTTAGATAATTTCCTTGGATACAATTGTATCAATAATTGCTTCCATGGGATCTATCGAATAGAATTAATAATAATAAAATCATTTATTGGTCATAACTGCACCATAGCGCTTTGACACGTCTGGTAATACAAAAAGTACAACATTTTCACAATAAATATATATATATATATATATATATATATATATATATATATATATATATATATATATATATATATATATATATATATATATATATATATATATATATATATATTTCACCATGGAAGTGGAGAATAATTCGTCTCTACCTTTCCTAGATGTCCTTATCACTAAAAATAACACTGGACTCTCCAGTTCGAGCATCGGGGAGCAGTAGGCAGCTTTCAGCGAGAACCTGAAGATGGCAGATGGGATTCTGCCGAAACGTCGTTTAGACAACAATGGCTCCAGGAGGAGTCTATCAACTACGTGGGAAAACACCCGGAAGTACACCAACACTTTATATATATATGTGTGAAATATATATATATATATATATATAAGGTATTAGTTGGCATCCCACAATGTAAAATTTTAGGTTCAGTTGGCATCCACAAGTCATATGGCATCCGGTATTCGGATTCCATCTGACCTGCTAGAGATATTGACGCAGGGGCTTCGTAGATGTTGTATTATGTCATTAAAACTTATTTTACGCTGGATGTCAAATGACCCATTTTGACACCCTGGTGAATATTTTAGTTCAGCGGTTTGCTACTAACTGCCGTGCCTGTCGTTCGAAAAATATTCATTTTGAATACCTGCTGACCACAGAAGCGGTTCAGATGGCACCTAGTCAGCTGGCAACACCGTGGAAGTAGGTAATTATATACCACATGTTGATCCAGATGTTTTAGTTTGCTTGAAAATATTACTACTAGGAAAAGTAAACTTAGTGGAAACAATTCGTGTACCTTCAAAATGAGGACGGAATTTGTACTTCTTGATTGTAAACGTTTTTTGTTAAGGATGGTTCAGTGAGGCTATAAATAAAATAGTGTTCTGTAGTTTAATTAAACTACAGAAGTAAGAGAAAAGTTATTAGCAAAAATGTTTTCGATACGTAATAAACTACGAAATTATGTTAATGTTAAAGAGTTCTATTTAGTCTAATTCTCAAATTCAAACACGTGTTAATTCTTGATAAAGCTCGTAATAAAGCTCATTGGATTCGGAATGATGTCTAAAAAAATGAGCAAAAGTTCCAAACCCGCACATAAACAATTGCAAAAGTTATAAACAAATTAATATTGAAAAAATAACGAGTTTCGTTTTTTGCAAATAACTCGAAATATTAATTTTTAAGAAATTTAAAAAAAAAGGTTCTTAAAGAGGAAGAAATGTCCAATAAAAAAGTCTGGACTTCCGGAACTCTATCTCTATTATTAATAACTTTAATTTAATGTTGAAAATGGGGCTCCGGGCGGCGAATGCTAAACCATTACGATACTCTGAAACCGGCCGTAAGAAGTAAAACAATTTTTTTATGTTATTAAATGTTAATTTAAATTTTTTTAAAAAAATATGGTATTATTTAGACACTTAAAGGAACAATATCATCCCGTTGGGAAAAAAATTTTTCACCGATTTTTCATAAAATGAACCTGTTGTTAATTAACAATTTTTTTTTAGAATTTGCGTTTATATTTCAAATCGGATAATTGTTAAACAAACGCCACCAAAATTATTTCGCTTCGGGGACCTTATGTCAACTATACTTTATGAGATTATGGCATTGCGATGTTTTTAATTGTTACAGTCTATTAGTTATTAATTATTTATTTAAGCTAACAAAAAACTAAAAAATGAAATAGGGAGGTTGAAATTTTTTTTATAATTTTTAAAATTACTATTACTGCTTTTATATTCAAAAATACTATAAGATTATATAAACTTTAAAATTTTAGTGCTATTTGTTTAAACAAATTTTATAAAGAAACAGATAAATTACGTATTTTTGAAAAAAAAATTTTCTAGAAAAATTTTTTTAATTGTTTATAATAATTTTTTCCCTTTTTTCATTATTTAAACAAATTATTAAGAAAAAAATTTATTCTCAAAATTTTTTATTTTCAATTCTCTAGGTGGAAATTTTTTTTGTTAATTTATTTGTTTATTTAATAAACAATTCCTTATTAACAATCGCCGAATGAGTTTATATTTTTTTGGATAGAAAAAAAATAACCAAAACAACCGTGTACATAAATGTCAAAAAAAATTTTTTAATATTTAAAATTTAAAATTCTATAAAAAAATTTTTTTGATATGTTTATGTATATGGTTTTTTGTTATTTTTTTTCTATCTAAAAAAAATATAAACACATTCGGCAATTGTTAATAACAAATTGTTTATTAAATAAACAAATAAATTAACAACAAAAAAATTTTTATTTTTTCCACCCTGTAGAGAATTGCAAATGATAGGTTTTAGGACTAAAAATTTTTCTTAATAATTTGTTTAAATAATGAAAAAAGGAAAAAATGATTATAAACAATTAAAACAAATTTTAAAACTTTTTTTAATTCATAATATTTTATAACAAGTATAATGACAAAAAAATGTTTTTCAAAAATACGTAATTCATCTATTTGCAATTTCCGGGCGTTGCCGAATCGATATTAGGATGCTGCCGAATCCATTTTCGGGCGCTGCCGAATTCCAAAGTAACTTTCGAGCGCTGCCAAATTCAAATTAGGACGCCGCCGAAACTATATTCGAGCGCTGCATAATCCATATTCGGGCGCTGCTAAACTCCAAGGTGACTTCCAGACTCTGTCGAATACCAAGGCAATTTTCAGGAGCTACCGAATCTACATTCGGGCGCTGCCGAATAGCAAAGTAAATTTCAGGTGCTGCCGAATCTGTATTCGGGCACTGCCGAATCTGTATTCGGGCACTGCCGAATCTCTCCAGGCGCCGCCGAATCCACTATTGAACAATATCCTCCAGGATTCATTTTGGTTGGAAGACTTGACCCAAACATACTAACTACCATACAAAGCTTTTAAAATGTTAAATAGAAGCTTTTAAAAATCAAGTTCCTGGACTGTTATTAGCTTGCTTTACTTGTTTTTCCTCATTTACCTCAATTTCAACATTTCAACATTTCAACAAAAAAAAATTTGTTTTTTTTTACGATTACTATAGTTACATCCTTCCACTCCACTACGTGGATGTGGAAGTAATAAATCAAATGGCATATATTTTCATTAAAAATAATTTATAAGAAATAAAATGTGTATTGTGAAATATAGTTCATTTAGTTATCCTTAGAATGAAATTCTGGCAAAAAAAACATTTTATAATTATTGTAAAAAATGTTTTGTAAGACATACAAAGAAAAATGTTAGTGTAGTTTCTTTAAGTATACTACAGCTAAACAATCATGGGTGAATTTTCTGTTTTACTGTTTAGTTTTACTTCCACATCCACGTGTGGAGTGGAAGTATAGTAATCGTAAAACAAATTCAAAAATTTTTTTTGTTGGAATAGGCTTAGAATGTCATAAAACGTCGAGATTTTAAATTTGAGCGAAAAAAAATTTCTGCCTGTAACTTTTTTTGTGCGCACGTTTTCTCAGAAACAGTTTAAGATATTGACTTGAAATTCGGTACACATTGACGAGATCTGGAACTAGATTATATTTTGCACTAATTCCGGCGAGGGGGGGGTTAAATGGGGATAAATGCCATAATCTCATAAAGTATAGTTGACATAAGGTCCTCGAAGCGAAATAATTTTAGTGGCGTTTGTTTAACAATTATCCGACTTGAAATATAAACGCAAATTTTAAAAAAAATTGTTAATTAACAACAGGTTCATTTTATGAAAAATCGGTGAAAAATTTTTTTCCCAACGGGATATTGTTCCTTTAAGTGTCTAAATAATACCATATTTTTTAAAAAAATTTAAATTAACATTTAATAACATAAAAAAATTGTTTTACTTCTTACGGCCGGTTTCAGAGTATCGTAATGGTTTAGCATTCGCCGCCCGGAGCCCCATTTTCAACATTAAATTAAAGTTATTAATAATAGAGATAGAGTTCCGGAAGTCCAGACTTTTTTATTGGACATTTCTTCCTCTTTAAGAACCTTTTTTTTTTAAATTCTTAAATATTAATATTTCGAGTTATTTGCAAAAAAACGAAACTAGTTATTTTTTCAATCTTAATTTGTTTATAACTTTTGCAATTGTTTATGTGCGGGTTTGAAACTTTTGCACATTTTTTTAGACATCATTCCGAATCCAATGAGCTTTATTACGAGCTTTATCAAGAATTAACACGTGTTTGAATTTGAGAATTAGACTAAATAGAACTCTTTAACATTAACATAATTTCGTAGTTTATTACGTATCGAAAAAATTTTTGCTAATAACTTTTCTCTTACTTCTGTAGTTTAATTAAACTACAGAACACTATTTTACTTATAGCCTCACTGAACCATCCTTAACAAAAAACGTTTACAATCAAGAAGTACAAATTCCGTCCTCATTTTGAAGGTACACGAATTGTCTCCACTAAGTTTACTTTTCCTAGTAGTAATATTTTCAAGCAAACTAAAACATCTGGATCAACATGTGGTATATAATTACCTACTTCCATGGTGTTGCCAGCTGACTAGATGCCATCTGAACCGCTTCTGTGGTCAGCAGGTATTCAAAATGAATATTTTTCGAACGACAGGCACGGCAGTTAGTAGCAAACCGCTGAACTAAAATATTCACCAGGGTGTCAAAATGGGTCATTTGACATCCAGCGTAAAATAAGTTTTAATGACATAATACAACATCTACGAAGCCCCTGCGTCAATATCTCTAGCAGGTCAGATGGCATCCGAATACCGGATGCCATATGACTTGTGGATGCCAACTGAACCTAAAATTTTACATTGTGGGATGCCAACTAATACCTTATATATATATATATATATATATATATATATATATATATATATATATATATATATATATATATATATATATATATATATATATATATATATTTTATATGCTTGCACTAATAACAATTATTATTATTAGTGCAAGCATATCAAATATAATCAATACAGCTGAAAGTATCATAAAGGAAAATAATAAATTTTTGCTGGCCATACTTAAAAGAGAACTTCATGCTTTGTTGTCATTTGATATCAATCAATTTTTGGTCATATTTGACCTATATACTCGGAAACAAGAGGGGTGTCTTGTATTTACTTTACATTATTTTACCTTCTATTTTGCTCAATATCTTGAAAATCAATAAATATTATATACATGTATTTAGAAGGAATTAAAAGGTATTTATGTTTGTTAAATTATTTAGAAGTTGTCTTAAAAATGTAAACAAAACTCACGGCGAGGATTAGGTGGCAACATTTTATAAAAACTTAAAAACGGCGCTCTCCCTCTTCCAACTTTGCTTGCGTGCTGTCAGTTGTCATTTCTTGTCACAATACAAGTGAAAGAGACATATTTACAACATTATTCAAATACATTACTTTTGACGTTTCACAATCAATGATAATGTTGTTGACTTTTTCTGCTCAAAAATATACAGTATTTTTGACACTTGTTTGTCTAAAACCAAACCAAGTAAAAAATACCCTGTATGGTTTGACAGACAAATTATTAGAACTTTAAAGAAAAAAGAAAACCTTTGGAAAAAATATAAAAAAACTGGACTAATACATTTAAAAAACGAGTATGTTAATTTAAGAAATAAACTGAAAAGAGACATAGATTTGGCTTATCAAAAATACATAAACAAAATACAAGACATAGGCGAAGACTCTAGATTATTCTGGCAGTTCATTAACAATAAAAAAGAATCCTTAGCTATTCCAAACGTGATGAATTTGAGAGGCAATGAATATAGAACAGGGCCTGCTATAGTTGATGCTTTTGCTAGTCATTTTAGTAGTGTTTACACTGTAGACGATAGTACTGATATCTCACACATAAAGCAAGCACCCCATGTTAATGAAGTAATATTAAATACAATCACAAATGAGGACATATATGAAGCAGCAAAATATTTGAAAGTAAACAAAGCTGTAGGCCCAGATAAAATTCCATCATATATAATCAAGGGTTGTGTTGATTTTTTTGTGCAGCCATTAAATATATTGTTTAACTTAAGTTTAAGAACTAAAACATTTCCTGATGCCTGGAAAGAGGTCAAAATATGTCCTATATTTAAAAAAGGAGACAAGAATAACATAGAAAACTACAGGCCTATCGCAGTACTACCAGCACCCGCAAAACTTTTTGAATCTATAATTTTTAAATATATATATAATGCAGTCCAAAATCAAATATCAGTACATCGCTTTATGCGATATAGATCCACTGCCAGTAACCTAAGTAATGTTACACAATTTATATCGGACACATTAGAGGATAGAGGTCAGGTTGATGTAGTATATACTGACTTTCAAAAAGCATTTGATACTGTCTCTCATAAAATACTAATTAGTAAGCTATGTAATGAATTTGGTTTCCATGAAAACCTTATTAAATTTATGTCAAGTTATTTACAGAGTCGCAAGCAACGAGTATTTATGAAGGGATATGTTTCAGAACCATTTATAGCTGCATCTGGTGTTCCTCAAGGATCTAACCTTGGGCCACTGCTGTTCCTAACATTTATTAATAGCATAACAAATTCGACTGAATCATCAAAAATATTATTATTCGCAGATGACCTAAAAATATTTCTTAGAATCGATGAAAGAGCAGATTGTAACACCCTGTATATATATGTCATACGTTTGCCAGTTGGAAAATATGCTATCACAGCAAAAGACACACAGCTGAAACCCTGCAGGAGAGGGAAGGGACGACTTGTCCCGTGGCTTCGAGCGTGAGCGGATGGACAAGCCCGAATAACTTCAATAAGTTTAAAATATGTTATAATCTTTGTTTAGCCAAGTGAATTTTGTTTTCATTCTTATTAATAATGGAGATTGGCGTTTTCGCAATCTAAGGGCCCAGTGCCACGGGTGTGGATTTTAATTGTCACAATATTAACCTTCACTTGGAAATTTTGAAAATAAATTAGGTATTAAAAGATTATGACGCGTCCGCGAAACTCGGACATAATATAACGTGAGTGTTGCAGCCAGGGGTGAGTAAAGATTTCAAATATAGTAGTGTTTCACAGGTATTATTAAATGTCCCCGTACTGCAATCATTGAAATGCTCACGTCAGGAGGGTTAAATGCTCTCTGCAGTTTATTTTTATGAATTAAATGTTTTGGGTTGTAAATTTTCCCTCATATCAATATTTTCGGTCTAGTAAGGTTTTGTTAACTATTGATGTGTTTCTCTAAATTTATTTTGTATTTTGTGTTTATTAGTCATTTCATTAAAGTCAATTTAAATTAACAGAACTTAGTTTTATTCTCAGAGAAAGTTCTCTCCCACTCCAATTAACCATACAGGGCTCACGACACCCCGCTTCGAAGACCGTTACCTTTCAAAATTTTATCGGGTTAATACAGGGTGGTGGCAGCGTAACTACCAACCCTTATTGAGGGAGGTATTTTTATTTTATTATTCATTTTATCTATTATTGCGGGCGTAGGGTGGGATTTTAAAGTTTTCCCCTTTCACCCCCTACCCCTGTGTACTACAGTGGCGGTAGCTAAGTGAGATTATATGGTTAAAAGAAAAGTGGGATAGAATTATAGAATTTAAAAATTTGAGAAATTTAATATAGAATTTAAGAGATTTAAATGTAATTTAACACAGAATTTCACAGATTCATAGAATGTTATAGAGTTTAATAGATTTAAGACAACTTAATGGAATGGGATGAAATGTAACAGGGTTGATAGCATTTTAATAAAAGTTAAGAGAATTCTAGACAACCTGATAGGATATTCTAATATTTTTCTAGGATTTGATAGAGTTTTACATAGTTTTGTAATTTTATTATTCCGTTAATGTGTGAGAAATTTTAACTGCCTTTATTTTTATTACTAAGAACGTTTACCTTGTGTAATTTAGCGATTTAATATTTGTTTAATTTCAAAAATTAGTAAAGTAAAATAATAAAAATGCCAGACGACCCACCGCGAGCACAACCCCCAGTGTTGGGACAGAAAGTGACTTGGGGTATGATAGCGAACACAGTAGAACAATTTTCGGGAAAATATGACGTGAAAAGATACTTTGAAAAAGTCGAACAACGAGCTAAGCTAGATGATTGGCCTGAACAAACAACTTTAAATATTGTTAAGTTTTGATTGATAGGGGATGCGTATAATTTCTTTAAAACCGATCCAACTTTAGATACGGCAACGTATGCAGATTTTAAAGCTAAATTCATTAAAAGGTTTTCACCAGTAAAAATACCAGGACAGGCTTTAATTAGATTAAATAAATATTTTCAAAGACATGATGAAACCGTTGACCAGTATGCAACGAGGATTAAATTATTAGGGGTAGAAATTCTTGAGGAAGATCTAACCACGAGGAGCCGGGTTTGAGAAAAAAGATCGACCAATTAGTGTTGAACCAATTTACGACGGGGATGAACAAAAATTTACTAAAATTTTGCGGAGCAGTTCTCATGCGAGAAGTGGGTTTAACCATTGATAAGGCCGTAGAAATTGCGAAACGAGAGGAGTTAAATGATATCATGTTAAGGCCGCGACAAACACCCCAAGTAATGAACGTTAATAATATTCATTGTTTTCGGTGTAACAAAATTGGTCATTTTGCAAAAAATTGTTATTCGGGAAATGGTAATTTTAGAGAGTTCGGAGGTAATGTTAATGGGAATAGAAATAATAATAATTTTCAGGGAAATAGTGCTAACAATATTTATGAAAGCCATAATGACAGATATAACGGAAATAATAATTACAGACAGACCATCAGGCCCGAATATGATAGATATAATCGAAGTAACAACTACGGACCAACTAGGCCGGACAATTTTAGACATAACGGGAGAAACGGGGATGATAGAGAGGGTAGTTTTCACACAGATCGGGGCAATAGCCAGAGTAATTTTAGGGGAAATTATAGAAATAATTCTACGTCAGAAACGCAGGAAGGGACGAACCAACGATATACAGGGGCTATACCGAGAAGGCAGTTTTCAAATTTAGACATAGGGGCTACAGCAGGCCCAAGTAACCAAGCAAAAAACTCGGGAGTCGTTCCTTTGATACCTCGCGAGGGAACGAGAAATTAAGTTGTGAGAGTGGCTACGAAATATACGAAAGAAGTAATACGTACGCTTTACAAATTCCGCAAATTCACTTTAATGTAATTAATTCACCAGGCTATGTGCAACTTTTTATAAACGGTATTTTACTAGAATTTTTGGTGGATACAGGATCAGCTGTTTCCATGATTACCATTTACCATTTACCATTTACCATTTATTTATTGACCACTTTACATACAATAAAAGTACATTTGAAGTCACATGTAGGAGAGCAGTTCCTACTAAGTCCTATTATCTAGAGTTAGTAAAAATTAGGAAATCATTTACACTATAAAAACATTCCTCTATTAGGAATGTTTTAACTAATTTATGAAATGCATTCAAATTCATATTTGTGATATTAGTATCCTTAAAATAATTTACAAAATTGTTATATAATACGACATTTAATTTATTATTCCGAGTGATGCAAATCCTAGAATATTGTTGAACCAAATTATTTGCATTCCTAGTATTATAAGAGTGCATGTCAGAATGTTTTGGAAACGTGTCTAACTGCCGGTGAATTTGCAATAATGTTTCAAAAATATAAATACAAGGCAAAGGCATAATCCTATATTTTTTAAAAAGTATCTGGCACGGAGTACCATAAGCCGCACCTTCAATAGCACGAACAGCTGCTTTTTGCAAAATAAATAATTTTCCTACTGTACTGGAGTTTCCCCATAAGGTAATACCGTAGGTTAGATGGCTATGTATTAACGCAAAATACACAATGCGTAGGTCATCAGAACGTAATGATCGACTTAACTGGCGCATGCAGAAAATTTGAGATGAAATTTTAGAACAGAGATAGTCCACTTGAGGTGACCAATTTAAGCTACTGTCAAGTTTAATCCCAAGCAATTTTGATTCAGACTTTTGCGCCCATTTATCTGAGCTGAAAAGAATATTTTGAGTCTTCGATTCGTTGAGCTTTAGTTTGTTGGAAGAAAACCAATTTTTTGCAGAAAGTAGACTATCTCTATTTAGGTCATTGTCGTCATTGGTAATTATGGTGGTGTCATCTGCAAACAATATACATGAATTTTCACCGACCGAGTAAGGCAGATCATTAATGTAGATGAGGAATAAAATAGGTCCTAAAACAGATCCCTGTGGAACACCATTTTTAATAGGTAGTAGTCCCGACTCATTTCCATTCAAACTTACGTATTGTTGCCTATTGGATAAATAAGAAGAAAGCAATTCAAGCATATTTTGCCTTATGCCATAGTATTCTAATTTATGCAACAGTATTTCTGGATTGACGCAGTCGAAAGCCTTGGTGAGGTCACACATTGTAGCCATTGAGCTTGTGCCCCTATCAAAACCCTCGACTACTTTTTCCACCATTTCTAATAGTGCCTTAGTAGTAGACTTATTTTTTCGAAAGCCGAACTGGGCATCTGAAAAAATATGCTTGTCCTCACAGTATTTGACTAATCTATGTTTAATAATTATTTCAAATATTTTGCTAATTATTGGAACGGTTGCTATAGGACGAAAATTATCAGGACAATTCCAGTCACCTTTCTTATGTAAGGGTAAAATTTTAGTTATTTTAAGCAGATCAGGCCATTTGCCTTCATCAACACATTTATTAAACAATATTGTTAATGGTTTAATTAGAGACTCGAGGGAAGCCTTTATCATATAGCTGTTCAGACAGTAATAATCTAAGCTGGATGTATTTTTTAATTGATGTATTGCTTCTCTTACATCTGATTCCAAAATCTGTTGCATAAAAAAAGAAAATGGGGGCTTAGGAGTCTTATTTAAAAGAATTAATGGATCAATATTCTGGTCATCAATTGTTCTCAATACAGTATCACAGACAGAGCTAAAATACATATTAAAATCTTCTGATGGAATCAAGCTTGCAGTACTTGAGCAATTTTTTATTTTTCTTTCATTGTTTACTAATTTCCAGATGGTTTTACTTTTATTTTTTGAACTAATGATTTCGTTTGGATAAGCTTTGCGTTTTTCTTCTTTCAAGGCTTGCTTATATTTCTTTCTATTTTCACGATAGATGTGCCAATTTTCATCAGATTTGCTACTGTTATAAACAATTTTACTTTCATGTAATTTTGTTCGCATCGCTCGTAGTCTCTCATTAAACCATTTTATTCCATTAGACCGATTTGAAACAGATTTTACTGGGAAACACAAATTAGCATTAGTACATAAAACATCTAAAATAACTGTGGCTAGATCGGAACAATTTAGACTATCAATATTGCTGTCTTCCCATTGTACTCCATTCATCCTACCAGCAAAATTACAAATTCGGTTCTGTGAAATGATTCTATTCTTGGAGGAACCAGTGTGATCTAGAGGTGACTGAGTTTGAAAGCGCATAAATACCCCAAGATGATCGGCCAAATGTAAATCACAGGTTCCTGCTTTCAACACATTTAAATTTAAGTTTGTCATAACATTATCAAGGCACGAGCTAGTGTTTGCAATGATTCTAGTCGGTTCATTAATAAGATGAGAGATTCCAAACATAGACAAAATGTTACGTATATCTTTTGCATGCATATTTTTAGCATCAAGGTCCAAATTTATGTCCCCGATAATAATTATATATTTATACTTGGCTAGAAGATATTCAATGAGTTCTTCAAATCGTTCTTTAAATAATGTAATATCTCCTGAGCTGGAGGATCTATATAAAGCTAATATAACCATATTTTTGTTAACAAATTCTGATGCACAAAATTCAGCATGTATTGGCAGGCAGAATCTACTGACATCTACACACTTAAGAGTGATTTTACTGTTTGCAAATATTGCAACTCCGCCGTGAAGGTTATTTTCCCGACAGTAAAAAGAAATTAAATCATAATTTTGTATATTAATCAATGACAAATGTTCCTTTCGTAGCCAATGCTCAGAGAAGCATAGAATATCAAAATGATTAGTTTGCAAGAAGATCTGAAGTTCATCAATTTTATTCGCTAAACTTTGGACATTGATGCCAAGTACAGAATAAGTATGTTCTAGTTCACTATTATGGATGCGAGATATCTTGATGTCTTCTGGATGGAAAAAACCAATTTAGCACTACACCTTCCGGCCATATATCACTGTTGAGTATATTTTGGACCTCTGAAGCTGATATTGATATTTTAAAAAAAGAATAGTTTAGGGGGCTCCTTGAATTTAACTTCTCAACTTTCACAACCTGAACAAATTGCTGAAGATATTTTAGGAGATCATCCACAGTAACTGTTGATCCAAGATTTGTAGCATGCAGATGCCGCATAGGAACAGCAGTAGCAGCTGTCAGAGGACAGTCATTTGACCGCGACATGCTACCAACTAAAATACTTCTGGATTTGGGTTTTGATTTTTCTCCTGTTTGCCGGTAGGTCTGATCTTTCTTCTCCTGGATATTTTGTGCCAAATTTATGACCTTTTCACAAACACGGTTTGCTACGGCTTCATGAACTGCACTCGAGACAGATGAAGCAGTGACAGCAGTGGATGTGATGGGAGGAGACTGTTTGCCTTTTAGACTATTATTAGCAACAGGGGGCTGTTTGCTTTTTGCACCAATGTTTCCAGATGGCTGTTTACTTATCGCACCAGTAGAAGGATGAACAGACTGTCCAACAGATATTTTTGGTTTTGAAGCTTCAGGTTCAGTGTCAAATGTAGAAATACTTTCAATACTTTTTATTCGATTTATAAGCGTTATTTGTTCATTTAAAGCTTTTATTGCAATGTTTTGATTTAATATTATCAAATCTTTTTGTTTGATGATTTCTTCCAAATAGTGTATTCTTATTTTATCTGAATTTTCGGTTTTTTCCGTAGAAGTTAATGCTTTATCTGATATTTTTGCCGTTTCCCCCTATAAAGTTTCATTGCAACATATTAAAGTTTCATCTTCCAAAAATGTAATACTTTGTTGTTTGGTGTTTTTATTTTGTAGTATTTTCAGACAGCTCTTATGTGATATTTTTCCACATCTTATGCATTTAACACCATTTGGAGCAGGGTTTTTACATCTTTTACAATTGATGTCGGTAATATTGCAGCTCAGATTACCTTCTACCATATTGTCACCGTACGTTGAATATCGAATTTTAAAATATTAATTACATATCTACCGTTGGAGGAATAAATCCGTGTAAGTCATAAATGTCAAATATTAAATATAGATCTACCTTTGGCGAAATAGTTCCATAAACACTCACACCAGCTGAGTTGTATACAACACAAGACACTTGTATCACTGTACTTATGGATGCCAGATGTTAGTTTATTGCACTAGTCCTTCAACCTTATTTGATTTTCGGGAAACCGGCCACTTTACATCGGCTGAAAGTCAGTGTTTATCACCTAACACACTGTACTGCTTTTAAATATTGTTTATATAATTAATATTTAGATTAATATCAGATTAAATACATATTTAAACAACAGACAACTTGGCGCGTAAAATTTTCTGCGGATCACTATAATTTTTGGCTAATTATTCAAATGTTTGATCGGTTTATTTCAACAAATTATAAGAGCGCCCATCGACACGTCCACTCTGTGCGGCTTAAACTCAATAACTAAAAAGAGTTATTTAAATAATGGGTATGAAATTTTCGAGCGACCCGATATCAAATTAACTGGAGTTACAGGACACGTTATTCCGATTTTGGGTACAACCATTGCAAAATTAAATTATAATAATTTTTATATAGGGGAATTTGAATTAATTGTTTGTAATGACCAGGTGCCACTAGGTATCGCGGGAATTCTAGGCAGACTTTTTAGTCAAGAATAAAGTAAATATTTGTTATGATCGACACATTTTGAGCGTATGTAATACCGAAATACCACTTTTATCAATGCAAAACTTAAGAGGTACAAATGATAATATACCTGTTGATGAGGATGAATTAAATTGCGAATATTCACGGGCGGATGAACCTTTAGAAACAGATATTACAAAGGAAAATGAAAATTTTATCAATGTTACGGAAAACGAGATGTTTGCGGGAAAAAGAGATAGTAGGCGTGAAATTTGTTACGCGCGGCAATGGCTCCTTCGAGAAAGTGCGGCGAAAACGAGATGTTTACGGGAAATAGAGAGGGTAGGCGTGAAATTTGTTTACGCGTGGCAATGGCTCCTTCGAGAAAGTGCGGCGAAAACGAAACATTTACGGGAAATAGACAAAATGTGAGTAACAATAATTCTTTTCTACACGCGGCAACGACTTGCGGTGAAGAACAGATTATTAATAAAACTTTTCCTGTGAATAAAGATAAGGTTTCTAGTAATATTATTATTATTAAAGGAGATAACGATGGTGATATTAAGGGTGTTATAAAGGTACATAAAGATGAAATAAGTAAAGAAGAAATAAGTTCTATGAATAATAAAGATAATGTTGTTGAGATAATAAGAAATACGGAGAATATTGATAATAAAGTAATAAGAGGTAAACTAGAACAAGATAAAATAAGGTATAATGAGAATAATAATGTTGAGAGAGGTAACACTGATATTATTGAGGGAAAATATGTAAATAAGACAAATCAATGTGAGGTAAGCGATAAAAAAGGAAATAAACAGGTAATAAATGTAACGAAGTCCGCGAGTGAGATAAGTAGAAGTAAAGCAGGTAAAAATGAATTTAATAATCAAGGTAAAGATAATTTTTCTTGTAAGGTAACCAAACTAAAAGTAGACAAGGCTGAAAATACTAAGGAAAAAATAAACTGTACTGTAAATCCGAGGGAAATTGATAGAGGGAAAGATATAATGGGGCGTAATAAAACTTCTGATAGCACGGGTATAAATAAATCTGATACAATACTAGAAGACCGTAATATTTATATTGAGAAAAATAACTTCCATAGCGTAGAGGACGTGAACACTCGAGCATCAATGCGAGAGGCCGGGAGCGATAAGATAAAAGCTAGTCTAAATAAAGATACTTTCAGGGCCATGAGAAACGACGACAAAGCGAATGACTTTGCTAATTTTCAGGACACACCCATTTACTTCACTGAAACTCAGATTGCAAATGAAACAAACTTAATAAACAATAAAAACCGAATTATAACTTGTAATGTAATATTAATAGAAGATGCGAGGTGGATTGCAAAATACAATTACGGAAGAATTTGAACTGTCAAACGATATTAGTCGAACCAAAAAATTTAGATATACAGGGCGTTCACGCTGCATGTACCTTACTGGGACCACAAAATTTAAATATGCGGATAGTAAACATGAATACATTTTCGGTAACTCTAAAAGACAATTGCATTATAGGAGCTGCCGAACCCTATTTAGAAAAAACAAATTTACCAGGGGCCAATACCAGGTTAAATAAAATAGACATCTCGGATTACGATTGGGTATATGACGAATTTGATTTGGCGTATTTAGGCGAAAATAGTGGATATTTATTAAGCGAATTTATTAGCCAAAGTAGAAAAGTTAAGGAAAAGATTAGTTAGGAGATTAAATTAGGAAGCATTAATATCTAACGTCATGCTAAGCTAGGGCTTTCGCGCAAATTACGTAAACCTTGGGTAGGACCGTTTAGAATCATAGAGAAAAAGGGACCAGTCACGTATAAAATCAGAAAATTACATACTAGGAAAGATCGTGTAGTACATGTGAATAAACTTAAATTATATAGTTCAAATGATATTGAGGTGGATGATATTGAGAATATAATATTAAATGAAGACAATCAGGAGACTTTAATTGACACCGCGGAGGGAAATATAAAAAATTTAGAACCTCACGAAAGTGAGGACGATATTTTTCAAAACACACTCGAAATATTACCCTTTTGTCATGACCCGGGGAATAACCCGTTAGAAACTATTTTTGAAGAAGATGGGGATGAGGAAGTGCCGCAACCTTTGCGACGCTCCGCTAGAATACGTAAACCGCCTGACAGGTTAAATTTATAGCAGGGAAATTAAGATTAATTTCTAGACAAACAATGTTGTCTTTCGTTGTAAAATATATATATATGATAGGATGGGACCGTTTTTTACATTCAAAATGTTATAATTGTAAAATAACACAGAAATAAATTCTGCCTTTTTGTAGGAAAATAAAAGTAAATAAAGAACTTTTCAAGTGATAGGTTTCTCACAGTAAAACCGGATGTTTATCGAGGGCGATTAGTCCCAATATTTTATCCGAGAATGATATGAATTTTGCTGACAGTAAGGTAGTCTTTATACATGAATAGTATTGACAGTACATTCTCTCATATGAACGCGATTACTAGCTAACACAGGTATAAGCAACCCAAGTACTTAATACTTATAAGTTAATATTTTATTTTATTTTTGTTCATAATAATTGTAACAATGTTTTTGTCCTGCGTGATATTATTCTTGCGCTTAAACAAAAGTGCCGCATTAGTAGCATACGACTGTATGGACCCAAAAACAAACATTTCAGTGATTTCCATAAAAGACATTGCCTCATGTCCGGATCCAGTGAAAGACTATAATCAAAAGACTGTCCAAGTTGCTGTATTACAAAAGACGAAGTCAGATAAGTGGCGGTTAAATCGTGTCTGATTGAAGTTACGCGTATGATCACTTATTGTGGGATGCATAGTCATAGTTCGGTAGTAAAAAACGGACTTTACAGTTACATTCACCAAGTGGGGAGCGATGCGTGCAAGGATGTCCACAGATATAGGACCTTTTCCATTTTTAATCGGTTGATAAATCAAATAATAATGAATGGAACGACTAGGCAATCCATTACCTTAGTCGGGTCAGTAAACTCAGAAGGAAGCTGCTATGGAGGAAGTTACGTGGAGAATGAAAAAGAATGGAACAATGTTGTAGTCTTAGCCACCATAAAAATTACTACAAAAAATTACAGGGCACCAGTAAAGGTGATCGAAAACGAAGTGAGTTTAGTGGGCGGAGTTACCTGTCCGTATATTCAAGGGTACTGTTTTGATTCGACCTTTGGAGAAACTACGTGGGACTTAGACGTGGAAAAGACGTGCGAAGAAGATTTAACCATGCTTTATAGGGGAGAAGCTCAATTAATTACCGAGAAAAATTCGGGAAAATATTTGGTTGTTGAGCAGGATGCCAAAGTCTTTGCATTAACCTTAATGAGGAAAGATCACATTTGCAGTTCAAACGTTTGGACCACGGAACATCCGCAACTCCTAGTGATAGAAGAGGCCGAGGAAACCATTAACAGAAAGTATAAATTGGGACACCCAGTATAAAACATTAACTTAATGATGTACGTAAACAGCAAATTTTTATATGTAGAGCAGGCATATAAACGATCAATCCAAAGATTGTATAGCGACACTGTGTATCGCCGATGTCTGGCACACAGAGAAATTCTCATTAACCGTTTAACCATGGCACCCTTAACCCCTTCAGCTATAGGCATGCTAATAAAGAAAGATGTGGGATACACGGGAAGAGTTTTAGGAGAGGTATTATATATCATGAAATGTGTTCCCAAGACAGTCGAAATAAGAAGAACAAATCAATGCTATAATGAATTGCCGATTTCTGTTAACAACGAATCATACTTTATGTCAGCTGTAACCCATATAGTCCAGGCGCATGCGGAAGAAATTGAGTGTAATTTCCTTACACTCCCTTTATACCAAATCGATGGCCAGTGGATAGGCTTGGCACCACATCCCGTTATATCAGACCCCCCCAGAAAAATTGAAGTCGAACCGGAAAAACGTCTAAAATTTGCCCCTATACAGCCCATTAGTTCCAGCGGCATGTATACAATGGAAGAAATAAACAAAGCCCAGAAAAGCCTTACTTTTGGAGTTGAGAGATCTGCAGTAGAAAATATTATTGCCAGGAGAGTAGCAGGTTTCGAGGTCAATAACCAGGGATATTCAACATTAAACATTTTTGAGAAAGCAGACTTAGAAAAGTTGGCACGAACTACCCTAGAGAAAGTTTGGGGGTGGTTCACAGATGTCGGAATTTTCTTTAGTGGAATTATGGGAGTCTATATTGTATGTCGAGGAATAAAATATGTAATAGAAGTCGTAATGAACGGATTCCATTTATATCAACTATTCGGATTTAGTTTTACACTGTTAGCCAGCTTTTGGAGTGCCTTGACGATGTGGGTAGTCCACAATAGAGCTAAGCAACTCTATGTACCCGAGCAACCCGGTAACGTACTTGTAAATGAGGAACAACCCCCACTTATACCTACTAACCCAGCAGGACTCTATCCTGATGTACATTGGACGGAGAAGGAGAAAACCACGATGCAAACGCGGGCGTAGCGCGAATTCGCGTCTAAACCATTCGAATAAGTCGAGTGCGGTTATGGTCTTTTTATCGAAAAGAATAAGTGCACGAATGAAGAAGTAAAAGACTTTATTGTTTTGAGAGACTAACATTTTTATTATTGATTTACCTGTTGGTTGGCTGAAATTTTATTATCTTTTTACATATATTTTCGGGTTGTGTATACCTGGTGTGATAATGTAAGGTATATACCAGATGTACCAAGGATATACCTATTACTACGGATGTAGGATAAGTTTTAATATAGTAAGGTTGGGAAGGAAAGAGATGACTGAATGGAATTGTAATCTTTGCAAAATATTGTTAACTTTTAATACACTTGTTAAATTGAAAAGGTGATCAATGTTACAGGGACTATAAAAGATTGTTACTTATAGAAGTAAACACTCTTTTCTTTTGGGGAGAGCATTGTAACACCCTGTATATATATGTCATACGTTTGCCAGTTGGAAAATATGCTATCACAGCAAAAGACACACAGCTGAAACCCTGCAGGAGAGGGAAGGGACGACTTGTCCCGTGGCTTCGAGCGTGAGCGGATGGACAAGCCCGAATAACTTCAATAAGTTTAAAATATGTTATAATCTTTGTTTAGCCAAGTGAATTTTGTTTTCATTCTTATTAATAATGGAGATTGGCGTTTTCGCAATCTAAGGGCCCGGTGCCACGGGTGTGGATTTTAATTGTCACAATATTAACCTTCACTTGGAAATTTTGAAAATAAATTAGGTATTAAAAGATTATGACGCGTCCGCGAAACTCGGACATAATATAACGTGAGTGTTGCAGCCAGGGGTGAGTAAAGATTTCAAATATAGTAGTGTTTCACAGGTATTATTAAATGTCCCCGTACTGCAATCATTGAAATGCTCACGGCAGGAGGGTTAAATGCTCTCTGCAGTTTATTTTTATGAATTAAATGTTTTGGGTTGTAAATTTTCCCTCATATCAATATTTTCGGTCTAGTAAGGTTTTGTTAACTATTGATGTGTTTCTCTAAATTTCTCTTGTATTTTGTGTTTATTAGTCATTTCATTAAAGTCAATTTAAATTAACAGAACTTAGTTTTATTCTCAGAGAAAGTTCTCTCCCACTCCAATTAACCATACAGGGCTCACGACACCCCGCTTCGAAGACCGTTACCTTTCAAAATTTTCCCTGTTAATACAGGGTGGTGGCAGCGAAACTACCAACCCCTATTGAGGGAGGTATTTTTATTTTATTATTCATTTTATCTATTATTGCGGGCGTAGGGTGGGATTTTAAAGTTTTCCCCTTTCATCCCCTACCCCTGTGTACTACAAGATTGTCTGAAACTACAAAATGATCTAAACAATATATGTACTTGGTCGACTGAAAATAAGTTTTTATTTAATATTGATAAATGTAGTATTATGACATTTACAAGAAAATTTAACATTATTGATTACTCCTATAAAATTCAGGAAGCAGCACTGGCCAGGGTGAGTGAAATGAGAGACTTTGTAACATATGATAGTCAAATTACTTTTAATAAACACATCATGATTATGACAAATAAGGCTAGTAAAATGTATGGATTTCTTGTACGTAACTTGCGAGAGTTCAGCAATCTTAAATGCATTAAGCAATTATACATAAGCTTTGTACGAAGTATTTTAGAGTATTGTTCCATAATATGGAGTCCATATTATAGATATCAAATTAATAACATAGAAAAAATTCAAAACAAATTTTTAAGATATCTTAACTACAAAGAAAATGGAGAATATGATAATACCTTACCAAAAGAAGACCTTTTACTACAATACGATCTTAATACACTAGAGAAATGCAGGAGAATAAGTTGTGTATTGTATTTACATAAAATTTTAAATAACGGCATAAATGATTCTTCCTATCTCTCACTAATTCATCTGAATGTGCCAACTCATTCCACTAGAAATTCTAGATCATTTTACCTAGAAACAGCTCACATGAACAGTCAAATTAATTCACCTTTAAATCGGATGTGTTCACTATATAATAGCATACAAGATACTGTTGACATTTTTGATTGCACTCGAAGCAGGTTAAAAAATATATTAGAAGATGTGATGTAATGTCTGTGATATGTAGGCAAGTATGTGTATTCTTATGTTAATAATATGTGTATGTATAATTTGTGTAACTTGTGATATTAACGTTATATATTTTTACTTAAATTTGTTATATTTATATGTTTCATTGTACGTTTCGCAATACTCGCAATACTCGGTAAAGGGGCTGTGCCTGTTGAGTATTTATTACCAAATAAATAAATAAATAAATAAATAATAAATAAATAAATAATAAAAAAATCTAAATTCCAAAAAGACTGATTCACACCACTTAATATTAGTGAAAACTGGATTACTTGATTTCTCAAGTGTACGGGACTTTATTGCACGTCATCGGCAGATTACTTACATCACCAATTTATTTGAAGGCTTGTATATATATATATTCTATATTATTAAAAAAAAAAAATAGGAGTGATATAATAGTATATTACGTAATGAGTGTTGTAAGAAACATATTACGCACGAATGGAAAAGTTACGCATGATGCCGCGTATTTCCATGAGTGCGTAATTGCTTTACAACTCGAATTATGTACTATACTTTACCTACGATCATATTTATTTATTTATTTATTTAGTAAAATCTGGATTTAGTTTACTTGTCAACAATATTATTCAACAAATATTATGTCAGTTTTCACAGCGTTTGAAAATTACGTAGGCGCATTTGTTTTTTAAACCCAGCGTCAGCGATATAAGCCACCTACAATTGCGTGTCCCGTGCGTTTTGTTTACCATGCGATTTGTTTACAGTGCGATTTATTTACAATATGTAAAGTTCAACTTACTGTAACGCCTCGTAGTGGAGTTATTCCAACGTATAATAAATTCAATAGTATGGACGGAACTACTTAGCCGTTTTCAGTAAACTGACGCGTGAAGCAGAACTCCTCGGTAGTTCGTTGAAAGGCCGACGCGGCACTAAAATCGTCCCTTGGGTGATGTGAAATAAATTTGACGCGAGCCGGGTCTCTTCACGTTCTCGCGGTGATGAAAGGAAGTAGCTAATGGCGTGTCGTTAAATCAAACATAAGTGTTCAATATCTTTAGTGGAAATGGGATGTAAGTTAACCATTTTCTACCCATTTTCCAAGCTAATTAAGTTTTCTATTTATTTTAGGGTTCTCAGATTGAATACTAAGCAATATACTAAATTACCAAGTCATATACTAAGCAATATACTAAATTACCAAGTCATATACTAAGCCATAATAATATACTACGTCGCAATGAAATACTAAGTCACATAAGTTATAATGATTTACAAGATTTACAATAATTTAAAAATTACAATTACGACAATTACGTCAGCTACGTAAATTAAGTACACTAATTGACATGACTGTTATCAGTATATTAAATTCTCAATAGATCATATTAGCCGTAAATCACCATCATTATTACCAAGTATTAACTAAACTTACTTCATCGTTAAATTACTGAACCACCATGTTGCTTTCACCCACACCGTAGTCAAAACGGCCGAACTCGTTCAACGATTGTATAATCACGTTACTTGGAGGCAGTTACGACGTTCAATTAATAATTTTATTGGGAACTACGTCATAAATGGTTATTTGCTTGTTTAAATTTACATGGGTGGATCACGAAGAAATCTTTTTCTTTAAACGTAGGAGCCAAGATTTCATTGCAGCCATTTTCTCGTTACGGGACCGTGGAAGCCACGATGTGTGTCATTTTCAAGCGACCGATTCCAGCTAGAGGGATTTCTCCGAATGCCTGGCCAGCTCAGCTGTTCACAAAGTTAAGTTCATGTTATTAATTTATGTGTTTCTAAATATCACCTCTCTAACAATTTGCGAAATTTAAATGGCCTATGCCAGATTTAATTATTAATTTAATTAAAATCTTACGAGCTACGTAATCACTGCGTTAACTAAAGAGCAAAAATTTTAGAGTGCCCTATGCATCTGCTAATCTTATTGGTGTTAAATTTTATGTATTGTAAGATACAGGGTGTTTATAATCACGTTGTAGTGGACGTTTCCATTTAATTTACCGCGTGATTGGAGGTTTGTGTTGAGAAGTCGACACAAAGCCTACAAAGGGTGGAATCTGTCACCTTTTGCGTCCACTTCCCTTTTTTCTAACTTTTGATTACCAATTTTACCTTATGTAGATTTATTGCTTGTTACATTGTGTAATTTTGCCGTGTGGTTTATCTTTTATTGGTTATTGCCAAATTTTGCCTTGTGTAAAGATATAGTTGTTACATTTTGTAACTTTGCCGTGTGGTTTACCTTAGAGATTCTTTTGGTTATTACCAATTTTACCTTGTGTATATATTTTTGTTACCTTTCATAATTCTGCCATGTGGTTTTTTCATTGTAGAGTAAATTAATGTCATCACTTGTACATTTTATTAGCTGTTACGTGTTAAGTCAGTGATAAATTTATGATCGATTTATATTTGTTGCGTAATTAATCGCCAATTTGTGATCATTATATTGCCTATTATAAATTTCTGGTTATTATGTAATTTTTATATTTTTGCAACAGACTGTTTGAATTAAATTACCTACTAAATTGTTACTTTTATAGTAGTGTTTGTTTGCTCAGTATTTAGCTGCAGTATCTAAATGCGATATCGTTAATTCTTTTGTCAGTGACTACACGGTAATTAATTTTTTTATAATAATACTGTTTTATAACCTCTGTTAAGCATTCTGCTTAGCTTAAGACAATTTTGTGTATGAAATTTTGATTAGATCTTAACCACATTTTATTACCACGAACCCTAGGACAGATTGAGTCACAATTCGCCATTATCGCGCACTTATTATCATTCTGATCTTGTTTTTTGCTTAAACTACCTTACTAACCCACACTGTATACATTAGAATATTTACTTGAATCTCTTACCAATTTTTTTATTTCGATTATACATCGAAAACCTGTACAATTGTCCTTAAATCGATATTAAATCGATACTATCATTACTTCTTGTTTTATTTGTGTTGTGTAGCACTTTCTCTTAGAATAGAATAGAATAGAATAGAATACTTTATTTGTCTTTGTGGCTACAGTATTTGTAAAAAAATTAAAACATAGAAATATAGTAAAATACAAAAGTTAAAACTACATACATACATACAAATTAAAAGGTACACTAATAACAAACACTTACAAAAGCTACATTAAATAAAATGAAATAAAAGAAAAAACATTGAAATTACTCTAAATTACAATTCTTCTCCAGTTTGTATCTTTAACACAAACTCCCCAATGGTGTAGAATGCTTTATTTTCTAAGTAATTTTTTAACTTTTTCTTAAAGTCTTGAGCAGGCAAGTCTCTGAGGTTTACAGGAAGTAAATTGAACATATGGAACCCTGCATAAAATGGTGATTTTTCGTAAAAAGCATGGTGATGTTGATTTATATATATGTTATTTTTATGCCTTGTATTTTGAGTGTGAATGTCAGCATATGAGGGGAATTTATTTTTGTTTTCATAACTGTATATTAAAATTTTTAACATATAGATACATGCAATTGTTAATATTTTTTCCCTTTTAAAAATCTCTTTACAGGAGGTACGACTATCAAGGTTATATATTAGTCTAATAACTCGTTTTTGTAAAATGAACACTCTTTGTACATGGGCGGATCGACCCCACACAATAATATTATAACTAATAGCTGAGTAAAATAAAGCATAATATACTGGCAATAGAGAATCTGGATTAAGTTTATCTTTTAATTGTTTAATTGCAAAGTAGGCCTTATTTAATTTTTTTGAGAGAAATGTAATTTGTTCTTGCCATGTTAGCTGGTTGTCAACGATGGTTCCAAGAAATTTTGAATTAGATTCAAGTTTAATAGGTTTGTTGTCAAAAGTGAAATTAAAATTGTAGGTTTTTTTAAATTTGTTATGAAATTGAATCATGACTGTTTTTTCACTATTTATTATCAATCAATTTTTGTGACATCAATCATGGAACTGAGATAGAGTAGTTCTAACTTTGCTCTCTACTTCTTTTGGATCGTGATGTGAGATAACAATAACTGATGTATCATCCTTTCCGTAATGATACTGCTATTCATAACTTTACCCCCATTTAAGGGATATTTTTGGATATGCACAAAAATTTAATTTTCTTTGATCTCGGATTCGGATTCAGCGTCGAAAAATACATAGGAATACATGGTCAGTCATCCAGAACACGACCCTTTTTTTATGGGGCTGTGTAATACGATGGAGACAAACATTTTCTAAATTGAATTAACTTTTGAGGCAAACCGAGATATTGCAGTTTTAAGTTTAGTTCTCCCATAAGGTCTAATGTATAACATACTATTTGAAAATGATTTAAACATATTTCCGGTACAAAACCTTTTATGAAAAATATTTTAAAAAATCGCAATTTATCTCTTCTTTGCCATCATATGCTTAACTCGTTTTTTGTTCATAATGCCCTTTTGAACATGACATTTTTTGATGGCTTCAAGATTTTGAAACATCAATATATCATCATTAATTTTATATAAAATTCAGCTTTAAGAACGAAACCCCCACGGAAGTCACAATAAGCGACATAAGCATATTAATGCACTCTACTAATAAGGGAAAATGATGTCATATCTTGCAGATCACAAACTAAGAGTAGCTATAAAAGGTCATGGAAAGGGAATAAAATCTAACATAAAGTTTATCAAGCTATGCATATCGCATGGGTGTACAATGGTATTGATTCCCTTTATTATTTTTATAAATAGTTTAGCAGAAATTATAAATTCTGTAAATTGTTCAATGACAAACTAAACAAATATTGACATTTGCTCAAACATCACCATCCATAATCATTCCTTCCAATAAAACAACGTTAGAAAAAGGAAATTACTTTCAAACCAACAAGTCGATTTTAATCTGTGAGAAAACAAATGCAGTTTTATTTATACCATATCACAGCTTAAATAACGAAAAATCACCGATTGTAAATTGGCATTAAATAACTCTACTAAATTCCTAGATATGTATATAGATTATTTCATGGCAAATCATGTAAACAATATACGTAAAAAATAGGTACAGCTTCTCATAATACTAGAGTCCGGGATATGTAAACCCACAAACATTGAAAACAGTTTACTATATAATTTTGAATCTCATACTCGTTATGAAGTTATTTTGTATGGAAATGCAAGAAATGTAAATAAAGGTAAATTTAAAGCAAACAATATTTTTTATTAGAAATAGATAATTTAAATATTTTACCTTTAATTTTTCTAAAAAGTTTCGCCATTGATATCTGTTGCCTCCTCATATTAGCAAGGGCAAATTCTGTTCTCTTTGCTTTCCACAAAGCTCCAAATAGGCTCTGATATGTTGGCATAGTTTGTTGGAAAATAGTACCGATTGGCCCATCAACAATGTAAACCAAACTAAATACATCCCATCCCATATCTCCTGAAGAATGACTCATAAAACTAACATTCAATCTCTTCAAAGTGTCTTCATCCTCAAACTGTGCATTTGTAACTCTGATAGCAGATTCCAATATTGCCGTCAATGTATGACCATAAATATTTTCAGCAGGCTTATTTAATTCTGGACTAAAAATATAAATATAATAAAAAATATATTTACATAAATTTGAAATAATTTTTAAGTTCAAATGAAAACATGAAAATAAATTAAATTATTTGCAAAGGAATCTCCAGAGGGAGAGTTAAAAAAATATTTGGATGGTGCCAGCCCATTATATTTTTTTTATATATATTTTTTTTTTAATGATTAAAATTCGGGTACGCAGTCGTAAAGCACAAAATTAAAGAAAAACCCTTTATTTCTGTTCTAGCTTTCGAGTCTTTATTGTCTCTTCATCAGGAACGGAAAAAGTGAGGTTATATTAAAAACATAGCACATGTGCTTAACAGGTAGATGCAGAATATTGGAATACCGCCGACCACTATATCATCATAGGACAATACACTAAATACAAGTTAAAGTAATTATTCGTGACGATGTCACAAGATAAAAATTACATTTTAAAATTGTTTAACTTCCCAAGTAACACACATGGTACCAAATCCTTTCGGTTTCGGTTTTGCTACGATACCTTAGTTCCTGGGGAACACCCTGGTACTAATATTGCTACTTTATTGGGTAAGGCTACTTTATATGGTTCTTTTAAAGTAACTGTTACCACACCGATACCATTTATTGGAACAGTAAACACCCAAAGTCAAAGTAACATTTGGGTAGTTATTGGAACTAGGCAGTATCATTTTATTGTTACTCTATAGTGGCGGAAACTATATAGTACCAGTGAATCAGTTACTGCCACCAACTAGTGCCACTAAGATGCCTAAATAAAGTAACTGGGTACATAGAGAAGCAATCTAGGTCCCAGAATAGTTCCAATGACCATCACTTGGAACTTTAAAGTATCGTGGCATTTTAGTGGCAACATGGATAGCGAAATAGTTCCTGTTGATACTTTACAGTTTCTGCCACTATCTTATTTTGACTTAAGGCCACTATAGAGTTTCAGGAACTAAGATTCGTAACTTTATAGTGACAAATACTTTATGTGCTAATCTTTGTCGTTCAGTTTTAAACCGGCGATTTGCCATGATAGTTTAGCCTGTTTAGTAATACAATTGTGGTGTTAAAAGAAATTTTTGTTCACACTTATGTATATTTAACCATGTTAAACGTGCAAAACGCGAAAAGAAAATTTAAACATTCTAGTACTTTTTATCGAAAAGTGAAAAAACAATTAATATCCACGAATATTACCAGTGCCAATGCCAGTGCCAGCTCTTTGTCAAACTTTGAAAAAGAACCTAACGATGGATCTAATATTTCAGAAAGGTATGAGTTTTTAATTTGTATTTACCTACCTAATAATACTTTATAAGACAGATCTAATCCACAACAAATATAATAGTACGATTTTTACTAAAAAGCCTGGGGTTCATTTCCGCTTTATTTACTTTGTCTAATTTATTTTAGAAAAGACAGTTTGGTTGATAACCTAGTGAAGCATCAATTATCTACTATAACTAATGATTTAGAAGAAAATGCTGAAATAAATTACACATTAACTAATAAAGATGAAGAGCAAGAAGATAAAACTAACATAACTCAGGAGCTAAGAGACTGGGCTTTTAAACATCGTATAAGTCACTTTGCGTTAACCGATTTACTTTGTATTTTAAAAAGTAAAGGTTTGCCTTTGCCTGGAAACAGCAGAACATTATTGCAAAACACCAAGACATTGTACTAACATTGTTTCCCTGAACAATGGTGAAATGTGGTACAATGGAATTAAAAACAATATACTATCTTGCTTACGCTCGTTAGATGGAAATAAGACAAGAGAGTTTGTATCTCTTATTTTTAACATTGATGGTTTACCTCCGTTTCAAAGTTCTCGTTTAGAATTTTGGCCAATACTTATGAAAATTGACGAATGTCATTCTTGTCAGCCCAAAGTAGTAGCAATTTTTTGTGGAGAATCCAAACCACCATTACACGAATTTTTACATGATTTTGTAACTGAATTAAATGAAATTTTGGTCAGCGGAATAAAAGTCGACGAAATGACGGTCAAAGTATTCATTAAGTATTTTGTCTGCGATACACCAGCACGAAGTTTTATTCTAGGTAAGTCACTTTTACATATCATCGTATCATAACAATAAGTATTCCCGTTTGGGCAAGCTAATAATTTTTTTGTTAAATAGTTGCAGGTACAGCTTACTTTAATGCTGCCCATGGTTGTTTAACATGCACTGTGACTGGAGTATATGACAAAGGTGGTAGGCATATGAGCTTCCCCAAAGTAAATTATCCTTTGAGAACAGATGACAGTTTTCGTAGAAATCTAGATGAAGATCACCACAAAGAAGAATCTCCATTGATAAAACTACCTATAGATATGGTTGAAGATATCATTATTGCCGATTCTTTACATCTACTTGATTTGGGTATACTATTGAAAAAAATAAATTAGTTATCTAACTAAAATATTTTTATTTTTAGGGGTCACGAAAAAATGCCTGTATGGTTGGGTTTATGGCAATTACAACTTTAAAACTAAATTATCAGGAAAAGACATCAGAGAACCTAAAGCTTTGCAATACCAGGAAACCAACCGAAATTCATAGAGCGATAAGACCAATAAAATGTTTAAAAGATTGGAAAGGTACTGAATTTAGAACCTTTTTGCTGTACTTGGGACCAGTTGTTCTAAGAGACTCTTTGTCTCCACCTGTATATCACAATTATTTGTTGATATTTTGCGCCACTACAATTTTATCGTGCAAAACTTATTTAAAATATATTGATGTGGCCGAAACACTACTTTTAGATTTTATAGAAACTTTTGGTAACCTATATGGTTTTGATGCCATTAGTAGCAACGTACATAATCTTTGCCATATCGTTAATGATGTGAAAAAATTTGGGCCACTAAGTGAAATAAGCACATATCCTTTTGAGAATTTTCTGTCACGTTTAAAACCTTTAGTTCGTACAGGCAATCATCCGTCAGCGCAAATCGCAAAACGAGTTACAGAACTCTAAAATTCAAATGCCGATATTATTTCCAATAAACAAGAGATGTCCACTCCCAGTGTTAAATATGAAAACTCGAAACAAAAACATGAATTGCCTGATTGCGATAAAGTATTTAATGCTGTTTACATTTCAAAAAATTATATGTGTCAAATAGTCAAAAGAATATGTGGTTCCTTGCTAAAGACAATACAGTAGTAATGTTAATAAACGTTACTTACTATAAATCCAAAATATGTGTATATGGTTCAGCATTGCAAACATATAATGATTTTTTTGATTTACCAATAAAATCATCGCGCCTAAATATTTATGAATGTAAATACAAATACAAAAATGATTACAACAAACCAAAACTGTATGCTTTAAGTGATATTAAATGTAAACTTTTTGCTTTAGAATACAAAGAAAATCTAGTGTTTTTTCCATTACTTCATACTTTGGATATCTCGTCTTCTTAATAATCTTTAAAATTAAAAATTACATTAAAAAATTTTTGCTGGTTTTAAGTAAAGATACGCCTTTGTTTTATAATTTTTATTTATACTATAAACAAAGACAACTGCATTGTAATATTTTTTTTTGGTATGCTTTCTCACTGCTAGTTTAAATATAGTATGCTAAATATTAAGTACTAATTTGCACATTTACAGTTATTTGTTGGCTAAAAATATAAACTATATCAAAACAACTAAAAGAAAATAAATACTTAGCTTATTAAAACGTATTTTATTTAACATTTGGTCTAAATGAACGATTTATATATGTCAAGTAATTTCTGACGATCGTTTCTCCCTATTAACCTATCTTATTTACTTAGTATCACCAAATTAGGAACGCGCGAAACCTTAAAGTTTTTTGCTCAAATTAAAGTCAAACTTATTTACTTTAAAACATTGAAATAGAGCTTAATATCTAATTAACAAATAACAGGAACCTAGCATAGAGTTATAATATTTTTTCTTCAAACTTCCGATTCATTATTATCATAATCTGAATCAGTTTCATTCTCTCGAGTAGCATCTTTTTCTGCATCTCTCTTGTCTTCTTGATCTTCATTCTGCTTTTCTTCAAACTCGTTTTCTGCTGTTACTAAATCTCTTCTCACATTACCTAATTTGCATTTTCTTTCATGTCTTTTCTTTGCATGCTTTAGTATTCCATCTTTCATAATTTTGTCATTCTTTTCTTTTGTGTGACGAATATCACATTTTGAAAGTACTTCAAACATGACTTTCAAAATGTGTTTTAATGAAACAAATGATTGTTTTTCTGCGTTTCCTTTTTTCTTAGAAATTCCTGTCCAGGAGTAATGAGTTAATATCTCCGAAGAAAACAACACATCTGATATTTTATAAGCCACTTTTGTTGCATCGCTTTGTCCCGAGGTACTTCCAATTTTTTCCAAAAAAAGCTACTAACTGGTTTCTAAAAGCAGAGTTATTTCTTATCTCATCCTCAAGTTGATTAATTTCCAAAGTGGTTTGAAGGGGAAATGAAAATTTTGCCAAGTAATCTTCTACCACTTCGGGAGTGACGTGTTGAACAGAAAAAATATTGTTTGAATTCTCAATTTTTTTTAAGATTTCATCAAATAAAGCTGATGCTTTTTTGTAATCATTTTTAAGTTCCGTTCTTAAGCCAGTAAATTCAGATTTAAAATCAACTAGTTGGATTCTTAATTCTTTAACTTCATTTCTCAGCTCAGAAATTTCTTAAACCAAATTATTTTCTGGTACGTTTGATATGTCATATATTATTGGATGTTCTTGATGAGTTATTACTTCAGGATATGTTATTATCTGTTTCGAAACTTCTGGAAAAATTAAAGGAATATTGTTTGTAACTGACTCTTCTTCAAAAATAACTGGATTGCATGAGGATTCGGTAACGCAGTCATGAGAATTCGGTAACAAATTATTGCGATCAACATAGTGATTTTTCTTACTCTTCTTTTGATAAGATTCAAAAATTGCCTCTTCAGCATCTGTGTCGACGCAACTCTTAAATTTTTTTTCTAATTCCAGAGCTTCACTGAATGATACAATATTTTGTAGTTTTACAATGCACAGAAAAGTTTCCCATGAAGACTCTGGAATAGATTCCGCATCCGATCTTAAAAGTTGTCTTTGAGAATAAAGCAGGTGATTTGGCCAATACAACTCTTTGTTTTTTTCCCATTTGTGTGGGACGGCTGTAAAGTATACTCCCCGCCTTTCTTTTGTAGCAACCACTTTGAATCCATTTTCCATGGCACTTTGGAAACTGAAAAAAAAAAATACCTACATAATAAAAAAAATTATTTTGCTTAACGCATTAACGTAATTCAATTATTTTGCAAATTGGTTTCCTGCTTGGAGGAATAATATACTAATGGACTGATTAGATGCGTTGTTATCCTTCACATAAGTAACGTTCTGAATATAATACTCTACAGTAACATATTATATATTTTGTAAAGTCATTTAGTGATCTTACTAGAAAAACCACTACCCAAGGAATCACTACTTCCACATCCGGATTTTCTATCCAAGCCACTCACAACGAAAAAATTTTGTATGTGGAAAGAATTGTTTATGGAACTTTAATAATATAATATTTAAAATCCTCTAAAAAAACCCATAAAACGATATCCCACATCGGTAGTAGGATGGGGGTGGTGATAGGGGGTGGTAGTGGGAGGTGGATAAACTAAAAAAATATTTTGAGGTTTCTGGTTCTTGTACACACACTAAATCACAATTTTTTTTATCCCCTTTAATAATGGGGTGGGGGTGGTAATGGGGGTAACTAATGCCAAAATTTTTTTTGAGACCTTAGCTTCTTGTCTATACAAAATACCAATTTATGAACTCTTACCTGCTTAATATACCTATATACCTATATACCTATATATACCTATATAATATACCTAATATACCTATTTACCCCAAATTTACCTCAATTTACACCCTAACTCTTCGACGGAACAAGATGAAAATATAATCTAGTTCTAAATCTCGCTAAAGTACATATGTGTACCAAATTTCAAGTCAATATCTCAAATGGTTCCAGAGTAAACGTGCGCACAAAAAAAAGTTACAGACCGACAGACAGACGGAGAGAAATTGTTTTTCGCTCAAACTTAAAATCTCGACCTTTCATGACATTCTAAGCCTATTTGAACAATAAAAATTTAAAAAAAAATTTTTTTGTCGTTTATTTTTACTTCCACTGGATGTGGAAGTAAAAATAAAAAAGCAATGTTGAAGAATCTATTTAGACATTTTCGGGATGATAAACACGGACCTTTTTTAATGGACATGGACGCCAACGTCAAATTTTGTTAAGTCCAATCATGTAAATTGCCAAAAATCATCGTTAATTTATTTTTATAAGCATGAAATTTTATGTAAATGAAGAACCACGTACCAAATACAAGGGAAAATGGATCTCTGTAGATTTTAGTAATTTTATGATATGTTTGTAGCACTAGCCTCTAGGCACTTATTGTGCAAGTTTAATTTGTTTTGTATGTGTAGTTTTCGAGATGAGGGTCTAAACCGTCATATGTATAAAGAAAAATTCGAATTTTAAAAATAGTAACGATGGGGTAATTCGACAAAATATGGCTAAAAAGTGGTTAATTTGTATTCACCCTGCATAAAATCCAACGGCTTTTGAATGAATATCTTATATAGGAACATATTATCTGACTATGGTTACGCCCCTAATGCAGTTATTTACCTGTAACCTTTCAAAAAATAATCGTTTTTGAAATATTAAGTTGTCCTTGTTTTATAATAATAAATTATTTGTTTTTTAAATGCAAGCTTTTATTACGTGAAGTAAAATGTAGAAAATATTTTTTCTCTGAGCCACATATATGTGACTATTAGCTTGGGGCGCTCAGATTTTAAATGTTTAAGATATGATACTTATATGCAAAAGAAAATTAAGGTTGAAAATTCCACATTAAATACAATTACTATTTACGATAAATTCAGTTTTATAAACATTTCAAACCTGAGCACCCCAAGCTTTTAATAATAGTCATATATGTGGTTCAGAGAAAAAAATATTTTCTACATTTTAGTTCACGTAATAAAAGCTTGTATTTAATTTTTTTTATTTATTAGTATTTCTATCATTTTAGTGTATTGTCATTAGAACTAAAATCCCAGATGTCGACTTGAGTCGAATCGGACCATAACTGATCAAATTTGTCCGCTATCTTGGTGACGCCATTTTGATTTCTGAATTTTTACCAAAAATCTGCGACCCCGAAAACCCCCCGAAAGGAATTTGAGTCGAATCGGACCATAAAATGCATAAATTATCCGCCATGTTGAACCCGCCATCTTGAATTTTTGTTACATAAAAGTGGTAAAATGCATTGTCACCGGAACTATGTATGTACACAAAATTTCAAAGTCGTAAGTTTCGAGGAGGTGGTTCAAATTTGGCTTGAAAGATTTGAACTTAACAAATATACATACATAAATAAAAGCTTGTAATTTTTCAAAAATTCATATCTCTAAAACTAGACAAACAAAACAAATTAAGCTTGCACAACAAATCTAGTAGCTAGTGCTACAACATATCAAAAAACGCTGCCCAAGGAATCACTACTTCCACATCCAGATTTTCTACCCCATAAAATATCTCACACGGTAGTGGGGTGGGGGGTGGTGATAGTGGGGGTGGATGAAGTAAAAAAATATTTTGAGGCTTTTGGTTCTTGTAAACATACTAAATCACAATTTTTTTTTCATCCCCTTTAATAATGGGGTAGGAGTGGTAATGGGGGTGGCTAATGCCAAAATCTTTTTTGAAACCTTAGCTTCTGTTGTACACACTAAATACCAATTTTATGGACTCTTGCCTGCTTGATTTACCTATTTACTCCCCATTTTCACCCCAACCCTTCGACCGAATAAGATGGAAATATAATCTAGGTCCAGATCCCGTTATTAAAGTACATATGTGTACCAAATTTCAAGTCAATATCTTAAACAGTTCCAGAGCAAACGTGCACATAAAAAAAGTTACAGACCGACAGACAGAATTTTTTTTTCCTCAAATTTAAAATCTCGACGTTTCATGACATTCTAAGCCTATTTGAACAATAAAGATTTTCAAAATTTTTTTTGTCGTTACTATACTTCCACTGGATGTGGAAGTAAAATTATTAAAATCTACACAGATCCATTTTCCCATGTATTTGGTGCGTGGTTCTTTGTTGTCAAATAGTTTTGTAAAAAAGTTATAAATCTTTTGCTGTTATTTACAATTTCTAAACCCATTTTGCTCTCCTTACTTACAAATCTTGACATTGAGTTTTTATTACGACTTCACACAATTTAATTTCAAGAAAATTGATTAGTCATTACATATTTAATATTTATATTCGAGAGAAAGGGGACTAGATAGCGGCAAAAATTAAATCTGTGGGGTGATACAAATACAACAGTTTATATATACGTCGTTGATTGATTGACAGATAGATGATAAGTCATTTTTCCTAGGCGGGTTAAAATGTATCGCAAAATACAGTTAGAATCGAGTTAGAATTAATTTTAGTACACCTACTTACCTCAAATTCACAACAACAAAGGATTTGCGCCCACACACACTGCTCTGCTGCCTTGTCACAGACTAAAACAAACTGGCAAAAGTATTTGCGAGGTTAGGATATTTTAGTGGAAGGCGCCACCATACAGTAGCGTTTGGATTAGTGGCATTTGCCTGACTATTGGATGTTTATGGTGTTTAAAGTAACATCTCAGTGGCGTAGGTTACTATATTCAAAAACTTTTACAAAATCCTTAGTTCCAAAATAGAATCTGATACTATAGAGTCACATCTGGATAGTTGCTATTGGGTCACAAAAGTCACAGATCTTTTAGAGGTAAAATGGGGTAGTCCCCTATACTTTATGGTGGAGGGCCTAACTTTATAGTACCTTTGTTAAAATGGGCCATTATAAGTTGTTGTTAAAATTTTCAGAAAAAAAAAAATTGGTTTTAATCGATAATAGACTATGGTTATGTTAATATCCTATCATAAACTTTCACGAAAAATGATTTTGAAAGTATTCCAAATATTTCCCTAATAAATATTTAAATTTTTTAATCTTGCCTTTTTAAATTATTTTGTAAAAAAATTACAAAAAAAGGTTATTTTGAGGGCGCGTTGAAATTTTATCGTTTAATATGTCAACTTATATCAAAAAAGTAACTTGCGTTTGAAAAAATGGCTAAAGAAGTACTTTAAACACGCGCCTAAAGTACACATATTTTTGGTATAATATTATTTCACTGCGCCATTATTATAAAAGAAAAAGAACAAAGAGGTCGCTAAAATATAAACACCATTTTAGAAAGTGATAGTGGCAGTTACTAGGCAGCCACGTAGCGGTTACTAGGCCGCCGAGTCGCAGAGTAGTACCCACTACTACCCCGATCCTTTATAGTAACTAAACATGGTCACATCTATAGAGACCGGGACTACCCGAAACACTACCCGACGACTAAAAATTTTTCCCCATTTTAGTGGCGGCTACGTAGCAGCCACGTAGCAGGGATGTGGCAGCCTATGGTAGCGGTCCACTTTATCGTGGCTTTTATAGTCGCCGATACGTTCCCGCGACTTTATGTGTTACTTGGGTTATATTTAGTGTATTGTCCTACGATGATCAGAGCCCGTATTTTGGATGACATTGACGTAAAACGCAGAGTCGGCATGGGAGGGTAGTACAAAATTATAAAAATTCTTACCTCTTTTTGTAGTTAACTGCTCATCCAATTGGAAACATTAAATCAAACTGTTTCATTGCAGATTAATACCAAGTAAATACAATAGATAATTAAATATTAGTCTAAATGTACGGCACGAAAAGAACGGCGCTTCTCTAAGAATATCACTTGTAAATCCCTGTTTTCCTGTTGATGGGAGTTAGAACACATGCCATGTAATTAAAGACTTTCGCGATCATAATAGGGTAATATTGCACCTTTGATACTCGAGCTTTGCAGCATTTAATGTTAACCCAGCGTATTCGCAAATCCACGATTGTACCGTTTATATTACGCCAATGGACGCGCCATTATTTTACTAAATTGCCGAAATAGTCATTGGAAAGTGTCCCTACCCATCTCTGGAAATAGTATATCAGTGGGTAATCGACGCATAGTGAAGCACTGAATTGCCAACCGACAGGTTAAGGGTCTATATAGAGATGGGTATACCTGAAACATGTAGCTGCAGGGGTTACACTTAGTGACAATTTATTTTAGTGACGGACGATATTTCACTGCTGGTGATTAAATCACCATGATTAAGCAAGTAGCAACAGTCATGGTAAAACTAAAATCACTGCGATTAGTGATTTTAATGCAAGCAAATAGTGGCTATAACCTCGCCGTTTCGTGTCAAAGACTGTTTTCCAATGCCAGACAAGTGCTTAATGAATGATGAAGTAAACTAAATGACGGAAAAACAAAAATGTTATAAGTTTACATTATTTATTTATGTATTTATGTATATATAAGTATGTATTTACTTATTTTTGATTATGTAAAATGTATCGATATAAAACTGTTATTCCACAATATTTTACTTTCAGTTTATATTTCCGCGGACCGCAGGAGTATAAGAGAGTCACGGCAAAATAACATCTGTGCAAATATCATTCGCTCTAACCGCGACCGGAATTACTGTTTAAAATCACTGTGAATCAAAAATCGCAGTCACCGTTGACGGAGATATTGTAATAGTTGCACTGAATAATTAAGTAGAGGTTTCTTGTACTGTTAAATGGTACACATAAAGGAAAAGTTCTCTGAGTTCGGTTAGAGTATACATAATTATATTATTTATTACTCTGAATGAAAAATATATTTCATTTATAAATCTTTGTTTTCGTAGAGAATCAGACATATTATTTTCATTGGAAGTTGAGTTTTGAGAGAGTGTGAAGAGTGTGTTTATTGTTGTGCTCCACTTGTGATAGACTTTTCTTGGTGTAAAAGTAATTTTAAAAATCAGATTTTGTCATCATTGGTTAGCTACATTACTTCATAATACGTTGAATATTATACTGAAACTATTTCTTTCAATATAAGTGGTAAATTATTTAATTAAACAAATTTTGAACCAAGTGACAACAAAAATAATAAACACTAAAAACTTATCAAGCTACAATAAAAAGTCAGGATTGACAAAAAACAAATCTAATCTCTTGACATAAAAACCTGAACAGGACCGGACTATAAATCATGAACTGTTGTAAATGTAAATGTTCTGATTCTAAAGAAGAATCACTAGTCATTTGTGACAAATGTGGCAAAAAACTATGCCAAACTTGTGCAAATTTATCTGCTACTGAATATAGAGCTCTCACGATGAAATCTTCTAAAGTTCTAATATTCTGGTGCTCGGACTGTAGGGCAAATGTATCAACTCCTAATCAAGACATCAAGCAGATTATATCAGACGCAGTAAGAGAAGAAATATCCTCGACATTTAGTAACTTTTCTTCTCTCTTCGGCGAATCCCTAAATGCCAAATTTGACTCACTGTCTAACGCGATTACTAATTTAAAAGACAGCAATATTGATTTGGTTAAATTTCTCACTAAAGATAATTCAAATTTAGCTGTTCCATCATACAGTAAACCTGAGGAAAATACTTTATTTGAGAAATTGCTCACTACTCTCACCAATAAATTTCAAGCCAAGTTTATACTTCTGGAAAAAGAAATATCGACTCTTACAAAACTAATGAACGGCAACTCATCAATTTCATGCAACGTCCCTACAGTTAATAATGACTTAAAGTCCTCAACAAAATCAAATGAAATGGCCAACAGTATTGCTCCTACTACTGGAAAGGAAATAAAAAAACCCGGAAATGTCAACTACATGAAACCGAATTCATCCGGTAAACAAAGAAATGAAAATTTTACCTCAGTCACGGGTACTAGAAAAATTGCAAATACTAAAGTAGCAGCAGCTAAACTTTATCCAAAAACTAATATCCAAGTCACAAAATTGAGTGATCAGGTTACAGAACAAGATCTGAAGGAATACTTAGAATCAACGTTTGGAGACACGGAAACTTTTAAGATTGAAAAATTAACAGTAAAATCTGGTGACTACGCTAGCTACAGAGTGGAAGCAAGGGCGGATCTCCTCGTTGACCTTACGAATCCTTCAAACTGGCCTGAAGGAATTGAAGTCAAACGGTTCTTTCAATATGAAGCAAGACACAATACTAACTTCACCTCTAGATCAGCTTACAACAATAACAACCATCGATCATACCGGTACAGGCAGAGATACTACTAACCTAGAACACGACTTTGGTATCCAATTAAACATTGACATTATATATCTAAATGCCCAAAGTCTCTTAAAACACATTGACCAAGTGCAAGGATGTCTAGTTTGTTACAATCCTAAAGTAATATTAATAAGTGAAGCTAGAGTTACAAAGGATATTGATTCGTCCGAACTAAAAATTGACAATTATACACTCTTACGTTGTGATTCCTCAAGTAGATTCACTGGTGGTGTTGTGATATATATTAAAAACAATGTTGAATATTCTACTTTCAAAACATTTGTATTGGATGGTAATTATTGGTGCAATATTTTAAAAATCAAACTAAATAATTCAATATGGGTGATAGGTTGCCTTTATCATTCTCCATCAGCTGCTGATGCAACATTTATAGAAGATCTTGAAGATATATGTGATTGTGTTTTTTCTACTAACTATCGTTCTATATTGGTTGGAGACTTTAATTTAAACTACCTTAATAATGATTATTATACCAAAAAATTGAAAAACTTGTTAACAACTTACGGTATTAGTCAATCAATCACTGAACCTACTAGAATAGTAAATGATAGTGCCACTTTAATTGACTATGTCTTATCAAACCATAATAATTTTGTAGCAACAGTACACTCTTGTCCAAAAATTACTGATCACTCAATAATTTCAGTTAAAGTTAGCAATATTAATTACGAGGATAATAAATTAAATAAAAAATATCGGAATTTAAGTGAAAACAATTTAGATGCTATTAAAATGAATCTTATGTCATGTAACTGGTCATTTAATTCCATAGATGTTAATTTTCTCTATGATGAAATTGTAAATAATATTAGTGGAGTAGTAAACAGTATTTCCCCAATTCAAGTTTGTAGTTATAAAAGTCATTTACCATGGTTTGATAATGAGGTGTATTTTAAAATAAAACAGCGGGATAGATCCTATAAAGAATTTATTAAGTGTACTGAAGTTGAGCTAAAACAAAATAAATGGGAAACCTTTAAAAAGCTAAGAAATTATGTTGTTAATTTATTAAATAAAAAAAAAAAAGGTCAATATTATTATGAAAAAATTGATAGGTATAGAAATAACCCCCAGCTAATGTGGAAAACCCTTAAAAAAATTGTAAATGTAAATATTCAAGACTTTCCGAACTGTATACAATTTAATAATAACAATGAGCACGTAATAATAAGAGATGACTTAGAAATTGCTAATAATTTTAATTATTATTTTGTTAGTAGTATTAATCAAATTATTGAGAGTATCGATTGTACAGAATCTTGGTTTAACAGTAATTATAATCTGTATCCCAGCTTTTCTAAATTTACTTTGTTGACGATGGCAGAACTACGTATAATTATGTCCACATTAGATAACAAATGCACTCTATCTGAAATTCTCAATGCCAAGATTTTAAAACAGGCATTCGAAGTTATAGGTAATGTTATATTAAATCTTATTAACACTTCTCTTGAAAGTGCCAAAGTTCCTGAGTTATTAAAAATTAGTACAGTCATTCCAGTTCCCAAAATTGCGAATACGATAAATTCAAGTGAATTTAGACCAATCAACACGTTACCCCCTATTGAAAAAATTCTAGAATCTGCTGTTTATAATCAAATTTTGGAACATGTTGAAAGACATGATATTTTAATCAGTAATCAATCAGGGTTTCGTAAAAAACACTCTTGTGAGTCATCGTTACAGCTTTCTCTTAATAAATTTAAACTTGATTTAGATAATAACAAATATGTTATAGCCGTTTTCCTTGATTTGAAAAGGGCCTTTGAAACTATTGACCGAGATATACTACTAGCTAAATTGAATCAGTTTGGGGTAGAGGGTGATGTGTATAAATGGTTATCTGATTACTTAGCAGGGAGAAAACAGAGAGTTAAGGTAAGGGATTCAGTATCTAGTGAAATTGTTAACAATTTTGGTGTTCCACAAGGGAGTGTCTTGGGTCCACTTCTTTTTATATTGTATCTAAACGATATAAATTTATTTGTCGATTGTGAATTCATAAACTTATTTGCTGATGATACATTATTGGCATGTAGTGATACAAACTTGGAATTAGCAGTACAAAAAATTAATATAATATTGACTAATGTGGAGAATTATTTGGAAATTAACAAACTAAAATTAAATATATCAAAAACTAAAGGAATGATATTAACCACCAAATATAAATACAATAATATAAACTTAAACAATGTAAATCTATTAATTTATAACGAAAGAATTGAAATTGTTGAATCAATAAAATATCTTGGATTTCAATTGAATAATACTCTAGCCTTCGATGCTCATTTTGAATACATTTATAAAAAAATTTCAAAAAAACTATATTTCTTCTCTAGAATTGCCAATAACCTATCATATGAGACTAGGATTACAGTTTACAGATCTATTATTCAACCACACTTTGATTACTGTGCAACTGTACTGTATCAGTTTAACTCAAACAAACTGTCACAACTACAAAAACTCCAAAATCGTGGAATGAGGATTATATTAAGAAGCAACCGTTATACACCGATTAATTTAATGTTGAATGCTTTACAGTGGCTCTCTGTTTCTCAAAGATTATTTTACTTTACTATGATTTTGATATACAAAATGTTAAATAATCTATCACCTTCCTATTTTCAAAACTATATTATTCTCCATTCTGACATACATTACCACTTTACCCGTAATAATAACAACCTATACATACCTAGAACTAATTATAAAAGTACCATGAATTTCTTGCTATTTAAAGGTTTTGATAAGTTTAATAAATTGCCAAATTATATTAAAACAAGTTCTTCTATCACTGTTTTCAAAAATAAACTAATGATATATATCAAAAATGTTTTTACATCACAATGAGGTCCGTCAGTTGTTAAACTGTTAAATGTAGTCCCTATTTAAGTTAGTAGTGCAAATATAAAGATATTACATCGAATAGTACATATATACCTATAATGTAAATGTTAATTTTAATTTATTGTATTTGTTATTTCTCGCTGTTCTTATTGTATACGTGTGTGTATATATATATATTTTTATTTTTTTTGTATATTTTGTATTAGAAATTTCTACTTAATAAACAATGTATCTATCTATCTATCTATCTATCTATCTATTATTTTATTGTAATTAGGCTCTGTACTGACGGAGGGAATACAAGTTGAGGTCCCTAAATTTGAAGGGGCAAGTGCATTAGAACGCGTTTGGCAGTTTGCGCTGGGTGTCGGGCGGATGAGCCACGCAGTGTTGATAGCCCCATCACTCATACCTTTACTGTTAGTACTTTCTAACAGATCAGTTAATGTTTATGCATATAAAATGAACCTGACAAATTTATTTTAAATACTTCCGAGTCTATTAACATAATTATTATACTTCGGGCTCCATGTCACTGAACAATATTCAAGACAGCTAACTACTAATGTTTTTTACAGTGTGTGGGATTTAGGACCGCATAATGTATAGAAACACTATTTATTTAAAGAATAACTTTTCTTTTTTCTTCCTCATTTAGTGTCTGATGTTCCTTAAGTCGAATGACTACTTTATCTTTTTAGTAAACCTTTTATACAGGGCCAATCAAAAAATGAGAAATTTTAAATTTGGCTATATAACAAACACCTTATATAAAGAATCGAGCTAAAATTTTGTATAGAGGTATTTGAGACAACTGCAAATCGAATACGCTATCCAATTTGCCGATAAAAAATTGCCTAATAGTTGATCTCGAAATTTCGACCCATTTAGAGGAGCATGGTAGGCCTTGAAAATACAAAAATTACAAAATCTCAAAACAGTCAAATAAAGCTCATCGAGCACTATATCTCAAAAAAAAAAAATTAAAATCGGCCAACGAGTTCCAAAATAACGGGGTGTTGCGGTCTTAAATCGCACACACTGTATAATATTAAAATCCAATTTATATCTTTAAAATCTACATACTGTCTTGGTTGAAGATGCCAAAAAGTAATATTAAGAACTTGCAATGTTTAAGAATAATTACTTTAGTGCGTAATGACACCATATAAATATGACTAATAATTTTTTACCCTACTGGAGGATCAGTTACTCTTTTTTTATATGTTGTGAAACGTAAACATCTCAATAACTAAGGTTTGTAAAATAAAAATTTTGTATTTAAAAATTCTTTAGTTTGTGTGGCAATAATACTTATTGTTAGCGACCGATGTTTCTGATTGTAACTTTACAAAAGTATTAGATAATATCGTGTAATTCAGAGTCCGTCTCTGGAATGTCATCCGAAATACGGGCTCTGATGATGATATAGTGGTCGATATTCCAATGTTCTGCATCTACCTGTTAAGCACATGTGCTATGTTTTTAATATAACCTCACTTTTTCCGTTCCTGATGAAGAGGCAATAAAGACTCGAAAGCTAGAACAGAAATAAAGAGTTTTTCTTTAATTTTGTGCCTCACGACTGCGTACCCGAATTTTAATCATTAAAAAAAAAATTTTTATCCCTAAATAGCCAGTCGAGCTAATCTCACTCTCAACTATATATATACAGTGTGTCTCATTTAAAATGAAGACACCCGGATATTTTCGTAATTTTTTGAAATCCTGATTTGAGCTTTGGCACAATTGTAGTCCTATATAAGATGTACATTTCGAGACTACCAACTTAAATTTAAGTAACAAACTGAGACAACGGTAGCCCCCCAAATGGGACCCATTCCCGATATTTTGCTTCGCGTTGAAGATATCGAAAAAAGTTATTAGAAAAAGTTGTTCAGAATCTAATTTTGAGCCCCAATACTAAATTTAATTACGAAATTCGCACTTCTAGTTTTTTCAATATTTTTCTGCAAAGTCCACACACGGTTACAATTTTGGTTTTCAATTTAATAGGATGCCATGGAAATAAAAACTGTGATTAAATTAAATGTCAATCTGACAAAACTTTGAGTTATAGTGTAAAAGTTCTAGTTTACAATCGTAAAATGCGTCTTCATTTAAGGGAAAAAATCGAAATAATAAGGTTATTTGGTGATAGGGTTCGTAGTAGCAGAGAAGTAGCCACCGAATTTAACCGAAGACATCCTTTACGAGTCAATATTACTCATGGAACTGCAGCCACCATAAATGCTCGTTTCAATGAAACTGGCAGTGTTATTAAAAGACCTCAAAATGATCAACCCCGTCAAATACATCCGCATCGTGAGATAACGTAATCTTAGCTGCAAATCAAGCGAATCCAAGAGCAAGTCTACGAAATTTAGCGTCTCAACTGAATATCGACAAGGAGAAAATTAGAAGATGTTTCATACATCATAAAATCAAGCCTTATAAACCAAAATTTTTACACACTTTGAAAGAAGGTGATGAAAATAGAAGGTTAGATTATTGCTATTGGGCTAAGGGAAATTTTTTAGACGACCGGAAATTTCTAAATAAAATTTTGTTTACTGATAGGGCTACATTTACCACTAATGGGGTGGTAACTTCTCAAAACTGTAGATACTGGGCCACAGAAAATCCTCATTGGGTTATTAATTGTAAAGACCAATATTCAGAGAAAGTTAAAGTATGGTGTGGAATTTTAGGAGACCGAATAATTGGTACGTTTTTCTTTAATAACTCGTTAAATGGTGAGCATTTAGTTAATTTCTTCGATACGGAATTAATGGGATGCAATTGAACATTTTCCTCTTAATGTGCAACAGATGTTTTTTCAGCTAGATGGTGCGTCAATACATTATTCCATAAATGTTTGTCAGTGGTTGAACGAACATTTTCCAATGCGCTGGATAGGAAGAAGTAGTCCTTTTGAACTCTGGCCTCCTAAGTCATCTGATATTACAGCCTTAGATTTTTATTTCTGGGGAACAGTGAAGAATAAAGTTTATAAAACAAGGCCCAGAAATAGAGAAGAACTTTGTGCTAAAATAAGACGAGCCTGTCGCGAAATCAGCATTCCAGAACTGAGAAGAGTAGCCAAACATAATCGTAAAAGAATTGAGAAATTTATTCAAATTGAAGGAGGATTAGTTGAGAAAGGCTACATCCGATAATTAATTAAAATTTTCAGTTAAATAAATGTAATGAGTAATTATTTGAAAAACTGATCGTTACTTTAAACTGTTGTTTTTTTACTTATTTCAGTTACCAAAAGTTAATTGTTTGTTTTCTTTTCTCCTAAAATGTATTTTTTGTCAAATCGACACTTGTTCAATAAATTTTTTTGCAATTCCATGGCATTCTATTAAATCGAAAACCAAAATTGTGGAGACTGTGTGGACTTTGGGGGAAGGTATTGAAAAAACTAAAAATGCGAATTTCGTAATGAAATTTGGTGTAGGGGCTCAAAATTAGATACTGAACAAGTTTTGCTAATAACTTTTTTCGATATCTTCAACGTGAAGCAAAATATCGGGAATGGGCCCCATTTGAGGGACTGCCGTTGTCTCAGTTTGTTACTTAAATTTAAATTGGTAGTCTCGAAATGTATGTCTTATATAGGACTACTATTATGCCAAAGCTCAAATCTAGATTTCAAAAAATTACGAAAATATCCGGGTGTCTTCATTTTAAATGAGACACACTGTATGTATGTATATATATGTGTATATATATATATATATATATATATATATATATATATATATATATATATATATATATGTGCATTTGTATCGTGTCCGCCTCCTTACAAATTTGTGGCGCCCGCACCTCCACTAGAAATAATATAGACAGATTAGTTCTGTTTACATATACATAACCGCCAAATTTCACTTACCAAGGGCACGCGGAGAGGGGAAAGGATTTTTATCTTTTTTTTACATACACTTTTTGTTCATACGATTGGTATGTTTACACCTCGTTATATAAATAGTACCTCTCTGACTCAATGTATTTAAAACTGTTATATATAACGGTAGACTTTGCCTCCTTCGAGGTTGCCAGACTTCTATAGTGTAAAATGCTCTAGCGCTTGCGCAATTAGTTGCGCTATGCAAACGTGTGCGTTTGTTATTATGATGATTCATATTGTGTAAGTTATACTCAGATTACATTGGTGTTTCACCCGATAATGTGCGATTATCTGTTTTAAAATGAACCGTTCACGCTAAATATCTATTGTAGAATAATGTATGTAATTCAAAATATGTTCTTAAGGGAATTATTATTACTATTTAAAATGCTTTTCAAAAGACATCACTGAATCAGTTCAATTTTGTAACACAATTGTTACATATTAGTCCACGTAAATTAGATATTTTAGAAGAAATAATTTATAAAGTAATAATATTTGGGATGCTATTTCGCGCTAACAGCGTCCGAACAGAGGCGTAGTTTGGGGCGCAGAGGTAAAAATCCATCCTATTCCAAGTTTGACTCCTAATATCTTAAAACCGGTTACTTTAACGAGAAAAATGCTCAGGAATGAATTTATTGAGCAGAATTTTCTCTATTAGATGCATATACAGAGGGTTTTGTCGCAAGTAGTTTATGTATTTTCCCCTTCTTTGCAATTATAATTTGCAGGATAATCTGTACTGTTCACACAAAAGAAGATTTGGAGTCATATTTCAACTCTGAGCTTGCTTCAATTCCACTTCTTCTCTTCAATAAGAAAGGGTTAATGAGGAAAATTAAGAAATCGTCTGTATGATATTTTCAATGCTGTACAAGAGAGGCCAATAGATTTTTCCGATTGCCAGTTCATTGTTGATGGCGGCAATTTGATTCATCGTGTAGTATGGCCGAAGCAGCTTTATTCGTAAACATTACGGCCAAAAAGTGACTGTAGTGTTTGACGGATATGCTGACTGCAGTATGAAGAGCATCGAAAGACAGCAGCGTCTTTTGAAACGCATTTCACCGGAAATTGTTTTTCATGAGAACACGCCACTGACTGAAACGCAAAATAAAATGATAAACAATTTCACAAAAAGGAACGGTTTATTTCGCAATTGGTGGAGAGATTTAAAAACGAGGGAATCAAAACAATTACTGCTGTAGACGACGTTGACGCACTCATAGTTCAAACCGCCTTAAACGAATCTCATGGAAACGATACAGTGGTCATCCTCGGACAAGATATTGATCTTCTCGCATTGATTATCGCTCTCGCACCTGAAGATAAAGATATCCGTTTCTTAAGAGAGGCTCAGAGATAAATAAAAAATAAAGATTACAGTTCTCGTGACAGTCCTCGGAAGTTTTAAAAAGCTGTATGGCCACACGTTCAGTGGATGCGATAACACTTCAGCTTTCTTTGGTAAAGGAAAAGTGCAAACGGTGGAATGCTCAATAAAAGAAAAGATCTCGAAGAGGTTGTCCGTATATTCAACAACCGTAGCTCAACGAAAAAAGAAATTACATCTTTGAATCATCAAAGATTCATTATCTTCAATAAGTTAGTCCACCAATCTAGTACTACCGGGATTCTACGGAAGACTGCCAGCAACATCCGAGGCATTACGTCAACATTCTTACAGAGTATTTCTCCAAATTCATGTTTGACGAGGAGAAAACTTGGAACCAACGGAATGCAGAAAAGCAGAAAATAATATAAAATATTTCAAAGAGATAATATACTCAAAGAAGTAAAATGTTCAAAACTTAATCATTTTGGAGCAAAAATGTAAATATTTCCCTCCAGCAAGAGAAAAATTTTTGAATTGTTTAAAAATTTTTGAAAAGCATTTGAGATGACTCCAACAAACTATCATTAATTAGTATAGCAAAATTTATGACTAACCAACAAATATATTCTAGAGTTTTGGTCTCGAATGCTTTTTAAAACATTTTTATTTCTTGCTAGAGGGAAATATTTACATTTTTGCTCCAGAATAATCTGGGTTTTTAAGATATCTTTGGAAGGTGGAAGATTACACTGGTCAACATTCAGTTTGAAAAAATACACCGGAGTCTACCTAGGTACCCAGGGGTTTTGGGGTCGCTGATTCCGTTGCCGAGGTCGGTTAAGCTCTATCACGTCAGGTTCAAGGTCATTTGAAGGTCAACCTAAGAAAAGGTTTTTGAAAAAATCTAAAAAAATTCACACATAGGCTCTTGGGGGATCTCTGAGTCCGAATCCGATGTCGGTTGACCTTTATCACCTCATGTTCAAGGTCATTTGAAGGTTAAAGTAAGAATAGGAGGTGAAAAAAATTAGAAAAAATTTATACGAATGCTCACCTGCCTACTTATTGACTGTTTATCTGTCTGCCCTTATACCTGCACACCTGTTTGTTTGCTTGTTAGTCTGTATTTATCATCCGCCTGCATTTTCTCTCTGTCCATCTATTTGACATCCTGCCTTTCTGTCAGTAATTCTGTCTGACTGAATGACTAAATGTTTCTATCTGACAGTCTGTCTGCCTCCTTGTCAGTTTGTCTGACTCAGGAAACCATTAAATTACTTTGACCCTGACAGGATTGAGCTCAGGGCCGGTTTTAGGTAACTGGAGGCCCTAAGCTCTAGGTATGTTTTTCGTTGAAGCTTTCTCTTCTAATAAAATAAACGTGCATATCTTCGTATGAAATCTGGGTTCTAAGGCCCCCTAAATGCGAGGCCCTAAGATGGCGTTTACTCAGCTTATAGGCAAAACCAGCACTGCTCCAAGTGAGTGAAGCCAACGCCCGTGGTACTCTTTACTTGCATGTTCGCTCTGCTTCTGCAACTATACCTAAAGGCCATCCTTTCACAGAAGAAAATAGGTAGGTGATTCATTGAGTTAAATATATTTGCACTGAGATAGCCGAAGAATCTTCATGTGCAGCTAAAGCTGGCGGACGAATGCCGGCTTGAAATGACCTCAGAATGACCTTGAAATGACCTCTGGATGCCTCTTTTTTTTAAGGGTAAGCGAACAATGGATTCGGACTCAGCGACCCGAAAAACCTGTGTGAATTTTTTCAGATTCTTTCAACCACCTTTTCTTACTTTAACCTTCAAATGACCTTGAAACTGACATGATAGAGGTCAACCGACATCGAATGCAGACTCAGCGACTCAAAAAACCTATATATAAGTTTTTTCAGATTTTTTGACAGCTTCTCCTCTGTTTTTCTCAAATTAACCTTGAAATGATCTCCGGATGCCTTTTAAGGGTAAACGAACACCGGATTCGGACTCACCGATCCCAAAAACCTATGCGTGAATTTTTCAGATTTTTTCAATCACCTTTTCTTAGTTTGACCTTCAAGTGACCTTGAAACTGACGTGATAGAGGTCAACCGGCATCGGATACAGACTCAGCGACCCAAAAACCCTATATGTAAATTTTTTCAGATTTTTTAACAGCTTCCTCTCCGTTTTTCTCAAATTAACCTTGAAATGACCTCCGGATGCCTTTTAAGGGTAAGCGAACACCGAATTCGGACTCAGCGACCCCAAAAACCTATGTGTAAATTTTCTCAGATTTTTTCAACCACCTTTTCTTAGTTTGACCTTCAGATGTCCTTGAACCTGACGTGATAGAGCTTAACCGACCTCGGCATCGGAAAACCCCTGGGTACCTAGGTAGACCCTGTGTATTTTTTTAAACTAAATGTTGACCTGTTATTATTATTCTTTTATTTTCTGCTTTTTAGCCCCCCCCCCCCCAATAAAAATCGTCTTCTAATTTTTTTTTTACTTTTACTATATAAGGCCAGCATCAGCGACAAATAGTGGATTAAGGGCAACTAGTTACGTTAAGGAATGTTCGTGTCCTGTTAAATAAATACCTTAAACAAATACCTTTTTTAATTTGCTCTAAGCTATAAAGGGGTACAAAAATATTTGTTTCTGAACAAAATAAACGTTTTTTATTCCCAAATTGAAAAAATTTAAAAACCCATTGATCTCTAGAAAGTATTATTTCTGTGTATAAAAGTTATTTATATTTTTAGTAAGATAATTTTAGTTACCATATCTATAGATGTATTTAGGAATAGTATGCCTCTTTACTATGTTGCCAAGTTTAGGAGGCGATATCGCTACTTTATTGTAAGGAAGCATTTAATACCTATATACATCAAGTGTTTAAAACAGCAGCGCCACCTGGTAAAAAATGTAGTGGACTATGGTGTATGTTTACATATGTTTATAGGTATTTTCCGCCTCCAAAAAAAGTGTCGTTAAATGCTTCTATCTCTCTATTTCTTCCCTTTCTGTCATAATCTTATATGCGCACCAATAAAGCTGATAATTATTGATAATAATGAGTCATGAATTTACTAATTATCAAGACATTCGCGATGAAAACAACACAAAACGTCTCCGCCTCCGAAATCGGAGGTGAACGCGTAAAATCGGAGGCAAACACCACCTAACCATATAACATTCGGAGGTGTATGAGTACTAAATGCATGTATATATATATATACATCCTGCTATCAATGCTGCGTCCTTTCACAAGCCAACCTTACTGCATCTCCCAGAAATACGCTAGTTAGCTCAAATCTAATGAAGTATATTGGATCTACTAACCAAATTCAGTTAATATCTGGTTTTAGAATTGTAATAACTCAAGAAATAAAAAAGTTTAATATACAGGACAATACTGCGTCCTTTCAAAAACAGCACATTATTGCGTCCGAGAATAATTTCATTCTTCTTCAATACAATGCTGCGTCCGAGATGACTACTTTTTGTGAAACTTAGCATATTACTGCATCCGGCGCGGTTGTCATATTTACCCTAATAATTTTATTGCACTTGTAGTAGAACAAATCGATAGCCGTCAGTTGTTTCTAAATGTCAGTAAAATTCGAAATATGATTTTTCTGTCGATTATTATTTTAGGATCAGTTTTTCAATTGTGCACTAAAAGTAGCCTCAAATTTGCAATATAAAATACTGAATTTAGGAGATCAATGGAATTTTGGATAGATGTTCATTTTTATTTACTGCTTCACTAAGCGATGAGTTCACCTTAGAATAGAAGGGAGAGCATATGCTTCTTGCTTTTGCTTTTTGCACATATTTCGTATGATGTGTTTTAGTCTTGAAAGTTGAAAAACACATTTCTTGAAGTACAAATGTGTTTGATAGTAAATCCCTTCGGATTTACTATTTTGTAAAGAACAATGTTAAAAAAGGGCTTTTTTGGCCTATCCGTGGTATAGTGTGGAAGCTATCTTTTTTTACTAATTTTGGGCTGGTGAAAAGGAATCCTCACCCGTTTTAACGAAAAGTCTCGGAAACACATTAAAAAACAACCCCTATTTGGGTGCCATAAAGTGAATATTCTCATTTTCCAAACCAAAAGTCATTTAAACAATTAAAGAATTTTTAATATAAAAAACAATATTTTCTGGATAGTGATATGCACGCCGTACACCCCAACCCCAAGAGTGTGAGAAATATTCAGGGATGAAAAATATTCATCTGATTTGATTAAATCACCTTAGTATGATAAAAAGACAAAATCCCCCACCTTAATTGGTGGGGATGGGTATAAGAGTAGTCAGAAGTAATCACATTATAACCTGATAATAGCCTTTAAGGAATTTTTTTTTAATAAACAAATAATCGTATATTATATATTGTAACTTACACCGTTCTTATGGGTGGTGAAAGGTGAGGGGAACGCGAGGGAGAGCTCTTTTTTGGCCCATTCACGGTAAAGTGTGGAAACCATCTTTTTACTAGTTTTGGGGATGCTGAATACGAATCTGTCATCCGATTTGGCTAAAAACATCGGGAAGACAGTAAAAAATAACTCTTATTTGGGGGGTGGCATTGAAATTGATATTATAGCTTGCAACAAAAAGTTATTCTTTAGTGCAGGAAATGCTTTCAAGATACTCAGTTTCATTAGGTAAGTAATGAAAGAAGCAAAAATTCTAAATTCACCATCCCTCCCCCTCGTTTCCCTCACCCTTCACCACCCTAAGAACGGTGTATAGTTACAATATTACTCCTTGTTAAATGGCTATTATCAGGTTATTATTACTTCTGAATACTCTTACACCCATCCCCACCAATCAAGGTGGTGGATTTTATCTTTTAAGAGTTTTTATTGGTTTTAATTGCAAAAGAAATCCCTAATCACCCAATTTGATGTTTTTCTATCATAGTGATTTAGTCAATTCAGATGAATATTTCTCACCTCTGAATATTTCTCATATTTTTGGGGTTGGGGTGTAAGGTGTGCGTATCACTATTCAGAAAATATTACTTGTTTTTAAATTAAAAAATTCTTTAATTATTTAAATGACTTTGGGTTGGGAACATGAGAACCTTCACTTTATGGCGCCCAAATAAGGGTCGTCTTTTAATGTGCTCCCTAGACTGGCAAAACTGGCAACTGATTCGTTTTCAACACCCCAAAATTAGTAAAAACAAGATGGCTTCAACAGTTTACCACGTTAGAATTTTTAAAAACTGTTTTTATGAAGATAAAAGCTTTTGTACTCATATTTAATATCAATTTAATTAATTAATTTAATTTAATTCTTTTCTAAACCAGAAACCAAATATTATTGGAAAAAGAGATTTATTTTCTATATATCTACAGTTTCAACTAAGGATGTTGAACTTCTTGTAAATAAATTAAAGTCTTCAAACTCCAATGGTCATGATATTTCTAATAATTTGGATAGAAAATGCAAATATGCGATAAGCGGTCCATTTCTATAGAGAAAGGTATATTTTCCAGTAAATTTAAAAGAGCCATAGTCTCTTCATTATACCAGAAGGGAGATCCAAATGACTATAATAATAATTATGAAGCCATTAGTCTACTATGTAGATTTTCTAAAATTTTAGAACTTCATCTCAAGGAGCAATTATCAGATTTTTTACATCGGAATATGTTACTGTCTCCTGCTGAACATGGTTTCACTACAAACAAAAGCAACAAGTCTGCGTTGTGTGATTTTCATCACAAAATCATTAAAGCTTTAGACAACAAGAAATCAGTTCTGGGTCTTTTCGAAGATTTCTCACAAGCTTTTGATTTGGTAGACCATCAGCTGCTTAAGACCAAACTAGCACTATACGGTATTCGACTAACTGATTTACAAATATTTTCCTCCTATTTAGACAACAGGACACAAATTGTAAAAATGGTCGGTGGAGTTGAAAGTAATATTTGTGATATTACACAAGGAGTTCCACAGGGGTCAATTTTGGGATCACTTTTATATATAATATTTACTAACTATGTGGTCAGCCATCAACAAAAGATACCAAATGTTTATGTGATCTGTTATGCTGATGATACAAACATTCTAGTTACCGGCAACAACCTAATTGAAGAAAAAAAAAACACTGAAAGATTTTATCAAGAAATCATACATTGGTCTCAAAATAATAACCTAATTCTAAATAAAACAAAGACAGTTTCATTACAATTTTCATTGAATAATAATTCCGAGAGCTTAACACTTTTTAGTAGTACTGACTGGGAAATAAAAACTTGTTGAGAATTTTTAGCTCAAATAGCAATTCAATTCGCCAATTTCTAATCATGTGTGGTGAAACAAACAATCAGAACAAAATTACACTGATAAGATCCCTTAGGGATGTTTTCACTTATATTATCCAGTTTGACAGTTCAATAACACAGGTCATGAATGTTATTGTGCAACTAAGGTCATTTCCGAAGTAATTTTTTGCGCTGAATCAGAATCTGGCCTCAGAATTGGCCCATCACGTCAGGATTTTGAAATATTTGAGGTTAAGTACTTAAAAAATGACTTTTTTAGTGAGTTTTGAAGTTGTGTCTAGAACCCAAAAAATTTTTCAGCTTATTTCTAATAAATATATCATTTAGTAACATCGTTCCTCTTTAAAATAAGCTTTCAAATGGTCATCTATGATGTTTCCTCGCAAAGTTATAGCCCTTTTAAGGTGACATGAATTTGATACCGTGTTCCCTACAACCCAACAATCTTAACCAAACGACTCTAAATGAATCAAAATTTAACACAACAATAGGAATAACCCAAAATTCTTAAATCAAAGTTTGGTTAAAATTGAGGATCATGGTACGCATGGTACTCGGGGAAACCTACTACGCATCTATTGTACTCAAGGAAACCCACTGCACATCTATAATACTCGTGGAAACCCACTGCGCATTCATGGTACCCAGAGAAACGTACTGCGCATTCATTGCGCACTCAAGGAAACCTTCTACGCATCCATAGTACTCGGGGAAACCCACTGCGCATACATTGCACTCGAGGAAATCCACTGCGCATCCATTGTACTCGAGGAAACCCACGGCGCATCTATAGTACTCGGGGAAACCCACTGCACATCGCAATTTGATAACAATCCTTTATTCTTTTTTTGTGTTAGAGCGAGTTAAACGAAAAAATAATTATTTTAACCCACAATAGAACACATGGGCGGGTATGTGTCTATCATGCTTAAAACATCCCTCTCCCTGTTCACTCGTTCGTGGTGTCTCTTTTTAAAAACCGTCGAATACGTGTCTCCTTATTTTTTCAGGAAAGCCTATCGCTGGAATATCGCGTTTCTGACTTACGCGATTTCAGAGATACGGGTACTCTTTAGACCATCTACCACCTCCGTTTTCACCACTTTAAAAAGTGAAAATCTAAATTTCGTCCTACTCGTGTCTAACAGATTCTAATAAAAAATATTTATGCCAAATTTCATGATTCTGGGTTTAACACTTTTCTGACTTACGCGATTTCAAAAATACAGGTGCGCTTTAAACCATCTACCACCCCCGTTTTGACCTCTTCAAAAAGTGAAAATTGAAATTTCGTCTTGACACGTTCTAATAGATTTCAACAAAAAATATTTCTGCCAAATTTCATGCATCATGCATCTAACCGTTTCTGGAAAAACCTAAAATTTCAACCTCCCTTTTTATCAAACAAAAAGGTATAATAATGGTTCTATTTATAGTTATTAGACTTATAATAAACCACACTATTTGATGAACTTGTAGTATATTATACAACGAGCGGTAATGTAGGTAATAACTCACGCAAATGAAGTTTACAGCAGGCAAGTGCTGTAATTCATCAAGTGGGTTATTACCATTACCGCAAGTTGAACACTATACTTTATCTACGATTATAACAATAAATATTAAATTGAGAAAATTTTGCTTTAATTAGGTACTCAGTTTGTTTGCTAATAAAATTAACTGTAAAATTTAACTTAACTTAATTTAAGGATTTCTCTCGGACAGAGCCACACCTTCGTGAAGCGCGTTACGTCGATTGGATAGGCTAGGCATGAAGATACAGATGATTGGCACTATCACCTAGTGATTTATAATAACTCACTCATTATAACTCACGCTATTTGTTTATGGATACTATAAATTGTTCAAAAGCAGTTCATTAATTAGTATATAACCTAATAAGAGTAAATAAAATAACCAAAAGTAGTTTATATTAGTCATAGATTTTTGTTGCTCCTAACTTAGCATACCTAGCATATTACCTACAATATCTTATTAATATTTCTAATCCTATTTACATTCACAATATTGTCTGTAATTCTCCTATTTCCTTATTCAAAACAGTAACCATCAAATTAGCATAATGTCCTCCTGTAGACTGACTGCCTTTGTATGTTCATTCATTTTAATCATCTGAAAATGTCACGTTGAGTGCCGAACTGCAGTAAGGTGCAAGTTACAATAATTTGGCGGTAAGAAATAAAGTAAATGTTAATGTTGGTGTTTCATTATTATATCATCATAATTAATTACCACAAAGTAACGGCTTACCAGTTTAATTTTGGAGGAGGTATTGTTTTTATGATTATATATAACTAAATATTTGTAAATTATTTTCCGTTGAAATTAGTTTCATTTCCTGAAAATAAATTTCTGTGATAAAAACATTCAGATTATAAGTAAGAAGATAACTGTTTAAATATGAAACATAATTACTTGTAAACTTATATAAAGGTTCACAAGAATTTTACACTCGTCCAAACTCCGGCTTTCCAAGTAAGCATGAAAGAATGACTGGATATTTAATAGTGCCGCTGTTGTCAAATCTCGGACGCAGCATTATACGATTTTTGAATAGAGAATATTTGAAGTATATTTATGTTCACAAATCTATGCGCCCCCAAACATAATTCGATGGAACTAAAAATATACTTTTAGTTTTACGGAACATATGATACTGCGTCCGAATCCAAAAAAAACTCGGGTCGATATTTTGCTCAATTGAAACGAAACAGAACTCATTTCTATGTTCACATATAACCCAGGAGACGAAGAACATTTTGAGGTGCTGAAAATCGACCATTTCAGAGATTTGTTGAAGATAACACGGGAAAACAATACTGCGTCCGGTATACAGACGCAGTATTGTACAGGACGCAGCAGTGTATGGTATCGTGCACATGTACGGACGCAGCATTATTTGCAGTTACGGTTTGCTATCATTACTGCGCCCATTCATTTACCAATTACATTTATTATTACGTCCATCGTGTTATTGCGTCCGTATGTCGGACGCAGCAAATCCATACGTTGTTTTTCGTATTTCCCGCGATCTATTAAAGCTGATATTATGACAATTATGCGTAACTCTAAGACCCATCCTGGTTCCCGGCGAAACTCCACGCCATCTACACGGATTCCGAAGATATATCCAGATCTTTAAAATTTGAGTGGACGCAGTAATATTACCACCATATAAAAAAATGTATAATTTTAGTTCAAAGGAATTCCTGTAGAGGCGTACCAAATATATAAGAATACGTATGTTATCTGTATATTTCACAAATATTATTGCGACCGGCTATTGGCAACGTCGCAAGTGAGCGTTATCATTGATTTATTTTTAGAAATGCTGATTTGATTATATTGTAAATATTGAATTAAGATAAATATAGACATATTACTCCGTGGTGGTGAATTGTTGCGTCCGAATAGTTTTTTTTTATGTTCAACTATTGACTCTTTATTGCAAATTGGGAATTTATTTAAATTATTTTTTATGCATTCTTCCGTAATGTTTTAGAAAATTGTGTCTGTATATAAGTTCCATTTAGGAATACTATCTATAGTTTCGCAATAGAAATGGCACATTGCACATGGCACGAAAATTTTAAATTGATGTGTGAATACTGGGGTAGTTTTCTACTTCCACAAACACTAAAACACCATTTTCTACACTCGACGCATGTTTCACCTACCAAGTTGGCATCATCTGGAGAGGATTAAAATTGAACTTCGTCTCGAAATGATGCCAACTTGGTTGGCGAAATGTGTGCATCGAGTGTTTCTATAGTGTTTATGGAAATATGCATTATGAGATTACTTGCATGTCCAGTGAAAGTATAGTAATGCAAAAAACAGAATATTTTTATTGTTCAAATAGGCTTAGAATGTCATGAAACGTCGAGATTTTAAGTTTGAGAAAAAAAATTTTCTGTCAGTCGGGTTGTCTGTCTGTACTTTTTCTTGTGCGCACGATTACTCTGGAACCATTTAAGACATTGACTTGAAATTTGGTGCACATATGTATTTTAAGGAGATTTGGAACTAGGTTATATTTTGATCTTATTCCGTTGAAGGGTTGAGGGTAAATTGGGGCACATGGGGGTAAATACGTAAATCAAGCAAGTCAGAGTCCACAGAATTGGTATTTAGTATATATAATAGAAGCTAAGTCTCAAAAAAATGTTTGCCATTAGCCACCCCCACTTCATTATTAAAGGGATATGAAAAGAATAAAATTGTGATTTAGTGTGTGTGTACAAGAACCAAAGGCCTCAAAAATAGTTTTTACTTCATCCATCCCCACTACCTTAGTTACAAGTTCCATGTTCCAGTATATAATGATTAATAGTACAATTGGAGAATTTCTTGATTATGTTTCTCCTATGAACAGATCTTCTGGCCACATTAACACAGTAACAATTTATAAGGATACGTTCATTGATACGTTCGTTGTTCCTTAAGGTAATAATCCTAATTTCGCTTCCTTGAGGGCACAATATTTTGAAGTCATTTTTGACTGCTCTCAAATATCCACAGCCAATTTCGTATTGGTCATTACGTGTAAATAGGTCCACCCATCAATGGGGATTTCTCCCCATTGTTACATCCGGCTCGAGAACACCAAGAACGTAACCCGGTGGGGTTGCATCACGTATTGCGTTTGTAGCAGTGAGTAGATCAGCTGCAGCGATAACACTTGTACAAGGTAAGAGATTTATTCCCTGTACCTCCTGATTAGGTTGAATGGTCAAAGCCACAAGAATAAATATATATATATATATATATATATATATATATATATATATATATATATATTTTATATATATTTATTGGAGCTGAAGTAGAATCAAATTTTAAGAAGAAAAGGTTCTATGCAATTTTTCACATAAATTGATAGTTTTTAAGTTATAACGACTTCAAAATTTCAATTTTAGCTTAAAAAAAAAGGTATTTCCAAACGGCTTTCGTCAAGTATCTCGAAAAGTATTACTTTATCGAAAAGATGTTACAGACCAATTACAGTAAGTACAAACTGGGAATTAATTATATTTTTTGTTTATTGATGTAAGATTAATAATTTCGGAGATATTTAAGTTTACATTTGGCAAGTGTTCATAAGGTAATTATTTAGAGTGAGAGTTAAATATCTCAGAAACTGTGACACCTACGTCAAGGATGCTAATAGGTAGAATAATAGGTTATTAATCATGCTTTCAACTGTTTTTTTATTTGTTTCTGTAGCATAAAAAACAAAGAAGTTATGACCGAAGCAATGTGCGTCTACACATTTTTTTAATAACAACGTCGCCATTTTGTTACTGTAATTAGCCAGTAATTAAAAAAAAGGAATTTCAAACACTGTTTCTCATTAATACATAGCATGATGTAGATGCTCAAATTTTTTGGTTTGTATACAGCACTTGCTTTAGAAAAAAATACAGTTTACTATAAAGATATTTTCGATAAAACGTAATTTTTTTTTCCTTTTCCAAATATCTCAATAAAGTTTTATTGAAAAATGGGTAGAGACCAAAAATAAAGCTCATAAACTGATAATGAATTTCGTGTCTAAATAATACCATAATTTTTTAAAATTTTTAAATTAATATTTAATGACACAAACATTTTTTTACTTGTTACGGCCGCCGGCTTCAGAGCATCAACATTAAATTAAACTTATTAATAACAGAGATAGGGTTCTGGGAGTCAGGACTTTCTTGTTGAAAATTTTTTCCTCTTTAAGAATCCTTTTTTAAAATTTCTTAAATGTTAATAGTTTTCGAGTTATTTGCAAAAAACGAAACTCGTTATTTTTTTCAATCTTAAATTCTTTATAACTTTTGCAATTGTTTATGTGCGGGTTTGAAACTTTTGCACATTTTTTCTAGACGTCATTCCGAATCCAATGACCCCTCACTCATATTTTTACGAGCTTTATGAAGAACGGGTGTTTGAACTTGTGAACTATGTTCATAGCTTTTATATTACTGGGGAATTTTCTATATCAGCCTACATTTATTATTTTATGTAATTGGTTTTTAAATTCTAAAATTAAATTTTCAAATAAAATTTATGAACATTATAATATATACATATATACATAGAGAATAAACGTTTTTGAAAGTTGAATGATATTTTATTTTTGAGAATTTACTCAAATGAAATACATTTGAGTAATTGTATTTCATTGTTTATTGTAGCATTCGAAACATTAGGTACCAAAGTTCATTTTATACTCCTCAATTAATGTGACATTTAAATATATTAATATAACACCAGTACGCCTAACTCACATGAATAATAGTGGAGTCAAATTAGGACTTTAATGTGAATTGTCTGGTCAGGGCAGTTTTTCTGTTTTAACGTGTTCAGGGGGTCACTTAAGTTCACAGTTCAGTTTTGCAGTTTCTGCAAAGTCAGCGTACTGTTTATTTAAACAATTCAATTTTTTTTCATCGGTTTTCTTTGAATATCTCGAAATTTATGAGTCCTATGGAAAACAATAAAAATAAGAACAATGTTCGTTTTGAGCTGTTAGATAAAAGTACATAAGCTATAATTATTTCCAATAATTGTTAATATTGTTTTTAAAAAATTGAATATTGCAAAATTACGCGTTTTTAAACAAATCACTGTTCTTTCAAAAATAATGGATAATATTCTATGTTGGAAAAATATAGCTCTTATAAAGTGCAATTACCACTTAAAATTTCAAATCAAAATAATTACTAAAACGGCTCAAATATACAATTGTTGCTAAAACTTTGCACTCTTGTAAATTTCTGCCATCAAGACCAAGAAATGTGGAATGATGGCTCAAATTGTAGCATACTATAAGTACTTTAAGATCAAAATTTAAACCCGTTTTATCGCAGTTATTTATAGTTTTCGAAATTTTAGTTATAAACAATTTCAGGTAACTTTCTAGTTTCTTTATGCAATTAAAAACGGTAAACGTTTAGGTCACTTATATATATACAAATTGATATTCCTTCTTGAAATTTGGGCTGGTTATTCTCCAATGCTCATTATTTTGTTTCTGCTATTTGATGATAATCCAAAGCTACAATTGTTGAAATAACATCGAATAAAGAAAGCTGCTTTGAGAACATAATGCACATTTTAAATTTTTTTATATCTTTTTTAATTTTTGTCACGAAAGTGGTAAACCAACCTAACTTGAACAAATACCCTTATGTTCATGTATACAGCTTTGTAAAACTTTTAATATCACTGAGACAATAAGAAAATATATTTCGCGAGCAGGATTTGAACCCGAGACGTCCGCATCCTGGATAAAAAGCGCTAGTAAGCAAGCAAGCAATAACAAGTTTATTAATATTAAGAGTACAGGTATGTACCTCTCCGGAATATATATTTATACATAAAAAGCGCTAGTTGCCTTACCCACTTGGCTATCTAGCGACTAAAGTCAGGTTTGTAAAAACATAATACAACACTTAGACACATTTGGTGATTTTCGGTAAAGACCTCACTTTCGGGCCTCTATACAGTAACTTTTAAGTTGCTTTGGATTATTTTCAAGTAGCAGAAACAAAATAATAGACATTAGAGAATTACCAGTCCAAATTTCAATAAGAAATATCGATTTGTTTATTTATGTGACCTAAACGTAAAAACTAACGTATCTCACCTCCAAATGCAAGTAGAGCATTAATTTTTTTTTCAAGTTGGCTTTTTAATCTACTTTCATTACCTCTTTACCATTACCTTTAAAATTTTGAAAAAAAAAAGTCTCCGTGATCTATAAACAGTTGCAATTTGAGCCTTCGTACACATTTTGATGGCAGGATTTCACAAGGGTGCAAAGTTTTAGCAACAATTGTATATTTGAGCCGTTTTAATGATCATTTTGATTTGAAATTTTAAGTGGTGATTGTACTTAATAAGGTCCAAAATTTCATTGAATATTATCCATTATTTTTGAAAGAACAGTGATTTGTTTAGAAACGCATAATTTTGTAGTATTCAATTTTTTTTAAATAATAATAACAATTGGTATGAATTATAGTTTATGTATTTTTATTGTACAGCTCATAACGAACATGTTCCTTCTTTTTGTTGTTTTCCATAGCACTTATAGATTTCAGGATATTCAAAGAAAGCCGATGGAAACACGGTCTAAAAAATTAAATTGTTTAAATAAACAATACGCCGGCGCTGACCTCGCAGAAACTGCACTTAAGTTGATCCCCTGAACACGTTAAAACAAAAAAACAGCCCTGACCACACAATTTACATTGCGAATTTTTTAGTCCTAATTTGACTCCAGTATAATTTAAGCTTTTTTCTGAATGTACAAACTGTTCCCACTTACGAGTGATGAAAATTCATCATTATTAAGTACATGGTGTGGTTTTTACAGATCTTGTTTCAGGAAAAGTGGATTCAGTAGTTGATTGGAAGGTTTGTAACTCGCATTTTGAAAGATATTTAGTCTGAATAGTAATTATTACGTAGTCTCATTAATAATTATTCAATGGGTTTTTCCACTGTTTGGATTTCAGTCTGGCAACAACGCACAGACGCAATAATGTACAATATACGGCCGAGTTGAGTTGACATGGTACCGAACGTGAACGGAGTTGGTAATGTGCACGAAATGAACAAACAATAAATATAAAAAGTTGGATTCCTGTAAATTTGAGTGAGCGCACTGACACGAAAACTACCTTATCAACCAACATTCTCATGACATGTTATCACCACGTTTTCTAGTAGACGCAACAGCGATGGATTGTGAAAGGATTCAATAATGTTAACAGGACGTATATATATATATATATATATATATATATATATATATATATATATATATATTTGTCCTGCAAATAATGCTGCGTCCGTACATGTGCACGATACCATACACTGCTGCGTCCTGTACAATACTGCGTCTGTATACCGGACGCAGTATTGTTTTCCCGTGTTATCTTCAACAAATCTCTGAAATGGTCGATTTTCAGCACCTTAAAATGTTCTTCGTCTCCTGGGTTATATGTAAACATAGAAATGAGTTCTGTTTCGTTTCAATTGAGCAAAATATCGACCCGAGTTTTTTTTGGATTCGGACGCAGTATCATATGTTCCGTAAAACTAAAAGTATATTTTTAGTTCCATCGAATTATGTTTGGGGGCGCATAGATTTGTGAACATAAATATACTTCAAATATTCTCTATTCAAAAATCGTATAATGCTGCGTCCGAGATTTGACAACACCGGCACTATTAAATATCCATGCTTACTTGGAAAGCCGAAGTTCGGACGAGTGTAAAATTCTTGTGAACATTTATATAAGTTTACAAGTAATTATGTTTCATATTTAAACAGTTATCTTCTTACTTATAATCTGAATGTTTTTATCACAGAAATTTATTTTCAGGAAATGAAATTAATTTCAACGGAAAATAATTTACAAATATTTAGTTATATATAATCATAAAAACAATACCTCCTCCAAAATTAAACTGGTAAGCCGTTACTTTGTGGTAATTAATTATGATGATATAATAATGAAACACCAACATTAACATTTACTTTATTTTTTATCGCCAAATTATTGTAACTGTCACCTTACTGCAGTTCGGCACTCAACGTGACATTTTCAGATGATTAAAGTGAATGAACATACAAAGGCAGTCAGTCTACAGGACATTATGCTAATTTTATGGTTACTGTTTTGAATAAGGAAATAGGAGAATTACAGACAATATTGTGAATGTAAATAGGATTAGAAATATTAATAAGATATTGTAGGTAATATTCTAGGTATGCTAAGTGAGGAGCAACAAAAATCTATGACTAATATAAATACTTTTGGTTATTTTATTTACTCTTATTAGGATATATACTAATTAATGAACTGCTTTTGAACAATTTATAGTATCCCTAAAAACAAATAGCGTGAGTTATTATAAATCACTAGGTGATAGTGCCAATCAATCATGCCTAGCCTATCCAATCGACGTAACGCGCTTCACGAAGGTGTGGCTCTGTCCGAGAGAAATTCTTAAATTAAGTTAAGTTAAATTTTACAGTTAATTTTATTAATAAACAAACTGAGTACCTAATTAAAACAAAATTTTCTCAATTTAATATTTATTGTTATAATCGTAGATAAAGTATAGTATTCAACTTGCGGTAATGGTAATAACCCACTTGATGAATTACATCACTTGCCTGCGGCTCATGCTGTAAACTTCATTTGCGTGAGTTATTACCTACATTACCGCTCGTTGAATAATATACTACAAGTTCATCAAATAGTGTGGTTTATTATAAGTCTAATAACTATAAATAGAACCATTATTGTACCTTTTTGTTTGATAAAAAGGGAGGTTGAAATTTTAGGTTTTTCCAGAAACGGTTAGATGCATGATGCATGAAATTTGGCAGACATATTTTTTGTTGAAATCTATTAGATCGTGTTAAGACGAAATTTCGATTTTCACTTTTTGAAGAGGTCAAAACGGGAGTGGTAGATGGTTTAAAGCGCACCCGTATTTTTGAAATCGCGTAAGTCAGAAACGTGATTATTCGAGCGATGGACACTTCTGAGAAAATAAGAAGACACGCACGTATTTGACGGTTTTCAAAAAGAGACCTCCGAACGGGTGAACGGCAAGGGGGAGGTTTTTTAAGCCTTCCGGAAACGGTTAAACCCAGAATCATGAAATTTGGCATAAATACTTTTTATTAGAATCTGCTAGACACGAGTAGGACGAAATTTCGATTTTCACTTTTTAAAGTGGTAAAAACGGGGGTGGTAGATGGTCTAAAGAGTACCCGTATCTTTGAAATCGCGTAAGTCAGAAACGCGATATTCCAGCGATAGGCTTTCCTGAGGAAATAAGGAGACACGTATTCGACGGTTTTTAAAAAGAGACACCGCGAACGAGTGAACAGGGAGAGGGATGTTTTAAGCACGAAATTTGACACATACCCGCCTATGTGTTCTATTGTGGATTAAAATAATTATTTTTCCGTTTAACTCGCTCTAACACAAAAAAAGAATAATGGATTGTTATCAAATTGCGATGTGCAATGGGTTTCCCCGAGTACTATAGATGCGCAGTGGGTTTCCTCGAGTACAATGGATGCGCAGTGGATTTCCTCGAGTGCAATGTATGCGCAGTGGGTTTCCCCGAGTACTATGGATGCGTAGAAGGTTTCCTTGAGTGCGCAATGAATGCGCAGTAGGTTTCTCCGACTCCAAGTCGACAGTATTTATACTGATTTTTCGAAGGCATTCGATAGAGTAAATCATGTACTCTTGTTGGAGAAATTGAAGTCTTTTGGATTTGGTCACCATATTTTAGTCTGGTTAAATAGTTTTCTATCAGATCGGACTCAGTGTGTGCGAATTAACAACTACATATCTTATTCTATATCTGCTTATTCGGGAGTACCACAAGGCTCTCATTGTGGTCCATTACTGTTTAATCTTTTTGTCAACGATATACCAAATATAATTCGCAACTCTAAATCTCTCATGTTCGGTGATGATTTAAAAATATTTAGGACGGTCCTTAATCCTGAAGATTGCCACTTGCTTCAACAGGATATTAACAGCCTGTATAATTGGTCAAGACTGAACGGTATTGAATTAAATATAAACAAATGTTTTAGTATAAGTTTTACAAAATCAAGAGACATATTAGTATATGAATATAATATAAACAGTGTTGTCCTAACAAATGTTACTGAAATCAAAGACCTTGGTGTCATATTTGATAGACACGTGACATTCAGTAGTCATATTAACACTTTAACACAAAAAGGATTTAAAAATTTGGGCTTTATAAGTAGATATAGTAAAGACTTCTCATATGACACATTTAAGATACTGTACTGTTCCCTTGTCCGGTCTGGATTAGAGTATGCCTCTGCTGTTTGGTCGCCTTATTACTATTCACATAAAAATGACATTGAAAAGGTACAAAATAAATTTTTGCGAAACTGTGCATTTAAGTTAGGCTTACCTAACGACCACTTTACATATACTGATATTTCTAATATGTTAAACCTTAAATCCTTGGAGATACGTAGGTTTCACCAAGACCTGCTATTTTTGTTTAAGTTATTAACCAATAATATCGATTGCGACAATCTTCTTGGTTTGATAAATTTTAATACTTGTCATCGTACTCGTAACTCTTCTATGTTTCATTTAAATCACCACCCTACCAACTATGGCTTATATAGCCCTTTGACCCGAATGCAACGTAACTTTGACTTTTTTAAACTAGATGCATCGGTCAGTCTTACAGTCTTTAAAAATCAGGTTAGATCACTGGAAGTTCCTAGGTAGTCTCAATGTATTATACCATTGTGTAAATTCGTGATGTTATACTACAATTATTTAAATTCTATTCATACCTGTACATGTGTGTGTAAATTGATTTTATATAAGTGTTTGTATTTGTTATTCATTTTTTATATTGTATCTATTGACAACAAATTTAATGTAAAATGGAGTTTTCCGTATATTCAATAAATAAATGCGCAGTGGGTTTCCACGAGTATTATAGATGTTCAGTGGGTTTCCACGAGTATTACAGATGTGCAGTGGGTTTCCTTGAGTACAATGGATGCGTAGTAGGTTTCCCCGAGTACCATGCGTACCATGATCCTCAATTTTAACCAAACTTTGATTTAAGAATGTTGGGTTATTCCTATTGTTGTGTTAAATTTGATTCGTTTAGAGTCATTTGGTTAAGATTGTTGGGTTGTAGGGAACACGGTTTCAAATTTATGTCACCTTAAAATGGCTATAACTTTGCGAGGAAACATCATAGATGACCATTCGAAAGCTTATGTTAAAGAGGAAGGATGTTACTAAATGATATATTTATTAGAAATAAGCTGAAAAATTTTTTGGGTTCTAGACACAACTTCAAAATTTGGTAAACAAGTCATTTTTAAGTACTTAACCTCAAATATTTCAAAATTCTGACGTGATGAGCCAATTCTGAGGCCAGATTCGGATTCAGCGTGAAAAATTACTTCTGAAATGACCTTAGCTGCACAACAACATTCATGACCTGTGTTACTGAACTGTCAAACTGGATAATATAAGTGAAAACATCCCTAAGGGATCTTATCAGTGTAATTTTGTTCTGATTGGTTGTTTCAGCACACGTGATTAGAAATTAGAGAATTAAATTGCTATTTGAGCTAGAAATTTTCAACAAGTTTTTATTTCCCAGTCAGTACCACTAAAAAGTGTTAAGCTCTCGGAATTATTATTCAATGAAAATTGTATTGAAACTGTCTTTGTTTTATTTAGAATTAGGTTATTATTTTGAGACCAATGTATGATTTCTTGATAAAATCTTTCAGTGTTTTTTTTTCTTCAATTACGTTGGTGCCGGTAACTAGAATGTTTGTATCATCAGCATAACAGATCACATGAACATTTGGTATCTTTTGTTGATGGCTGACCACATAGTTAGCAAATATTATATATAAAAGTGATCCCAAAATTGACCCCTGTGGAACTCCTTGTGTAATATCACAAATATTACTTTCAACTCCACCGACCATTTTTACAATTTGTATCCTGTTGTCTAAATAGGAGGAAAATATTTGTAAATCAGTTAGTCGAATACCGTATAGTGCTAGTTTGGTCTTAAGCAGCTGATGGTCTACCAAATCAAAAGCTTGTGAGAAATCTTCGAAAAGACCCACAACTGATTTCTTGTTGTCTAAAGCTTTAATGATTTTGTGATGAAAATCACACAACGCAGACTTGTTGCTTTTGTTTGTAGTGAAACCATGTTCAGCAGGAGACAGTAACATATTCCGATGTAAAAGATCTGATAATTGCTCCTTGAGATGGAGTTCTAAAATTTTAGAAATTCTACATAGTAGACAAATGGCTTCATAATTATTATTATAGTCATTTGGATCTCCCTTCTGGTATAATGAAGATACTATGGCTCTTTTAAATTTACTGGAAAATATGCCTTTCCCTATAGAAATGGACCGCTTATCGCATATTTGCATTTTTTATCCAAATTATTAGAAATATCATGACCATTAGAGTTTGAAGACTTTAATTTATTTACAAGAAGTTCAACATCCTTAGTTGAAACTGTAGATATATAGAAAATAAATCCCCTCTTTTTCCAATAATATTTGGTTTCTGGTTTAGAAAAGAATTAAATTAAATTAATTAATTAAATTGATATTAAATATGAGTACAGAAACTTTTATCTTCATAAAAACAGTTTTTAAAAATTCTAACGCTGTAAAGTGTTGAAGCCATCTTTTTTTTTTACTAATTTTGGGGTGTTGAAAACGAATCCGTTGCCAGTTTTGCCAGTCTAGGGAGCACATTAAAAGACGATCCTTATTTGGGCGCCATAAAGTGAAGGTTCTCATGTTCCCAACCCAAAGTCATTTAAATAATTAAAGAATTTTTTAATTTAAAAACAAGTAATATTTTCTGAATAGTGATACGCACACCTTACACCCCAACCCCAAAAATATGAGAAATATTCATCTGAATTGACTGAATCACCTCATTATGATAGAAAAACATCAAATTGGATGATTAGGGATTTCTTTTGCAATTAAAACCAATAAAAACTCTTAAAAGATAAAATCCACCAGCTTGATTGGTGGGGTGTAGGAGTATTCAGAAGTAATAATAACCTGATAATAGCTATTTAACAAGGAGTAATATTGTAAATATACACCGTTCTTAGGGTGGTGAAGGGTGAGGGAAACGAGGGGGAGGGATGGTGAATTTAGAATTTTTGCTTCTTTCATTACTTACCTAATGAAACTGAGTATCTTGAAAGAATTTCCTGCACTAAAGAATAACTTTTTGTTGCAAGCTATAATATCAATTTCAATGCCACCCCCCAAATAAGAGTTATTTTTTACTGTCTTCCCGATGTTTTTAGCCAAATCGGATGACAGATTCGTATTCAGCACCTCAAAACTAGTAAAAAGATGGTTTCCACACTTTACCGTGAATGGGCCAAAAAAGGGCTATCCTCGCGTTCCCCTCACCTTTCACCAGCCATAAGAACGGTGTAAGTTACAATATATAATATACGATTATTTATTTATTAAAAAAAAAAAACAAAATTCCTTATTAAAAGGCTATTATAATGTGATTACTTCTGAATACTCTTACACCCATCCCCACCAATTAAGGTGATGGATTTTGTCTTTTTATCATACTAAGGTAATTTAATCAATTCGGATGAATATTTCTCACACTCTTGGGGTGTACGGTGTGCATATCACTATCCAGGAAATATTGTTTTTTATATTAAAAATTCTTAAGTTATTTAAATGACTTTTGGTTTGGAAAATGAGAATCTTCACTTTATGGCACCCAAATAGAGGTTGTTTTTTAATGTATTCCCGAGACTTTTCGTTAAAACGGGTGAGGATTCGTTTTCAGCAGCCCAAAATTAGTAAAAAAAAAGATAGCTTCCACATTTTACCACGGATGGGCCAAAAAAGCCCTTTTTTAACATTGTTCTTTACAAAATAGTAAATCCGAAAGCATTTATTATCAAACACATTTGTACTTCAAGAAATGTGTTTTTCAATTTTCAAGACTAAAACACTTATCATTCGAGATATGTGCAAAAAGCAAAAGCATATGCTCTCCCTTCTATTCTAAGGTGAACTCATCGCTTAGTGAAGGAGTAAATAAAAATGAACATCTATCCAAAATTCCATTGATCTCCTAAATTCAGCATTTTATATTGCAAATTTGAGGCTACTTTTAGCGCACAATTGAAAAACTGATCCTAAAATAATTATCGACAGAAAAATCATATTTCGAATTTTACTGACATTTAGAAATAACTGACGGCTATCGATTTATTCTACTACATTATTAGGGTAAATATGACAACCGCGCCGGACGCAGTAATATGCTAAGTTTCACAAAAAGTAGTCATCTCGGACGCAGCATTGTATTGAAGAAGAATGAAATTATTCTCGGACGCAATAACGTGCTGTTTTTGAAAGGACGCAGTATTGTCCTGTATATTAAACTTTTTTGTTTCTTGAGTTATTACAATTCTAAAACCAGATATTAACTGAATTTGGTTAGTAGATCCAATATACTTCATTAGATTTGAGCTAACTAGCGTATTTCTGGGAGACGCAGTAAGGTTGGCTTGTGAAAGGACGCAGCATTGATAGCGGGATGTATATATATATATATATATATATATGTTGTCTCTCACATAACCGCAGTCTAACCCACTGCTACCGTCTCGGCAACACGTGAAAAACGCCACTACACATCCATACCCTAGCCAGGATTCGAACCCGGGGCCCCGTGGTCACAAGCCTAACACCGAGCCGGTTGAACATGAACTTCAATGTAATTGAATGGCAGTTGCAGCCCCACCTTCGTTTTACTTGAAAAAAAAATTATTTTGTGTTTTGAAATAAATGTTTCATTACCATCTAAATGAGCCCGATTCACTATGAAAATTGTCCCAAAGGACTTATTGTCTAAAATGTATTTTAAAAAAGTTATGACGATTTTTATATTCAAAAAAATTATAATGTTCGAATTAGTTGAGAACCAGTGATTTTTCGAAAATTGTTCGTATCATAAAAGTTGTTCAGAATATAATTCTCCATCTCATGCAACTCATTTCATCGTTCCTAGGATTGAAAAATTTCTTTGCATCGCAAAGCCATCTATACCTTAATGTGTAAAATAACCATTTTTACTCAAAACTGAAGTCATTTATATATTCTAGTAGTTTTGTAAAGTGATATAGTGTCAAGTATAAATGTTTTGTGCTCTGCACAAATAGCCATTTAATAGTGGAACTACTGAACATCTAAAATATATTTTTATATCAAACAACTCCCAACAATTTGGTGGATGCTGATGTATGAAAATTGTTTAACATTAAGTTTGTGTAATCAAACAAAAAGCAAAAGTTAACCCAGGATCTGGTAATTTAATAACTTATCAGTGAAAGTTTTTATCTACATAAAAACTACACACCTATCTAAATTAAGCTGACCTTGCTTTCTTGTCTTTCTTTTGTTGTGGGACTGAAAACAGGACTGGACTCCCAAAATTAAAAAAAAATGCATACTATATCAAACAAACAATTTAAATAAGAGAATTTAATATTTAAAATAAAAAGCTCACGTAAACAATGGATTGTGTAAACCATGAAGAATGCAATAGCAGAAATTTGGACCAGAAACAAATAATAATTTGTGATGAATGTACTAAGGCCTACTGCAAATCATGTGCAGGAATTGTACCCACAGAAGTAAGAGTCATCGAACTAACAAAGAGAAAACTGCGATACTATTGTTCCAACTGTAGCTCATTCTTCAACAAAATACAACTAAATAACAAACTAACACACGAAAACAACACACTAAAAAGGAACATTTGTGAACAAACAATCATTATTGAAAAATTAAGAGACTTTGAGCATGAAATTAACAAAACGTTGGGAGTATTTACTCAAACCTTAGAACAAACAACTGAAAAATTGAAATTAAACTACCAGAACGAAATTGGAGCTCTAAAAAATGAAATAAAAACCATATGAGATAGCAACGTTGACTTAGTACGTCTTCTGACAGCTAACCACTGGAGTAAAAATAGGAATAGTAGTCCTTCGCAAGAAAAAACAATCATTGACAAAGGAAATGCTGACTATGAGGCTAATACAAAGGTTCAACTATCCAAGGCAAATCAACAGAAATCATATGTTGACATTCTCAAAATAACTACCATTAAAAACAAAAACGATGCACAGAAGGAGGCCATCACTACTGAACGAAATCAACGGAAGGAGAATGAGAATATACGCAGAAACCAAGAGGTCTACAAAGAACATGACAGTGACAACGGATATCAAGAACAAAAGAAAAGAAGACGGGGAAAAAACTGAGACTTGGAACCAACGAAACGACTGAAAATGAGTTTGAAGGCCGACCAATGCCCAGCATGAAAGACAAAAAAATATGACTCTTTATGTCGAGAGTGAAAGACGCTGTAAACACAGATAATATTGTGACATATATCAAAAAGAAAACCAAATTGGAAGATGAAAAAATATCAGTTAAAAAACTAAATACCTGGTACAAAGTGGAAAATAATAAATGTTTTCTAGTGGGTGTAGACCCAACAATCAAGGATTCAGTATACAGTGCATCTTTCTGGCCTAGAGGAGTGGCTTATGAAATATTTAATTTTGTTAAGGGACAACATTTTCTGGACAATCAAAAAACAACTAGTGGAAATACCCATGAAGATAGTTATGAATCAACCATAGAACATGAGAGTTTTTTAACGTAAATGTATCAAATCTCACCTTAATGCACTTTAATGTACAGGGACTAGTAAATCAAAAAAATGATAGTTTATCCATACATTTAACCCACCATAAAGTCAATATATTGTGCCTAAGTGAACATTGGTTAAGTGAAGAAGAAATAAAAGTGACGAAAATCGAGAACTTTAGGTTAGTGTCCAATTTCTGCCGCTCCAATCAAATAAGAGGAGGAGTTTCTATATATGTAAAGGATGACCTAAAAATTACATCTGTGCCATCAAAAAAAGATGCAAAAGAAAGACATTTCGAGGTATGTGCTGCAAAAATGCTTTCTCCAAATGGAAAACACTCAATTTATATTATTACAACTTATAGAACACCTGACAGTGACTTTAAAGAATTCTTAGGAAGACTCGAACTACTCCTTTATAGACTCTATAACCTAAAAGACTATTATGTTCTTTGTGGTGATATAAACATAGATTTTCTACAAACAAGTCCTGAAAAATGTCTGCTGTTAAACTTACTAGCTGAATACAACGTCATAAATCACATTCAGGAACCTACAAGAATATCAAGCCATAGTGCCACCTGTATCGACAACATATTTTCAAGCTTAACAGTAAACAATGCGAAAGTCACGAGTCTTTCATATCCGACCACTCATTTCAAATATAATCATTTCAACTATGTCCATCTAAAGATATCCACTCGAACCATACCTACAGAAGAAACTACAACAACACGAATATCGAAAGATTTCAATATTTAATATCCGCTGAGAACTGGAATGAAATGTATACAGCCTCCACATTTCCACAGAATTTTGCTGCATTTTACAGCACTTTTTTATTTCATTATAACTGTGCCTTTCCCATTCCAGTCCTCTAACAAATTAAAGACTAAAAGGTCGTTTAAACCTGCTATTAAATCAATGCATGACCAACTGTGTGAAATGAACAGCATCAGAAAACGTTTAAATAATCCAGCCTATACCGAAAGATATATGCAATGTACAAAAATTGCGTCGAGCAGCACAAGAAACGGTGTAACGACCAGCGCCTAATAAATTCAAACAACATAATGAGAGATAGCTGGAAAATTATCAATGAGTCCAAATTAGTAAATAAAAAGCAGTCATCCATAGACATATGACAGCCAAGGCATTCTGATAACAACTGCCATGGAGAAGAGTAACTATATCAACGACTACTTCATAAAAGTTACGTCAAACCAACCTAAACCTAACTATAACGTCAACATCGAAAAGGCACATACCAATTTTTTTCTCTCACCGACAACATCACAAGAAATAAGCGAAATAATTGGAAAAACTACTCTTAAACCGGCGGCTGGTATCGACGACATCAACGGAAAAGTGATGAAATCAGTGAAAAACTTTATTGATGAGCCATTGGCGTACTTAGTGAATGAATCGTTTTCAGCTGGTGTATTTCCCAACTTAAAAGAATCCAAATGTATACCTGTATATAAAAACAAAGGTCCCATAATAGACATTATGAGTTACATGTATGCCAAGTCAAATTGCTAAAATCTTTGAGGCGTCATACTCCATAAGACTGACCAATTATTTAGAGAATTTTGATTTAATATCAAATGTCCAAAATAGTTTTCGTAAAAATAGATCCACCAATACTGCTATCTTAGACTGCGTAGATTTTATATACAATGCACTAAACAACAAGAATCATGTCCTAGGTCTTTTTTATGATTTAAGTCGTGCATTTGATACTATAGATCACAATCTATTGCTCATGAAATTAGAAGGCATTGGGGTACGTGGAGCACCATACAGCTGGGCCGCCTCATATTTACAAAATCGTACGCAAACCACCATCGTTGACGGTATTAAATCAAAAACAAAAAATATAAATCTGGGAGTGCCTCAAGGCTCTATTTTTCATAATTTTTATTAATGATATACCTAATACATGCGTCACTACAAATCAACTTCTTCTTTATGCAGATGACACAAATATGCTAATGTCTCATAACTGTATTGAACAGATTGTCATCAACAGCAACAATGCATCACAGGAAATGAGTCATTATTGTAGCGAAAATGGACTAAACTTAAATATAAATAAAACATGTCATATGCGTTTTTTGCCAAAAAACGTGGTAACAAATTATGATCTATATCTAAAGATATTAAACAAGTTCATTCAGAGTACAAGTACTAAATTCCTGGGCATTACTTTAGATCAGAAACTTACATGGGAAAAGCATATAGATACAGTTTGTTCAAAATTAAGCACTATCTGCTACATAATAAGAAATCTGCGAGATACTGTTGGTATAAGCACTCTGAAAACTCTGTACTATGGATTGGTTCAGTCTCAACTACAATATGGGCTCATTTTCTGGGACAACTCTTCATACTTTAAAAGAGCATTTAAATATCAAAAAAAGTTTATATATTTATCGACTAATAATGTTCATCAAAGAGAACGAATCTCAATTCCCCAGAAACAGTGATGTTCATACACATCCCACGAGAAACATGGAAAATCTGCATCAGTCATATAGCCGCCTTGCATTAGGAGAAAATTCTCCAAGACATATCGGCATTAAATGTTTTAACAAAATTAATCAATGTATTGACATTGGCAGCAACATGTCATTTAAGAATAAAATATTTAAATTTTTGTGAGATAAAGCATTTTATGATGTTGATGAGTTCCTAAACTGTTGAGTTTTGTTTAACCTATACCCACTTGATTTATCAATTTATGTTATTAGTGTTTCTATATTGAAGACTAGTTTTTAACAAAGTCTGCAAATATTAGTAATACTATATATATATACGTGTAGCTCTGTGTCTATGTATGTACAAAAAATTTCACTATATCTATCGTCTTATATGTATGTGTGTATATGTATATATATATATATATATATATATATATATATATATATATATATATATATATATATATATATATATATATATATATATATGTATGTGTATGTATGTATGTATATACATGTATATATTTAAAATCTTTTTTTAATTGTTACGATTCTCATTTTATTGTGTATTATATATTGTATTTTATCACAAGTTACCGTTTTTGACTAGTCAGATAAATTATATGTTTGTATAATTTTGTCGATGAATAAATCTTATCTATCTATCTAATCTATATCTTTTACAGAATTCAAATATCGCTTTTGGTTATCGAGAAAATGGCGTCGGGAGTTTTAAGTGGGAGACCCTGTATATATACATATTTTATTTTTTGATATTTTAATCTGTATTTTATTAATGATTAATACTTTTATTATTTACTATATCGTAACGTATTGTGTAACTATGTTGACGTGTTCAGAAGTCTTAGCTTTATGATGAACTAAATAAATGATTTGATTTATAGATAGATAGATAGATAGATATTTTATTAACCATTTAAGAATACAATAGTGTACATTATGGTAAGTCAAAAGTAAAATAAAACATAAAAACACGTAAAGTATAAAACATAGACAATGTAAATATAATAATATTATTAGAACAAAGATAAAAACAAATATATATATATATATACCTATACACATATCTTGTCAACAAAAACTCTTAGAGGCAAAAAAAAAAAAAAAAACTCATGACTGAAGGTACTCATTAATACTGTAAAATGTATGGTGGATTAAATATTTTTTAGTTTCGTGTTTGAATTTATTAAAGTTAGTAATGTTTTTAATATCATTAGGCAACTTATTATACATCGTAACAAAATTGTAATTTGGTGCATGTTTAAAGTATGAATATTTATGATTTGGTATCAGTAAACTATTGCTGTTTCGCGTAGTATATCCGTGAATATTATTTAGTGTTGAAAATTGATTGATATTTTGTTTAACATACAAAACACTTTTCAGAATAAATATACAGGAAACTGTCAACAAATTGTTCTCCATAAATGTATTCCTACATGACTCTGTTGGTTTTGAATTAAATATTAGCCTAGATTTGACTTTATACGTTGAAAACTCTGGAAACTACAGCTTTTCAAATGATTTCGTCGACAACAGGTAGATATGGATACTTGAGCCTATTTTATTTAATGTATCTGTAACAAAAAAATGGTGGTGGGTGAGGGCCGCTTTCTTGACAGAGCCCTGGCCGGAAAATTATCGCAATCCGGGCCTGGTTTCCTTCTTTAGTCTCTTCACTGTAATTTGTAAATAATTGCTTATTTAATTTTAATATACAGCATGTAACTCAAGAGACACAGTCATTGTGATGTTTTTTCACATTTTGGACATTTTTTTACAAATTTTGTAACTGTTTTTTAATAATTGTGATTTAGTCAACATTTTACTTTTTGCCATCTTGCATTTGAATTATTGCAGATTTGCATGAAACTTGATATATGAAGATTTCAGAAGTCTCTGAAAACCAACCTGAAGTTAAAGCTTAAAAATTCAAAAGGATGTGTATGTTAGTTTACTGTGTAGAAGCTAAATAATGAAGTCACTAAAAGAGGTGAAAAAAATTTTTGAAAAAAAATTGAGCTGCCTTCAAAGAAAATCTCTAAAAATTATGAAATAAAATTCCGCTGTCGCCCAGTTAATTGAACTTTATTACCTAATATCAATATTGAACAAATGAACAAATAACGAATTCAGACATATTTTTAACCGACTTCAATATCAACATTAGGTAATGAAGTTCAGTTGACTGGGGACGGTGAAATTTTATTTCATAATTATTGAAGGCAGAGTTCAATTATTTCAAAATCTTTTGTTACTACCTTGACACTAAATATTCCTCTGCAATCGCCAACTCTCGCGGCTAGAACAGTATTTTCTATCTACTTACGCTAAAAGTTCTAACAAATGCCTGATGAAATCCCCTTGTCCCAGGAGGAGATATCTTCTCAAAGATTGTAAATGTTCATATAATTTATACTTATTCTTTAGCAAGTCTAAAACACGTAAAGACGTTTCTTTGTAAACATTTTCTAAAGTAGCGTGGAATTCAATACTGTGTTCTGGGGCGAATAATGCATCAGCTAAAAAAGTAAACATAGAATACATTATTTAACATTATTATGCCAAAAACAAAAGGATATTAAAGACAGAAATTAAACGGATTATTAAATTTTATTTGAAAACTGTTGTGTTGAGGATAGGATTTTGCAGAGTGGGAGGGAAATATGCGTTTATTTTCGGTTTATGATAAATATTTTAAAAACCAAACATAGTATAAATCTTAAAACTGTTTTACATACTTGCTATTGTTCTAACGAATACAACTATGTATAATTCTTATTGTAAATTTCTGTTGTATTTGAATATTGTAGTTTGACAATGAAAATAGATCCTAATTTTATTATTAAAGCATGGCATTTAACTATATACAAAATTTATATTACAAACTGTATCCCTTAGAGCAATGGGAAGTATTTGAAATTATTTTAAAGATTATACCATTTATGATTTTTTAAATATTTATAATAAACCGAAATTAAACACATATTTCCTTCTCACTCTGCAAAATCCTATCCTTAAGAATGAAAAACTATTTTGCCCATCAGATAGGAACTAAATATAAATTGAATTTTTATTTATACACTGACAATTGAAGTAATTCTGTAACTTTTAATTACATTTCTTATTGTAAGTTTCATAGAATGATAAATACATTTTCTGTCATTTCTACTAGAATATAACATATATGAAATACTAATACAATAAAATGAAAATAATTGAAAGTTTCATTCTTTTAATTATTGCTCACTTGTTTACTCTTGCCAGATTAATATATGAAATTGACTGCGTTACCCATAACAATTTAGTGCAATTTTGTAGGCATTTATATTCCCAGAGACGTAAAGACTGTTCCATTCTCCGATTAAAGAACTTATATCTAGATACATAATGGCTACCTTTTCTTCATATACAACATAGTCACATTATATGTCCATTAAAATGGATAGATGAACATCACATCCCATAGGCAACAGAGGCGGGTATGTGTAGAAGGGAAAATGTACAATATTGTACCTATTTTATGTGATAATTATTGGTTAACTTCTAGGAATATTGACGCAGATTGAAAAAATACAATAGGTAAAGATGTTTTATTCAAGGGAAATATGCATTGGAAGAATATTATTTATAATATTACTATTAAAACTATAAACTGAACCTTATCATGTTACGACTATGACCTACTTACTTATGAAATGATCGACTTTCTTCTTTTCTGAACTGCTTTCTGCAAATGGCACAGCACTTAACCATTTTACACTCTTATTGTCACTAAACTATGTAAATACGAATACACAATATTACTTAGGTATTAAGCAAATCACAACTTAAAATAAAATTACTTTTTCACCAGTTTTTGGTCGGAGAACACGAAAAACATTTATTGACAAACTGAGATTATGATAATCAAACTGAACCGATTGTGTAGAAAACTGAACACGAACAAGCCGATGGGCCAATCAGCAACTTATGGGAAGAAGTGCCTTAGATTGTGAGTCTTTCAGCGACAAATAAATCAATGCCATTATGTATCTAGATATAAGTTCTTTAATCGGAGGTTCCATCTGAATGGGAAAGGTAGTAATAAAATTATTAATATGGTAAAACAGCACGTAGGTGTCACGAGCATTTACTTATTTACGATGTGTGATCTGGTAAAACTGGTTGTAAGTTATCACCTTGCTGCCAAAAATATATCCTTTCGATAGCATGTAGTAGTGAAAACGGTATAATAGCATGTTTTATTTATTCTTGTCATGCTAATGAATTACAATTTATTATTTCATTCTGACATCGGAATATTTTGCAACTGTAAAAAAACTGATGATTCATCTGTTATGGATATTTTTTTAATAAATACAAGTTGTAAATCATCATTCATTAGATGTTAATAATAATGTATGATGGTTCATCTGTTATGGATATTTTGTTAATAAATACAAGTCGTAAAACATCATTCATTAGATGTTAATAATAATGTCTTCGTTAGAATTGTATTTTTATTTGTGTATATTATTCATAATAGTGTCCCAGAAGTGAAAGATCAAATGAAATAAGTTGATAGGGGAGCTTATTTCTGATAAAAATAATCATATATGTGGTTATCCAATTGTTGAGAAAAAAAATGTTGGCACTCACAAAGACTATTCTTTGGTACAAAAACTACAAGTCTTAGAAGGTGCCAACATTTTTTTTTTTGAAAAGTACCAGTTTTAGCCTTTAGCCCATAAGTCCAATTTTTGGCCACAAAATCTGGAAAATGGTCAAGCAGAAAATGTTGGCATATGGTTTTCCAGCAATGAGCATTGAAAACGAAAATTTTCCGCCTGGTCAGAAAAGGTTATACTATGTTCCAATTTTGGCCATAATTGATGTCGCCAGTGATGCCATTGCACGGAGAAAAAAATGTTGGCATATATCGAATGTTGATCGCCAAGATACCCTCTTCAACTAACACCAAGCCCCAAAGTGTTATACTCTGTTCCACAACTGAATATTTTCGGGGGCGGTTAACGCCAAAACGGTCAGGGAGGGAGGTCTGAATTACATAAGATAAAACATAACAGCAATGCCAATAGGTTATATCCCAGGGACCATATATGTAGCTATCTTCTAGACTACAAGTCTCTTATAACGAAAAAATAATTGATTATATTGGCACTCCATATGTGGAAATAATAGAACTTTAATAATATTTGAAATCGTCTACCCCAAAAACCCATAAAATGATATGCCACATTGGTAGTGGGGGTGGGAGTGGTGGTGGTAGTGGGGGTAACTGATGCAAAAAAAATGAGGCCTTTGGTTCTTTTACACACACTACATTACAATTTTATTTTTTACTCCCTTTAGTGGGGGTGACTAATGCCAAAAAAAAACTTAGACCTTGGATTTACGTGCATACACTAAATCCCAATTTTATGGACTCGTACTTGCTTTACCTATTTACCCCCGTTTATTCCCTAACCCTTTCTCCGGAATAAGATTAAAATTAAAGTTTCTTTTTTTCATTCCCAGGGATAGGGAAATAAAAATTGACGAACTTATACTTCCTTCTTAAAAAAAAATATATATAAAAATTATAATTATTATGTATTATGTAGTTAATATTCTTAGAACGTCTTTATCCGGGAAATCCCAACTGTTATTTCCCAGGAACGAAACCTATAAAAACTGACATAATTTCCGGGATGGAAACCCTAATCAAAATATAATCTAGTTCCAGATCTTGTTTTAATGAATTTCAAGTTATCGCAAACGGTTTCACAGTAATCGTGGGCACAAGAAAAGATCAGAAAGTTGCACCCACTTAAAACCCACTAAAAACAAAAAACAACCAAACTCATATTACTTCCACATCCAGTAGAAGTATAGTAACGACAAAAAAATTTTTTAAATTTTTTATTGTTCAAATAGGCTTAGAATGCTATGAAACGTCGAGATTTTAAGTTTGAGCAAAAAAAATTTTCTGTTTGTCTGCCTTTTTTTTGTGTGCATGTTTACTCTAGAACCGTTTGAGATATTGACTTGAAATTTAGTACATATATGTACGAGATCTAGAACTAGATTATATTTTCGTCTTGTTCCGTCAAAGGGTTGGAGGGTAAATTGGGGTAAATTTGGGGTAAATAGGTAAATCAAGCAGGTAAAAGTCCATAAAATTGGTATTTAGTATATACAAGAGAAGCTAAGCCACCCCCATTATTAAAGGGGATGAAAAAAAAATTGTGATTTAGTGTGTGTACAAGAATCAGAAACCTCAAAATATTTTTTTACTTCATCCACCCCCTATCACCACCCCCACCCCACTACCGATGTGGGGTATCGTTTTATGAGTTTTTGGGGTAGAGGATTTCATATATTTATTAATATTATTAAAGTTCCATAAACAATTATTTCCACATACAAAATTTGTTCATTGTGAGTGACTTGGATAGAAAATCTGGATGTGGAAGTAATGATTCCTTGGGCAGCGGTTTTCTTTTTTCATTAAATTTTTAGTGGACATACTAGGCGATTTCAGGGAAAAATATAAAAAATAACTTTTGAACCTTCAATAATTGGATAATCACATAAGTATATGGTTATTTTGGTAGGAAATGACCTTCCCTAACACCTCACATCATTTGATCGTCTACTTCTGGGACACCCTGTATTATACCCTGCATTAAATATAATCCAGGCTCTGCACAGTGGGCCAGAATCCAAAAAAGCTGGCCAAAAAGCCAAAATTCGAAAGAGGTTTAATTGTATTCAAAGTAATATTTTTATAGTCAGAAATGTTCAGTTCATTACGTACCGCAAATTCCAACCGTATTGTTGCCTAAGAAACACAACGTTCTGTTAGCGTACAGTTGTGAATAGTTGCTTGCCACATTCAAACGTACTATTCGATATGTGATATGAATTTTACAGACAACGTCCTTTAATTGCATTAAATGTGCTGGCAGTTACAATATTAGAGAACAAAAGCCAATTGTATGTGATATTTGCTCTCAGCAGTATTGCAGACCATGCTCGGAAATCTCTCCATCCGAAGAAAAATGTATGCCATTGCAAAAGAGAAAATTAAGATTTTACTGCCCAGATTGCCTGCCTAAGGTATTAAAATATGACAGTGTCATAAAAGAGAATAAAGATTTACAACAGACAATTCAGTTATTAAATGAAGAACTATTAAATATGCCATAGTACATTGGGGATAAACAAGTGAAGTACATAGTGTTTTTGTTCTGCAAAAACGAGCTATACGAATATTGGCTAAACTAAATTATAATGAATCATGCAGAGAGGCTTTTCGGTCTCTAAAAATCCTCACATTAACCTCTATATATGTATATGAAATAACTTGCTTTGTCTATAAAAACAAACTTAAATTTTCTAACACTAGATCACAGAATAACCACAATACCAGGAAAAAAGATAATTTGTTACCACTAAAGCATGATACTGCCCTGTATCAAAAAAGTCTTTTTTTTTTAATGGTTGTAAGTTGTACAACCTCTTACCTGAATGCATTAAATGTTTCCCAACAATTAGAAAATTTAAAAATGCAGTGAAATTATTTCCTTTAGAAATAAACTGCTACACCGTACAAGAATTTGTATCAAGATGTTAGTCCCATTTCGTATATACTGTAGTTGTATTTGTTAGTACTTATTTGTATTGCACTGCTCTCTTTTTATTTTTTTATTTATATGATAGTATTGACTTTAAACTTTTTAAAGTTATGTTTTTTTGTTTGTACTTTACCTTTTTTACCTTTATATTTAAGATATCGACGAAATTTCTTAAACTTAAGTACATACTGTACCTACTGTATTCTGAAATTAATAAATATTATTATTATTATTATTATTATTAAAAGAAAGAGAAAACCCAGAAAAGAAAAAATATCCTGAATATTCTAAAGAATTTATCTTAAACCTCAGGAGCGACTTAAACACCAGCCTTTTAGACGGGTTTAAAAATACTCTATCCACTTTGGTCAAAAGCTTAGTAAACAATGAAATAATTAAGCTGAGAAATGAACTATCAAGCAACAAGTTAGGACCAGATCCCACTACTCATACTTATATGTCAAAAACACCGGAAGCTTCCTTACCTGCTGGGACTACCCCAAATCTCCATTCTCTTGCCTCCTATGCAGAAATAGCTACCAACAGGAATAACAGAAATACCTTATTAGTGGGTTCGGCATCCCACACAGGCGCAATACCTCATCAGAGAGCAAGGAAAGAACCTCCTCCAGGAGACAATACCAGGCAAAGACATGAAATAAAAGTTACAGAAACTAAAAAAGATAATTCAAATGATAATATTGTCACTGCGGATAACTTTACGCTTATAAAAAGAAAAAATTACCATAAAAATACAGGAAAAATAGGATCTGCAAAACACGATCGATCGAATGGTACTCTCTGTGGAGCAGCCAACCAAAAAATGGCCTGGTTTTATATTGGCAAAGTTAAAAATAAAGATGTTACTGCGACGAATGGCTTAAATACTTAAAAGAAGACAACAAAGATGAAAAATTCATTGTAGAAAAATCGAAAACTCAAGGATCTTTCGCTGCTTTTAAAATAGGAGCACCCTTTGGTCTATTCGAAAAACTAAATGACGAGGAATACTGGCCGTCCGGAGTTGTCATAAGACGTTTTAACATAAAATGCAAAGGCGATTTTTTAGAGAAGTCCAAGGAGATTCCCAAGAACATGGAGAACGTCAGGGAAGGCAACACAGTGTAAAAAACTGCTTTATATTGTATCAAAATGTTCGAGGCCTTAGAACCAAAGTAAGAGTATTATACGAAAACATACTAGCGACCAACTATGATATAATATGTATTGCAGAAACCTCACTAAATAAATCCATTTTTGATCAGGAATTATGTGACAAAAGATATGTAGTTTTTCGTAATGATAAAAATTATGAAGAAGCAGGAGTCACGTGGGGAGGTGGTGTATTGTGCTGCATAAAGAAGAAATACAAGCCTATGTTTTTGTGTAAAAGTGACAATATCGATTTTCAGTGGATATGCGTAAGGCTAACCATACGAGAAATAACTATTTCAATTTGTTGTGTATATATTAGGTCAGGATCCAACTTGTCATAATATGAGAGTTTTCTTGAGTCATTTGAAACATATGATGAGCTACGCATAGGAAACTTATTTATAATAGGCGATTTTAATGTATCTGAAATCAATTGGCATTTATATAATCTTGAAAATGGTTCATCAAAGGCCAAAATCATTCATAATATCATTTGTTGTTTTGACTTATACTCAATTAACCATGTCTTAAATCAAGTCAACAATACTTTAGACCTTGTATTGACGAACATAACGGAAGCAAGGGTTGCCGTTTCTGATAATCCCTTGGTATATATTGACCTCATCCTCCGCTTGAAATTAATTTTGAGTTCACTGCCAAAAAAGCCTCTCAAGATGAAAGTTACATGGAATCATCTCATAACTATGATTTTAAAAAAGGCTATTTTATCAAACTGTATCATTTGCTTTCCCAGTGTAACTGGCGAAATGAAATTTATTCAGACAATCCAAATGAATGTGTTGATAAATTTTACGATACCCTATAGCATTCTAGATCAATGTGTTCCACAAAAACAAATAGCTAAAAATCATAAGTATCCAGTTTGGTACACCAAAGAACTCATTAGAAAAATAAAGTTTAAAGAACATCTTTTAAGATTATCGAACAGAAATCCAATTCATAGACAATTCATACGTAGACAATTCATCGACAAAGGTACAGAGAGAGCTTAGGGCAGGCGTAAAACAAAACATTAAAATATGTTATAGTAATTATATAAGAAGTATTGAGAACAATATCAACACTAATCCAAAAAACTTTTGGGAATATTTAAAATGCAAAAGGAGTAATTCTAATATAGCTTTTAGGTTTTCTTATGAAAATCAACATTTTGAAAATGACGTAGATATCGCAAATGCCTATGCAAAATATTTTGAATCTGTTTATAGTCAAAGTCAACCATTTGCACATAACATTGAATTAAAAGACTATCATTTAAGTAAGTTAAGTATAGAAAATGTAACCGAGGATGAAATATATAAGGTAATTCAATCATTAAAACCTAAATCGTCTGTAGGAGTTGATGGTCTGCCGTCATACCTTTTTAAAGCAAATGCAGACATAATGAAAGTTCCACTAAAAATAATATTTAGTATTGCGCTAGAAAATAATACTTTTCCAGATTTATTTAAAATAGGTAGAATTACCCCTATACATAGGAGTGGAAATACCAGCCTTATAATAAACTACAGACCCATTACGGGTCTACCCTTACCATCAAAAATACTAGAACGGGTGATATATAATAGAATATATGCTCACGTCTCACCCATAATTTTAGAAGAGTAACACGGCTTTGTTAATAAAAAATCAACGGTGACAAATCTATGCGTATTTAGTGACTACATTGCGAATGACATAAACAATGGTTCACAGACTGACACCATATACACTGACATGGCAAAGGCTTTTGATATGGTAAACCATAGAGTGTTGATACAGGGACCAGAGTCTTTCTCATTTGATGAAAATCTGTTAAGTGTTTTGGACTCATATCTTATCAATAGACCTCAGTTTATTAAATTCAACAATATCGAATCTTACCCTTTCATAGCTTCATCTGGAGTCCCACAAGGGTTGATTCTAGGGCCCCTGCTTTTTATTATGTTCGTAAATGACATATCGGATTATATTAAACATGCCAAATTCCTACTTTATGCAGATGACCTAAAATTATATCTGACAATAAAAACCATAGAGGACACATATTTATTACAAAGTGATTTGGATGCCATTTCAAATTTTTGTAAAGATAAAGATTTAGCCTTTAATGAATCTAAATGCAAAGTTGTAACTTATACTAGGAAAAAAAGCCCGATCATAGAAAATTACACCATTAATGACATTCAAATTGAAAGACATGACATGAAATTAAGGACCTAGCATGTTTTCTTTCAACACACATATTGTAAAGTTAACAGCTGATTGTTACAGACGACTTGGGTTCATCCAAAGGTCTACTCATGATTTTACTTGTGGGACGTGTATATTGCTCTTTAACTCATATGTTCAGTCAAAACTTGAATATGCTTGCATTATATGGAATCCGAAAACTTTCGTATACTCGGAAATGTTGGAAAAAGTCCAAAAAAGATTTCTAAGATCATTATACCTAAAAAACCATGGAGTGTGGCCACACTTAATATCATATAATAGACAACTAATTGAATTTAATATAAGCCCTCTTTCTGAACGACGTGAGACAGCTCAAATTCTGTTTACCCATAATATCTTGCGTGATAATTTTAATGCACCTGAAATATTATACGCTATTAACTTTAATGTGCTTGATATAAGATTATGAGTAAGAAATTGTATGTTTAAAATCTCAAACCTAAATTCACCAACAGAACAATGTCTGCTTGCAGTAAATAACTTCGTAAGGAACAATGATATAGATATCTGTAATGTTAATAGAAATGTGTTAATGTTTTATTTGTGATTTTATATGCTGTGCTTTTGTTTTAGTTTTAATTCTTGTTTTTATCGCATATTTTTATGGTTTTGTGTCACGCATGTTTATACCTGTATTACCACATACACTGTGCATCATGTAATTGGATTTATCTGTTTACTGTACAGCATAAATAAATAAATAAATAAATTCCTGTAATTTGTGTAATTTCAACAAAAACAGTGAAATTTTAGCAAGACAACCCTGTCAAAAAAATCTCATTAATCCGTATTGAAAATTATCAAAAATTAATAAGTATCTATGAGAACCTATATGGTCAATAAGTTTCTATAAGAGTTAGATAAAGTTGCTGTTTAAATAGTTATCAGTTTATATCAGAATTGATCAGCAAAACGAGTCAAGCCATATCCATTTGTAAATCCAAACATTTACTTATACCACATCAATGAGAATTTATGAGCACAGTATCTAATGTAATTCATGCGGCTTTCCATGATTAAAAGACAAGTGTTTCTTTAAGAAAAGAGCTGCATAAGGTTAGAACAGTTTTTATTTGCAATTGAAGATTACAAATTACAATGTTTGAATAGGGATTTATGAGATCAGTTTCTATGAGTATTAATGTTTTTTTTTCAGTAATATATTAAATGTGTTTTCATTTGTTTGAATGGGTAAAAAGAAAGGTCAGTTTTCAACTGCAATTACAAATACAAGTTTAATCACTTTGAATGGGGTTATATGCGATTAATTTCTAAAAGTATTTATGCTGTTTTCCGAATATAATTGTGATGAGGTTTAATCAGTAACAAATTGTTCACTACTTGTTATGATATGGTCGGAAATTCCAAGTACACATTTAGTATTCCTTCAAGAGGATTGATGAGAGCAGTTTCTACGAGTATCTATTTGTTGTTCCTCTAGTAAATTATATAAGTCTTTATCAGTACAGATTCGGATCTAATTTAAATATGAAAATTATATCAGAATAAAGCAACTAAATATTTTAAACAGTATCTATTTGTAAATCCAGATATTTACTTATACTATCTCAATGAGAATTTATGAGAACAGTATCTAATGTAAAACGTGCGGCTCTCTGTGGTTAACTGGCAAGTGTCTCTATAAGAAACGAGCTGCATTAGGTTAGAACAGTTTTGATTTTCAATTGAAGATTACAAATTATAATGTTTGAATAGGGATTTATGAGATCAGTTTCTATGAGTATTAATGTTTTTTTTCAGTAATATATCAAATGTGTTTTCATTTGTTTGAATGGGTAAAAAGAAAGGTCAGTTTTCAACTGCAAATACAAATACAAGTTTAATCACTTCGAATGGGGTTATATGCGATCAATTTCTAACAGTATTTATGCTGTTTTCCAAATATAATTGTGATGAGGTTTGATCAGTAACAAACTGTTCACTACATGTTACGATATGGTCGGAAATTCCAGGTACATATTTAGTATTCCTTCGAAAGGATTGATGAGAGCAGTTACTACGAGTATGTATTTGTTGTTCCAATAGTAAATTATATAAGTCTTTATCAGTATGCATTCGGATCTACTTTAAATACAAAAATTATATCAGAATGAAACAACATATTTTAAACAGTATCCACTTGTAAATCCAAACATTTAAAGATATATTTTAATGAGAACCAATCAGAACAGTATCTAATGTAACGCGTGCGGCTTTCCGTGGCTAAATTTTAAAAGTATTTTTAACAAATAAGCTTTAACGGATTTGAACAGTTTTAATTTGCAATTCCAGATGAATAGTTTTAATTGTTAAATAGAGATCTATGAGGTCAGTGTCTTTGTGTAATGTGTTTTTTCCAAAAACACATTTTATTGAAAAAAAAACATTGCACTGACCTCATAGATCCCTATTTAACAATTAAAACTATTCATTTGGAAATGTAAATGAAAACTCTTCGAATCCGTTAAAGCTTATTTATTGCAAATAATTTTAAAATTTATCCACGGAAAACCGCACACGTTACATTAGATACTGTCCTCATTAAAATATTATCTTTAAATGTTTGGATTTACAGGTGAACAGTTTTTAAAATATTTGGGGTTTCATTCTGATATAATTTTTGTATTTAAATTAGATCCGAATGCATACTGATAAAGACTTATATAATTTACTGTAGGAACAACAAATAAATACTCGTAGAAACTGCTCTCATCAATCCTCTTGAAGGAATACTAAATATGTACCTGGAATTTCCGACCATATCGTAACATGTAGTGAACAATTTGTTACTGATCAAACCTCATCACAATTATATTCGAAAAACAGCATAAATACTGTTAGAAATTGATCGCATATAACCCCATTCGAAATGATTAAACTTGTATTTGTAATTGCAGTTAAAAACTGACCTTCCTTTTTACCTATTCAAACAAATGAAAACACATTTAATATATTACTGAAAAAAAACATTAATACTCATAGAAACTGATCTCATAAATCCTTATTCAAACATTATAATTTGTAATCTTAAATTGCAAATCAAAACTGTTCTAACCTAATGCAGCTCGTTTCTTATAGAAACACTTGCCATTTAACCACGGAAAGCCACACATTTTACATTAGATACTGCTCTCATAAATTCTCATTGATGAAGTAAATGTTTGGATTTACAAATGAATACGGCTTGACTCATTTTGCTGCTCCATTCTGGTATAAACTGATAGAAATTTCAGCAGCAACTTTACTCCAGGCTCCAGTAGAGGGAGCTTATACGTGTCGCTAATTCATATCTAATCTAATGTGACCTAAGGAACTGACGTGTGTTTGTTAAATTAAAAGTAAAGCAGTCTTTTTCACTGCTAACTCATTCATTGCTTCTAGGCTAGAACAAGAACACCCGAGGAAATAAGGACTTTGCAGTATTTTGTGTTTACCCCTATATTGGTATTTCTATTTGAAATATGCAATTTAAACTGTACATTTGTCAGCATGCATATCCAAATTAATACTAATAAAAAAAGCATAATGGAAGTTTACAATAAAAATACATCTGTAAAATATACAATTGAAACTGTACATTTGTTGACATGTATATCCACATTAATACTAATAAAAAGACAATGTTGAAATTTACAATAAAAACATGTTGATAAATGGTGTGTTACATACGACAGATACTGAAGAAAGGACGGACTGAAACTATTATGATATTACTTATAGAAAAGTTTAGAATCTCTTTAAAGTTGTATCTGTAATTCCATATGTTTACAGATATAAGGGCAAGAGTGCATTTTCAGACACTAAACTGTAGATTTGTTGATGTATATTTCATATAAATACTCATGAAAGGGCAACATGATAATTCCAAATAGCGGAATTACTGTTTCATAACCGATTTAAAACTTAATAAAACAGACAAAATCCTGTCTGTATAATACTAATATAACTTATAGGAATGATAAAACCGCATCACTTTTTTTTTTATAAGTTTCTATGTGGAATTTTTGGCAGGGAATCTATAAAGTATTTTATTTTGCATACATTTATTGCTTGTGAAATGTGATACATTCGATCATAAAATTGTGTTAAACAGGGTTCTACAAAGATAAAGAAATAAAAATTAATGGGTACCTTTTGTTTGAGCTACAAAAAAAGCGCAATGTGTTCCAAGCATGATTCTTTTACTGGTCGATTTCTTATAGTTTTTTTCAAATTATAGTACAAAATTTAGAACCCGATTCAACCCGGTTTGGAAGTAATGAGTAATAATTTGGTCAAGTACGAAGTCTTAAATTGAAAATATATGTACGACGCGATGACGAGCCCTCGCTCGGTAACTATTTCGAATGACTATTTTAATTTTTTCCATGGAAATTTCTACAAATAAATTAGAAAAATGAATTGAAATCAAGGGCGTAGCCACGGTGGGGCGCCTAACTCCCCCTAGGTAGCACTGAATGCGACTTTTTTTACGATTATTTGTATCATATTAATAAAACGTAGTTTGCTTGTAATGAAAAAATATTTCACTATTTGATCGTGTTGCCTTGCCCCACCTGATTGAAAGTGAAAATTAAAAATTTACGTTATTAAAAAATCAGGTTACTCGCATTATTACTTCCACATCCAGTGGAAATATAGTAACGCAAAAAAAATTTTTGAAAATTTTTATTCAAATAGGTTTAGAATGTCATGAAACGTAGAGATTTTAAGTTTGAGCAAACAAAAAATTTCGGTCTGTCATTCTGCCTGTAACTTTTTTTTTATGCGCACGATTACTCTGGAACCGTTTAAGATATTGACTTGAAATTTGATACACATATGTATTTTAACGAGATCTAGAACCGGATTATATTTTGATCCTATTCCATTCAAGGATTGGGGGTTAAATTGGGGTAAATTAGTATTTTTTTTTTAAATAATGTTTCCATGCTAAATATACTCATTTTTAGAAAACTGACCCATTCTTAAATTATTTTGCTACGTTTTTCGCATTTTCCACTCCCAAAAACATCCCTCCTAATAAAACTATTTTATTTCAATATATTTTCTATACTTTTAGCCGATTTGTCCATTTTCATTTTTTTATCACGTTTTTTCAATGTTTACACCCCTCTGCAAACAATACCTTTAATTTTTTTAAATATTTTTTTATGATTGATGTTCTCAGTTTTTAGGCGATTTAACCATGTTCAGAATTTTGGCCAGCCTTTTCGATCTCTGGGCCCACTGTGCAATGTATTAAAATCCAGGAAAAATTTTCGTTCTGATTTAAATAACTAATACAACCACATGGTATATATAGTGTGTGCTATTTAATATTGCAACACCCCGTTATTTTGAAATGCGTTGCCGGATTAATTTTTTTTTTTATATATACTGCTCGATGAGCTCTATTTGACTGTTTTGAAAATTATCTAATTTTCATATTTTCAAAGCCTACTAAGTACCTCTAAATGGGAATTTCGAGATCAATTATTAGACAATTTTTTTTGAGCAAATTGGATAGCGTATTTAGTGGTGGACTGATCTTGGTGGCGTGGTGGTAATCGCCACAATGCCCCCGGTCCAAAACGCCCACCTTCAATCTCAAAAGTGCTCTTACACGAGCCCCCGCCATTCCTTGTTACAAATCGCCACAATCATCAACAAGTGTCAGCCCGCCACTGAGTGTATTCGATTCGCAGTTGTCTCAAATACCTCTATGTCAAATTTTAGCTCGATACCTCGGTGTTTGTTATTCGATAGCCAAATTTTAATATTTCTCACTTTTTGAGTGGCCCTGTATAAGAGTCGGTTAGGTAAAGTAGTCATTCAACTTAGGGAACATCAGATACTAAATGAGGAAGAAAAAAGAAAAGTTATTCTTTAAATAAATAGTACTTCTATACATTATTCGGTTGATGTACGTAGGTGCATTAATGAAAATTTTTCAAACAAATGGAATGGACAGAATAGCTTTTTTTTCTTTCTCATTTAGTAACATGAACATCAGATACTAAATGCATACTAAATGAGGAAGAAAAAAGGAAAACTATTCCGTCCAATCCATTTGTTTGAAAAATTTTCATTAAGGCACCTACGTACAGCAACAGAATAAAGACATTATAATCTTACCAGCAGATAAAGGCAACGCTACGGTAGTGAATAGCGAGGACTATCACAGCAAAATAGAAAAACTATTAGAATACACTGCTAAAAAAGCAATTACAGCAGATCCCACTACGTAACTGGAAAAGGCCACTAAAAAACCAGATTATACCAAGAGAGAAATTTTCAAGATATCCCAAACTATATGGTTTACCAAAGATCCATAAGGAAGGAGCCCCACTAAGACCTTAGTGGAGCTCACCATTAGCTTAGTAGGATCATCTTTGCAGGAACTAGTGAGATACCTGGCCAGGTAGTTGCAGCCACTAGCTGGAAAAGCAATGTCCTATGTGAAAAACGCATCGAGTTACTAAGCAACAAAAATGTCCTACAGAACACATTCTAATGAGGTTCGATGTAGTGTCACTGTTCACAAATGTACAGACCTTTATTGATGCACATGAAAAATTACACTTTCTTACATAAGTCAAATACAACAAAAAAATAACATATACATAGAAATACAATCGTAGATTGGATAACATTCAATATTAAAATTTATACATATCATGATTTAAAACTTATATACTAGATAAAAGAGAAGAATTTGTTATATTAAAAATCATCAATTGTAATATTGTTATTTAAAAATTCGTTGTAGCAGTAGTAGTAGGCCTTTTTTATTAAGAATTTTTTTATTGTGTTTTTGAAGTTGTTTCCTTCCAAAAACCTCACACTTAAAGGTAATTTGTTAAAAAAAGTTGGGGCCAAATGTAGAGTTGCGTTCCAGGATTTATTTAATAGCAAGAATTCAATTCTAAGATCATCTTTGTGCCGTGTGGTATGATTAGGTGTGTTCTGTAAAGTATTATAGTGTTCACTATTATTTTTTATATGTAGTAAACACTCAAAAATATATCTGCAGGGAAGGGTCACAATATTGAGCTGACCATATGCTTGTATAGCATCAGTGCGATATTCTAGTTTTGCTATTATAGGAACTGCCCGTCTTTGCAGTTTAAATACTCTGTTTGAATGTGAAGAGTTTCCCCAGACTAATATAGCACAACTTAAGACTGACTGTATGACTCCATGAAAGGTCATAATGCAAACTTTTTGACTCACCGTTTTTATTAGATTTTTCAATAAAAATATAGTTTTCGATAATTTGTTAGATATATAGTTAACATGAGTTTCAAAATTTAGAGTGAGGTCTAAAAAACTATCTATCTATATCTATCTATCTATCTATCTACCTATCTACCTATATATCTATATCTATCTAAAAAACTCCTAAAAATTTTACGGATTCTGTGTTGTTTATTTCTTATCATTTCTTATTTACATTTAAACTTAATTGGTTAGTTGAAAACCAATCCTCCACATTGGAAATAAAGTTAACTAAACTGATCAATATCGATATTGCAGTGTGTAAAATTTGTGTCCTCAGCATTCAATACTAATGCATAATGCATTGTCTGTGAGGGATATATATATATATATATATATATATATAATATATATATATATATATATATATATATATATATATATATATATATATATAGATATAGATATGCATGGCCATATACAGGCCCGTTTCATACACTGAGCGGTTGTAGTGCAGCCCGATTTGACGCTGTGAAGCCCGGGGTCGGGCTCATCAACGTACCCCCGTGTATATCATCACTAAAAGGCCACAAATCATGTTAGCTTCCTTCCTACAAAATTTTGGGGTGGGCTTCAAAAAGTCATATTTTCATGTTCCGAGATACACTTTTAGTTCAGCACTACTGAGTCAGGCGGCGCTGTTCCTGTATATCCAAGCCTCTTATACAGCTGATATTCATCGCACGTTATATAGCCCGATATTTGGCACCATTGCAATGGCTCGATAACGTTCGATTCTTATTTCCTCTTAAATACTTTTTTCATGAAGTCACAATCGATGAATGAAAGCTCTTTATTCGAATTAATTTTTAGTCCGAAACCTCACATGTATTGTATCATATTCGAACAATTTATCTAAATTCAAAAATTTATACCTACTAAGAATTATAATTTAAGTTGCATAGTGCTATGAAAGAAAAATAGTTGTAAGCATCTTAAACATCTTAAAATGTGTTTCGAATTCTTATACAGAATTTCAAAGAGAGGGCTTAAAAATATAAGTGTAGCATTTATATCGTAAGAGAGAATTTAGAATAAGAACAAAATATAAAATAAATGCTTTGTTTATTTGTTGTACTAAATTGATATTTCTATGTCAATAAATTAGGTTTGTGATTTTTGCATTCAGGATTTAATAATATTATACTTAGTTACTTCCACATCCAGTGGAAGTTTAGCAACACAAAAAAAATTGAAAATCTGTATTGTTCAAATAGACTTTGAATGTCAGGAATCGTCGAGATTTTAAGTTTGAGCAAAATAAAATATAAATATAAATAAGACATTAAATAAAAAAAAACTGTTAGTCTATCGTTCCGTGTGTAACGTTTTCTCCGCACACAATTACTCTGGAATCATTTACGATATTGATTAAATTTTTATCTTTTTATCTTATTTCGTTGAATAGTTGGGGGGATGAATTGGGGTAAATGAAAAAATTGATTGGCATTAGCCACCCCATTACCACCCCCACTCCCACATCAATATTAACAGAGGTCAAGGAAATAAAATTGCGATTTAGTGTGTGTAAAAAACCAAAGCATTTTTTAAAATTTCATCTACCCCGCTATCACCACCTCGACTACCGATGTGACAAATCGTTTTATGGGTTTTTGCAACAACGATTTCAAATATTATATGATTAAAGTTCCATAAACAATTTATTTTCACTTAATGAAGCACAAATATAATATCGAATATTATTCGTTGTGAGAAATTAGGATAGAAAATCTGGATGTGGAAGTAGTTTGGTATAACATTTATCTCAGAAATACTGTTTGGTTTATTTCATGTGACTCAAAAAAATACCAAACTTACGCGATCGTTCAGTAAAAAAATTTAATGTAAAAAAATACCTACTGCAAAACTTGAAGCAAATTTAATTTTGTATTTTTTTTTCAAAGTACACGCCCTTGAAAATCGTCGTGTTTAGACAAAAATGTGTTGAAAGTCTACGTTTAAATGTCAATAATGGGAAAGTCATTGCAATTTTCATTTGTTCGGGAAATTCACCACTTTACAACAAGGGATATATAATTCTAGTTAAATGATATATTATATAATTATGTGTAAGCTTTATTACTTTGTGCTTTATTACGCAACACGCTTTGCTTTTCATCCCGTTGATTACACCAGCAATATCTTGAGTAAATATAGGAAGGTGACTTTAGTTTAAAGAACCGACGGACAAAGTACATGGAAGAAAAATAATTTGACCAGAATGTTCGGTAATTATGGCACGGTGGTGTGGGTGGATGAGGTAAAAATAATTTGAGATCTTTGGTTTTTGTACACACACTAAATCACAATTTTTCTCGCCCCCTTTAATAATTAAGTTATAGACCGACAGACAGATTTTTTTTTCAAATTTAAAATCTCAACATTTCATGAAATTATAAGCCTATTTGAACAAAAACAAATGCAGAATTTCATTTATGCTTCTGTTTTTAACTCTTTTCTACAAATTGCAATTTTATAATAATGAATGTTTTTTTATTTAAAATACACTTTAAAATTTATTAATAAATCCTCATATTATAATATTTTAACTTTATTAATTGAACATTTACAATTACTTATGTTTCAGACAATTTTACGAGCATTACATGATTTTGGTTTTAAATCGTGCATTTTTATCCATAACTCTGTATTTTAATCATTTTAATTATTAAAAATAATAAATGCCTAATAAAAACCTATGCAATAATATTTAAACTTTGATATAAAATATTCGTTCATTTTGCACAATTTTGGTCTTAAAATCGGCCACTGGAGTCGTCATTTTTTTTAGCACTGTGTTCGTAATTAGCGAAATTTTTTCAATTATAACATTTTCAACATAATTTCTTACAGAAAAAAAAAGAGTTAGCGGGCAAGGAAAAGTAATAGAAAGCTTCATTAATGATTATAGAGCATTAAAATAGTTTTTAGGCAAATCCATTCAGGTTCAGTCGATTTCCTAACAACTTGCTTTTTTCGCCTGAGTGCAGTCAACTAAATAATTTAAAATTTTAACATTTTTAAACACTAAATAAAAAACCGCTGCCCAAGAAATCACTACCTCCATATCCATATTTTCTATCCAAATCTCTCACACCGAAAAAATTTTGATACTATATTATTTGCACTCCACTATGTGGAAATAATTGTTTATGGAATTTTAATAATATAATATTTGAAATCGTCAACCCCAAAAACCCATAAAACGATATGCCACATCGGTAGTGGTGGTCGTATTGGGGATGGATAAAGTAAAAAAAATTGTTGAGTCTTGTACACACTAAATCACAATTTAATATTTTCACCTCTTTTAATAATGAGGGTGGCTAATGCCAAAAAATTTTTTGAGACCTTAGCTTCTCTTATGTGTATATATTAAATAACGATTTTATGGACTCTTACTTCCCAACCCCAACCCTTCAACGGAATAAGAACAAAATATGATCTGGGAATCTATTATATTTTGATCTTATTCACAAAGGAAGTTACACACAAACAGACCGACCGACAGACTGAAATCTTTTTTGCTCAAATTTAAAATCTGTTTCATGGCATTCTGAGGATATTTGAATAATAAGAATTTTCAATTTTTTTTTGCGTAACTATATTTCTCTAATTACCAGTTAAGGGTATCTTATTATTTCGTGTTTTAGTAGCTATACAGTGCTTCTTCATTTTCACTATAAGGACCGTTAGTCTAATTTTAAATTTAAGTTCATGTAGGTATTCAGGCAAAACGTCCCCTGTCAAAAACTACTATAAATAGCTTCTTACACAATACATTTCTCTCTTTCATACTTCCGCGTATTGCTAGAAAACTACCTGCTTTCTCTTTTGTTTGTTAAATGTGTCTGAGTCTAGCATTATTAGAAATGTTAAAATTCACATTGTTTATTTACTTCGTTTTTTATCTGTTTTGAGAATGTCACTATATTCTTCGAATTTTTAGATACACTACAGTGAGGTCTCATTTGATTATATTTGTTTGATAATAAAGAATACCTTAAAGGGTTCTGAAGAAAAAATTGGCCGAAGCCGGTTTTAGAATTTAGTAGATCAATGATATTCAACCTATGCTTATAATAGTACAGTAACTAGATATTTATATTTACAAAGTTTGTCATATAGATTAAATTTCGTTTTCTTTTTTTATTTAATAGCAAATTCATCAAGTAAATGTTTGGATATTATGCGAATACTTGCATTTGACAGAATATTAATGTCATTCCTTTTCAGGAGTTACACAAATGACAATAACCATTGAAACTGATAGAGGATCGAATTTAGAAAAAAAAATCTACACAATTTTTCATATAAATTGCGACTTGAAAACTGCGATTTTAACTTGAGAAAACAGGTATCGCAACACGATTTTCGTCAAATAACTCGATAAATAATTTAGCGAATAAATGCTCTAGACTAAAAAGAAAGCATAAATTTTGCTTTTACTTCAACATCCACGTATAGACCAGTGTCAATAATTTTTGAAAAAAAATCAAATTCTTAGCAGTATATGGGTGATGGGAAAATTTAAGCTTAATGGTATATAAATTGGGAAAAATCGATTGGACCGCAACAGATAACCGGAAATGGGGTGGGGGTGCGCAAAAGTTGTGTTTTTTTGGGATTTGGCGGATTTTGGGATTTTACAATTTCTGACAAAAGTAGAGAGATCTACAAGTTTATTTGAACTATTTTTTTGCATAACCTCAAAAATATTGAGAAAAACGCCAAAAACCAATTTTTTGGTTTTTTATTTTTATCTTCCACAAAAATAATTCGATTTTGAAGAAGTTCGGTGAAAATGTACATTTTTATGCCTCAAAAAGCTGTAATTTTTTTGAGGCATAATTTTTGCGGATTTAATTTGAAAAAAAGGCCTAATTTCCAATCAAAAAAGTTGATTATCAAAGTTTTAATTTTTGAAAATTTCAGAATGGTATTTTTTTTTCGTTGAAACCTTTACTTTAAGATGTAAAAAAAAAGTGTAAAAAATCATACTGTTACTGTGGAAAAACATTGTCAAAAATGTAAAAAACAAAAAAAAAAACACCTTTATCAAGATTTAATTTTTCCGTAAATGTCACTAATTCTTCATTGTAAATGAAGTGTTGAAAGTGATGCAAAACGGTAATTTCAATGTAATATGTAATAAGGGAACTTTAATTACCCATTTATGGTTCGGACTGCTGAAAACCTAAAAAAATTGCTAGAAATGACCATTTTTAGGCAAAAAAAAAACATTTTTATGCTTTATGGGCACTCTCACATTTTATTACGTATTTTACATTAAATCAATTTATAAAGTAGAAATACATAATCAAAATTTATAATAATCTCATTTTAAGCTTAAGCAGAAAACTAATTTCTATCTGTCGGTCAGTTTGTAACTTTTTTGTGCGCAGTATTACTCTGGAACTGTTTATAGACCAGTCAAATCTCAGTGTAAAATGGGTTTGGCGTGAAGTATTTGGGGACAGTTATTTGTTTATTGCAATGGATAGCTCTATTCATGTAGGATAAGTCGCAAAAAATCCCGACGTGAGCTAAAGCCGCCATTTAGAAAAAATGACCGCCAGAGACATTTTCTTTAAAATCATATATCTTAGTAACCGTTGCTCCGATTTTAGATTTCTTTTTTTTGTTCCATTCCTCACTTCACATTTTACAGAAAGTATGATTACATATTTTACGATAAATTGAACGATAAACTTAGGAAATTTAAAAATAATTTAAATATTACGGAAATTTAAACTTTTGTAAACTCGAGACGTTTGTACTGAAATTTCTAGTCAATTTTAAAAAAAATAATTTTAATAAAAGTTCTAGAGCACACAATTAGCTTTCACTTGTTTTTTGGCAGATGATACTAACTCAAATATTAACGGAGTAATAGTTATTTATATATAAAATTGTAATCATTTTTAATAATGTACATTAAGGTATAAAGGGTGTCCAATCAGTGTTCTCTCGGAAGATTGTGCAAAACGGCTAACTTTATAAAAAAACTTTCTTAACAAAACTTTCAATGTTTCGTCTCTACTACAACTTAAAATTATTTTCAATTATACAAGGTGTCACAAAAACGAGTCACACAAGAAAGTATAATTTTTTTAAATAGAACAGCCTGCATTTCCTTAACGCCAGTTAAGTCTCCAAGGGCCCTGTATTACACCCTAAAATATTTTGCCAAGTTATTTTTTTCTTTTTTTTGGGCAGTTTACAAGCATCTATTTATGACTGGCATATCTCCACGATTTATTAATCTTTATTTCTAAAAATGTGGGGTGTTGTTTGATAATGATGTATTTACTAAAAAACATTTTTGAAATAAATGTTTAGTATATCGGGTGTCCAAAATATTTGCGTACATTTCTTGATATTTAATTATTATTTTTCTCATTTTTTTTTAAATGGAATGCCTAAGTATACTTTTTTTACATGAATGAATAAAACATACAATTCCTCACATTTTAATATCTCTTTGTTTCTATTTCAAAAGTTTTTTGAGATATGATTATATCAAATAGTTTTTGCGTAAATTAAGGTGCTCTTTATTTTAGCATTAAAATCTATATTTTGTTTTACATTTTTTTCGATTTTACTAAATGGAATGCCTATAATTCTTTTAAATGGATGAGTAACGCTTACAATTTCTCACATTTTGATATCGTACACTTTCTTTTATGAACGGTTCTTGAGCAATAATTTTTTTTCACGATATTGAAACTAACCTAACAACTGCTCAAAATGTCCACCATTTTGATTCAGGTAACACTGAGGTCTCTTGATAAATGAGCGCCTTACACAGTGTAACATATCAACATTTATACGATTGAAACACCGACGAATCCTTTCCATCATATCTTCTCGAGTCGTTAGTTCTACTTTATAAACGTCTGACTTCACAAATCTTCAAAGAAAAAACCCAATGAAGTCAGGTCGGGTGACTTAGGCGGCCATAATTTAATAAAATAATAAATTAGATATTATTTAACAGTTTATTAAAATATTGGACCTCCTCTTTCTATCCACCTTTCAGGAAACTGATTACTAATGGCCTGACGAACATTTCTACTAAAATGTGGTGGTGCACCTTCAAGTTGTAACCACATATTATTTGTAATGTAATCAGGAATATGCTCGATTATCTGTGGAAACGTATTTTGCGTAAAATCTAAGAAGACTGCTCCATTCACATTTCCCTCAAAAAAGCGAGGATGAATAACATAATCATGTACAATTCCTTCCCTTACATTTAAACTCTGGTTCTGATTTTTCTGTGCAACATGAGGGTACTCTCTGGCATAATAATAGAAATTGTGCCTATTCACAAATCCGTTGCGATGAACGGTTTATTAATCCATGAACAATACAAATTTGAAAAATTCTTCATTTTCTCCAATTTGGTTTTGAACCCACTGGCAAAAATTTAATCTACGATTTAAATCCACATCCCAAAGCTCTTGATGCAGCTGAGCTCGACAGGGGTGAAACATATTTTTACGAAGACATAGGGAAACACTAGATTCACAGACCTCTAAATCCCTGCTTAACTCCCGAACACTTGCCATAGAATTTTCGATTACCGCTAAAGATATAGCCAGCTCATTTTCTTCATTCAATACATTTCATCGTCTCGTCTTCTTTTCATATGCAAAATTTCCAGTACGTTCAAAACGTTTTATAGAGACCTCAGATCAGGACATCTGCTATAGGGATATTTTTGACCATACATTCTTGATGCCAATAAACAATTTCCATCATATTCACCAATAACATAACATTTACCATAGATATTAAATCTTATGGACAATAATTATAATTCTTATTTTTAAATATTAACAATATTAATTCAACTTAATCACGATAATCTTAAACACATTAGAGAAATGTCATAGAATAGAGTGAAAAACAAGCGCAAAACAAAAGACCAAAGCCATACTAGATTTTAGTGCTAAAATAAAAAGCACCGCAATTTACGCAAAACTTATTTGAAATGAAATAATCATGTCTCAAAAACGGTTTGAAATAAAAAAATTAAGTGTATAATATTAGAATGTGGGGAATTTTATGCTTTATTCATCCATGTAAAAAAATATAGGCATTCCATTTAAAAATTTGAGAAAAATAATAATTAAATAACAAGAAATGTAAACAAATATTTTGGACACCCAGTATAATAATAATTTATTTCAAAAATATTTTTCAGTAAATGCATCATTATCGAATAACACCCTACATTTTTAGAAAAAACAGTTAACAAATCACGGATATATGGTAGTCAAAAAAATGTTTGTAATTTTCCAAAAAAACAGAAAAAAAAATTATAACTTGGCAACGCTGAATCCAATTGGCAAAATATTTCAGGGTGTAATTCAGGACCCTTAGACGCTTAACTGGCGCCAAAAAATTAGAGAGTATTCCATTAAAAAATTATACATTCTTGTGTAACTCCTTTTTGTGACACCTTGTATAATTGAAAATAATTTCACGTTATAGTAGAAATGAAACATTGAAAGTTTTGTTAAAAAATTTTTTTTATAAAGTCACCCGTTTTTGCACAATCTTCCGAGGAAGCACTAACTGGACACCTTGTATATTTCCAAGAACTCAAGTCTTATTTTCTTCAGTTATCTTCTATTTTATGCCCAAAGACGTAATAACACTTTCGATTGTACATAAAAAGGGGAAGAGAACAAAAAAAATAAATCTAAAATCGGAGCAATGGTTACTGAGATATGTCCTTCTAAATGGTGGCTTTAGCTCACATCGGGATTTTTCGAGACTTTTATATCCTCATTCTACATGAATAGAGCTATCCATTTCGATAAAGAAATAGCTGTCCCCAGATAGTTCATACTCAAAACTGGATTTGCCTGCACTATTATGATATTGACTTAAAATTTTGTACACTTATGTATTATAGCGAGATCTGGAAGTAAATTATATTTTGATCTTTTTCCATTGAAGGTCGGGGGTAAATGGACGTTTACCCCCGACCTTCAATGGAAAAAGATCAAAATATAATTTACTTCCAGATCTCGCTATAATACATAAGTGTACAAAATTTTAAGTCAATATCATAATAGTGCAGGCAAATTCAGTTTTGAGAATGAACTATCTGGGGACAGCTATTTCTTTATCGAAATGGATAGCTCTATTCATGTAGAATGAGGATATAAAAGTCCCGAAAAATGGGGATAAATAAGTAAAACAAACAAGTAAGAGTCCGTGAAATTGGAAATTACTGTATTTGGGAGAAGTCAGTCTCAACAATTTTTGTCATCAGCCATTCCTACCAGCCCTACTACCGACGCGATGTGGCATATATATCATTTTATGGATTTTTGAGGTAGACGATTTCAAATATATTATATTATTAAACTTATATGAACAATTACGCTCTTTTCATACTATACGGTTTTGATCGTACGGTAAAGAACAGTGCGGCTTTTTGTCGTGACATTGTTGTTTTCACATTGCACGGTTTTTTGCCGTTGTAAGCTCAACATTTTCATTTCATTTGTAATAATAAGACAATTATACGACAATTTCATGTTCTGATTTTTTGTTTTTTAATAAGTATTAAATATACTAACCAAACGCATTTTTATTTTGTCTTCCAACGAAACAAAATCTTGTTTCAGTTCTAAGCAAACTTCCAGGCTTTCTTGAGGTAATTCGATCTTTATAAACATTGAAAGTTTGGTCCCATAGTACAGGCCTACTTTGAACCAAGGTTATCAAAAATTCCGCATCAATTTCATCAATTTCCCAAAAGTTAATAATTAATAATTCAACAAAACAATGTAGCTGCCGTACGGCTCAAAACCGTTGAATGTGAAAGCACGCATTTAGTTATGTAGACCACTGAGTCAAAGGTGCCGTACGGCAGCCGTCGAATCCAGTGGCAAGGGACGGCTGCTGCACGGCACGGCACCGGCGTTTTGCCGTCATCCTATAATGTGAAAGGTCCCGTGCTTTTCTTCACTCCACTAAAAGAATGCGGCCGCACGGCTTTTTACTGTACGATCAAAACCGTGTAGTGTGAAACGAGCGTTAGTTCCATATAGTGAAATGCAAATATACCATCCAACTATTTTTCGCTGTAAGAGACATTTTGATAGGACATCTGGATATGGAAGTAGTGATTCCTTAGGCAGCGGTTTTTATTTATGAAGACATATATTTTTATGAAGGCCATTTGGAACTATATTTCTTGTCGGTCTCCCTGCATAGTGCGCTTGACAGCATCATGCGCCTACCTTAATTGCCTGGTATATCACGATCTTTGCAACCTTTAAGTTAATAATGCTTAGTGAATATAGAATTACAAATGTTTTGGTCAACGATCGTAGGAAAATAAAGTAAGAGGGTAGGTAATATTCTATGTTAAAACAATTTGAAACATTAGGTCATAGCACTGCCGTTTCCATCTACGCGAACCAACGTTCATAGATGGGAAATTTTTAAAGAAATTTAGACAAAAATTGGTACAAAATAAAACAATAAAGGTAAACGATTACTAACAGAATAACTAATGCGATTAATAGTATAAAATGTTTTATATACTTAAACTTTTTCATTACGTATATTCTATTAGTAGAGTGCTCGGCTCTCAAACATGCGCATAAAAATAAGATTTGTAGAGGTTACGGCGTATCAAATGTTTATTTTTTTTGACTTTTAACTTGAAACAAAAATTTACTATATTTTTTTTATAACATGCAACGGAGCTATGAAAATAGTGAAATGCAAAATGTGTTCTTAGAGTGGGGTTGCCTACTAGACGGGTTCAAACGGATCATAGGAAATTTGCATCGCATTACATTTAGTTGTATCCAGAGAGTATAAAGTCACAGGAGGGAGTGTTTAGTACTGAAATCTCAGAGACGGAAGTCGTCATCAGGTACACCGTGGATGACTAATTACTTTGGAATGTGGTGTCCTTTATTGTAGGTTATTGGATAACTTTTCACGTGTAAGTTTAATATGTGAACTATAAACTAACGTATTTACTTTATTTAAGAACGTGGGTCAATCTTATAATTATGTAAACTCTTCGCATTGTAATTTTTTAAAAGAAGTATTATTGTGTTATTGTTTTGATAGCAGTGGCGGAGATGCCGTAAAAGAAAGTAACGGGTATTTAATTCCTATTTAACAATGATAGTTTCAGATTCGAAGTATTTCTTTACACTGCGGTATTGAAATCTAAATTCAGGGAATACCCTAGGCGATTCTTTGAAATTTGTTTTTCTGAGAAAGTAGATATGTGTATGTATTTTAGTCGCAGTGAATCTGACCATGGAGGAGTATGTATACCCAGTAAACACACTCTGCCACATCCACATTATAGCCACTCACATTTTAGTGGATTTTGTAAATGGCAAAGCATCACATCACCGTGATGACACTCTTTGGACTGTTTCAGAACGTTCACATTATAACCACTCCCATGTCAGTGGAGATTGGGATGTCCACAATTACCACATCATTTTAATGATACATTTTAAAACGTGGATGTAACTAACTGAGCCACCACTCACTTTGGTATCACCAATTTCTTACTAAATAGCGACCACCGCCGGCAGCGCCACTAGTCTAGTACTACTACTGGAATGTCTTTGTTCTGCTCTCCAGTCATCTGTCATCTCCAGTTTACACTTGTCTGTGTTGTATTAACGACGTTGACGTCAATAAACTTTAGTTTGAATGTTTTTGGTTTTTGTTTGGTAAATATCAACACATTTTTACGTAAAGGTAAGTACCTACTTGTATTAGCTACATTGTTACTATGAAATTTTATATTCTTATTTTATACCTTGCCTGTAATTTTCATGTTTGGTGACATATCGAATGACATCATTAAAATTCAAGGAAAAAAACTAATTTATCATTTAACATAATATATTGGTTAACACTGGTTATTTATTTTTCAATTACAGAATACTTTCGAATTCATAATTTAGTTTTTGTACCACATTAGGTATACCAATAGGTACAGTGTTTGTCTCCATGTCATCCATGCAGCGTGCCCCATTTGATATTCGACGAGATTATTAGGTACCTTCTGTGTGCTATCAATTAATTGGTAAAATATACGTACACTTTTATATTTAAATTTCATTATATTTATAAAAACAGTATAACAGAGAAATAAATAAAATATAAATATATAGAGAGCATATTTAGGTTATTTTTGATTTAAATACCTACTGATAATTGTTTTCTTACCAATTGACGACAAAATGCAGTCATATTGTATGATATTTGCGTTAATTATTACCCATCATTTTATTTTGATCTAGTACCTGTATTATTTTAGTACCCGAATCCGAGGATTGTCTAATTATATCTATAGTATAAATACCCCAGTCAAATTAGAACAAATTTCGACGTTTGACGAAAAAAAACTGATAAAGTGTTTAAATTTGGCAAATATGTTCATTTAGGCTTACCTACTATTAAACATACTAAAAGTCCCCAGCCCAAACTGTTGCGCTTGAGCCACCATCTCGGATTCAGTTTACTGCTTATATCTTTCTAACCATTAGCGATATCGAAATTATGTTTATATACAAAATAAAGCTTATAAAATTCTGCACAAAAAGTGTTATATGCATTTCATCGACACGTTTCAACAATTGTGAATATCACTCATATATAATAAAAATATATCATTGTATTGTCATAAAATACGGGACAACTTTCAAAATGTCTTTTCTGTCAGGCCGTTCGTCTGTCCGTCTGCCTCTCCGTCCATCATGTCTCTTGTAAGCTAAATAACTTAAAAAAGAAAAGTCTGGTTTTATTGAAATTTGGACAATAAATTATTGTTAGCTATAAGAAGAACCACAGCGTTTAAAAAAAAATTGATCAGTAAGTATGTTATGATTGTAGGTTTAAGTGACATACTTGCAATTTTAATGATCTCCCGATGATACCATCTTGATTGTCGAAACGTTGGTCAGTATACTGTGCGGTATCTCTGTATTTTTAGCATATTATCAACACACACTCTTCACATGCCTTTTTTTATTTACTAATCGATTTTTTTCAAAATCAATAGAGTTCTTCCTTTAGTTAACACTAACTTACTGTTCAAATTTCAATAAAATTGGACTCCTCTCTTTTAAATTATCATACTCACAAAAAGTGTCGTACAGATGGACAAACTGACAGACTGATAAACAGATATTCGACGGATATTTTAAAGTTATTGGGAATTCTAGAATTAACATAATATGAATTTTTTTTTACGAGTGATTTCCGGTTTAGAAATGTGTTGATCAAATGTAATTTCCTATTTTAGAAGATGATAATAATAGATACGGGAAAATATTATATTACATTTTTTGTAGAGAATTTTATAAGCTTTACTTTTTATTGGAGACTTAATTTCGATATCTCTAATGGTTAGCGAGATATAAGAAAAAAAACTTAATCTTAGCACCATTTTTTCAAGATGGCGGCGCGAGCGTAAGAGATAGAGTTGACGAACTTTAAGTATGTTTAAACAGTGGGCCTTAATGAACATCTCTACCAAGTTTCAAAACTTCAGGTATCAGTTTTTTTCCTCTAATCCTCCCTATTTACTTAACTGGAATAATTTAGGTACTTATACATTTTTTTCTATTTTAGAATGTTATAATAGACAATTAGGTGACCCTAGATCAAAAGATGACCTGGGAAAAACACATTAACCACACAATTTATAAATTGGGCTCAACTTGTTTTTTGATAAGACAGCTACGTAACACTGTTACGGCAGAAATATTAAGATTGGCCTATTTTGGCCTTGTTCAATCAATTCTGTCCTATGGACTTATATTCTGGGGATCATCGGCCCATTTTGAGAAGGTATTTATAATGCAGAAAAAAACTATACGCTGTATGGTCGGAGTACATCCCCGAACTCACTGCAGAGAAATATTTAAAAATCTCGGTATTCTCACTCTTCCATCCCTGTACATTTATTTGTTGATCTTAAATACAAAGAAGCATGAACATTTATTAACTAGAAATAGGTCAGTACATGCCCATGACACACGCAATAAAAATAATTTACATCTACCATTTTCGAGACTTTCTGTTGGCCAAAACTCCCACGTATACCAAGGTATTATCTGCTATAATAAGTTCATATCTCTGTTTGGAGTAATTGATAACTTCAACAAATTTAAAGTGACACTACATAACTATTTGTTAAATATGGCATTTTACTCCCTTGCCGAATATCTGGAAATGCAATGATGTTCAACGTTTCTTGTTTGTTACATATTTTATAATTGGCTGTTTTATACAATTACATATCTTATACAATGACTTATTTTATACAATTAATTACTCATACTGTTTATCTCTATACTATATCTGTATTTATGTTGTTTTTAAATCATTTGACTCGTCCGATAAATTTTGTACTACATGTATGTGAAATTTTATGTGATGAATAAATTAATTATTATTATTATTATTAAAACTATCTTCGTTCGTGGGGCTTCTGGCAGTGGCAGTATAATGAGAGAAAAGATGGTAAGTTTATATAAGTTCTAAAATCTTAGACATTTTGCATTTGAATTTTGTGCAAACTGCTGTTTTTACCAATTTTTTCTGTAGCTATAATAAGGCTCTATAAAAAAATATATTCTTTATTGTTTCATATTGAAATACTCGTTTCGGTAATGAGAAACTTCACCTTCAGTTTTTTTTTTGCTTAATTTTTAATTTAGTGTATACTTAGTGTCTTATTTTACGTCTCATCTAAACTTTATTATTTTGCTAGAGATAGAATTCAAATGGTGTCCACGAATCAAGAGTGATACAAAGTTCAAATAATTTTAGAACCGTATTCTGCATGCCCTGTTAGAATCAAATTCTGAATTCGTATCTTTATTGCTTATTCATGTTTTACAAAATAGTAGTTTATTTTCAATCGTCATCCTTTTTTTTATATTTTCAATAGTGTCAATGAAGTTGTTCTAAAGATGTAAGCTATTAAAATTAAATTTAATTACTTCCACATCCGGCGGAAGTATGGTAACGACAAAAATATTTTTGAAAATTTTTTTTGTTCAGATAGGCTAAAATGTCATGAAACGTCGAGATTTTAAATTTGAGCAAAAAAAAAAAATTTCTGTCTGTCGGTCTGTAACTTTTTTTGTGCCCACGTTTACTCTGGAATCGTTTAAGATATTGACTTGAAATTTGGTACACGTATGTACTTTAACGGGATCTGGAACTAGATTATATTTTCATCTTATTCCGTCGAAGGGTTGGGGGGTAAATCGGTAAATCAAGCAGGTAAGAGTCCATAAAATTGGTATTTAGTGATACACGAGAAGCTAAGGTTTAAAAAAAAATTTTGGCATTAGCCACCCCCATTACCACCCCTACCCCATTATTAAAGGAGATGAAAATAAAATTGTGATTTAGTGTGTGTACAAGAATCAAAAGTCTCAAAATATTCTTTTTACTTCATCCACCTCCACTACTACCCCCCTGTCACCACCCCCACCCCACTACCGTGTGGGATATCGTTTTATGGGTTTTTGGGGTAGACGATTTCAAATGTTATATTATTAAAGTTCTATAAACAATTATTTCCACATGCAAAATTTTTTCGTTATGAGAGACTTGGATAGAAAATCTGGATGTGGAAGTAGTGATTCCTTGGGCAGCGGTTTTTTACTTTAATAACAAAACGAGTGTGTGGTTGAACTCGAAATTACCACTACCAACACTCAACTTTTAACATTATATTTACTGACATAAATGATACCAAATCTTATTAAACATTTTCAAACTGTGATAAATAATTTTTTATAAATTTTTAGATGTGGTATGAAAAATAGTTCCAGCCACAGCAGACTTTGACTATGAGATAATTGTGACACTTAATCCGTTATAGATCAAAGAAGATCAAGAAAGAAATAGCTAGGTGAATTTATATTATAAGGCATACCTGTAATCATATCTTGAATATATATAGTTTCGGAAATGTTTGTTTCATTGATCACTTCAGATTTATTTAATACTTTTTATATTTTGAAATCTAATTTCTATTATTGTACTTAAAGACATTTTCTGGAACCCCACTTTAGTGAGTAATATATGTGCTATAAAACGATTAAAATATCTAGGGATATGTGAAAGATTTATAAGCAAATATCAAACGATTATGTATGAACTGCCTCTTTATATATTTTCCGAAATCTCAAGAAAAATTTAAGGAAAAGGTAAGTAAAGCGAATGTGAAATATCAGCAATATCAGGCTACTTTGATGAAATGTTTTGTCTGAAGTAATCCATTAAAATAAAAATGAATTGTGAATAAATTATGTTGCTTTATAATGTATATTATAACAACTTGAATGTTACCGCTGAGTTAATTTTAAAATAAATGAAAAGAATCTATTTTGCAACAAATAAATCTTCTTTTATATTACGAAAAAAATAACTCAATGAAATAACGATGAAAGATTTATATTTAAACCCGGCAATATAAAATGATTAATTTTGAATAAATTATGTTTCCTCATTGAATTTTTTATTGTTTTTAATCGAAAAAAATTACTTCATCAAAGTCGGCTGACGTTTTATACTTAGTGTATGATTTTACATTCTGAACAACTTTTCTCTTTATTTTTTTCATTTAGAAAAATAAAGGTGTACTTACTTCTTAAATATTTGTTTACAAATCACCCTGTATATCTAAAATTATATTATCATATACAGCTAATTATATATGTAACTATATTATGCAACGAGAATAATTTTAGGTATGCAGGAGGATTTTGAAACAAATATTTAAGAAATAATATAAGTTCACCTTTATTTTTTAAAATGAGAAAAGTTTTTCAGAATGTAAAATCACACACAAGGTATAAAATGTCAGCCGACTTTAATGAAATAATTTTTTTCGATAAAAAAACAACAAAAAATTCAATGAGGAAACATAATTTATTCAAAAATTCATCATTTTTTGGAGCCGGATATAAAATATTAATCTTTAATCAGTGATTTTTAAGTTTCAATGGAGCTATTTTTTCGTAATATAAAAGTAGATTTATTTGTTGCAATATAGATTCTTTTTATTTATTTTAAAAGTAATTGGGCGGTAACATTCAAGTTGTTATAATATATATTTTTTGTATACAATATGATCATATCTATATCACAAATGAGTGGTACTGATGTGGCTGAAAAGTGGAAAATAAGTAAGTCACTTTTGACGACGTGGCTGAGTGCGGCCGTTTAGCGTCACTGTGACGGCATTTCCACGTGGTTGCAAACAAGAATGACGACGTCACTGTTGCAAAAATCACATCATTATGATGTTAAAATGATGTGGTTTGGTTTGCTGGGTATTTGCACATGTAAATTATATCTCGAATGTAAAGCCAGTAATTTGTAATAACAGTATTGAGAAACATTTTGAGGTTACAATTGCCGTTATAGATGTTCCGAATGATAACTCTAAACTTTATATAATAACTGTTTACAGAACACCTACAAGTAATATGAGGATATTTATAGATAAGTTGTATGAACTTTTGTGTGATTTGTATAAAAATAACTATCATTTCATACTATGCGGTGATCTAAATATTAATTTCTTTGAAAAGAAGGCATCATATGAAATCGTAAACATGTTTATGGAATTTAATATGATAAATTACATAAATGAACCGACACGTGTTACAAATACTAGTTCTACCTGCATAGATGTAATGTTTTCGAATTTAACTCCAGTTTCAATTTTAGTTAAAGATACGCATATATCTGACCATACATTTCAATGTTGCAATTTCAAGTTAACTGTAACTGGTAAAGATCAAATAGAGAATATATTTCGTCGGGATTTTTCTGTAAGTAATTTAGACACTTTTAGGACCTTAATAAAAAACGAAGGCTGGCAAGACATGTACAATGCCGGTAGTTTCAATGATGCATTTGAGTCATTTTATTCAACTTTTAAATTTCATTTCAGTAATGCTTTTCCCTTTAAGAGAATTAAAACAAATAATAGAAATAAGAAACACTGGTTCACAAAAGAAATAAAGGATTTACACTAAATTGTCTGTGATATGGCAAAAATTTGCAAAAGTAACCATAATGAAGTCATAAAAAGTAGATATGACCAAATTAAAGCAATATATAGAGTAAAAGTAAGGCAAGCAAAAATTAGTTATAATAATGAAAGGCTTAGTAATTCAACAAATTTAATGAAGGAGAGCTGGAAAATCATTAATGAAATGAAAGGTACTAAGGATAGAAATGTTCCTACAGAATTAATTATAAATGACGAAAAGGTATCCGATATAAATATAACATGTAATCGTATTAATGAATTCTTTTTAGACTTGCCATGTAATGAACCTAAAATTGAAAATTTGAAATTAACTCCATACTCACATTTAACTTTTTATTTATATTCTACCACATCTTACGAAATTGAGGAATTATTAAACAAAACTACTGCAAAACCGGCTGCAGGCGTTGATGAAATATGTGGTCAAGCTTTAAAAGCTGTTGGTGATATAATCAGTGTTCCACTATCTTATTTAATAAACAAATCTTTTACAACGGGGCAGTACCCCAAATTATTAAAGGAATCTAAATCAATACCAATTTTTAAAAATAAAGGAACTAGAAATGAGATTTGTAATTATAGAAATGTCTGCGTTCAAAGTCAATTATCAAAAATATTTGAAATTAGCTATAGTGTGAGGCTAAATAAATTTTTAGAAAACTATAATTTGCTATCTGAATGTCAAAATGGGTTCAGGAAAAACAAGTCAACATTCACAGCAATAGCTGATTTATGCATCAACGTATATGAATATCTGAATAATAAGGAACATCCAATTGCATTGTATTTTGACTTGAGTAGAGCATTTGACACTGTAGATCACAGTCTACTTCTTGAAGAATTAGCCCGCCTTGGAGTTAGAGGGACTGCCAATGACTGGGCTGCATCATATTTATGTGGAAGGACTCAGACTGTTGTTATAGAGCAGTGTAAGTCAGTAGCTAAAAATGTCCCCATGGGTGTACCACAAGGATCTATTCTAGGGCCTCTGTTTTTCCTAATTTTTATGAATGACATTACATATTCCTGCACATCTCCAAATAAAGTAATAATGTACGCTGACGATACCAATATTCTGGTAGCTGAAAATAATCTATTAAATACTGTAATTCGAGCTAATAATTGTGCTAATGAATTTTATGAATGGTGGACTGATTGTAAACACAAGTAAAACATATTATATGTCATTTCTTCCTAAAAATATAACATCAAATGCTAGTCCTCTCATTAAATTAAATACAAAATCAATACATCAAACTAATTATATAAAATTCTTAGGTGTCACCATAGATCATAAAATCACTTGGGAAAAACATATTGAACACCTATCATCTAAATTAAGTACCATATGTTTTATCTTCAGACGATTACGCAATACTGTAACCTTTGATATTTTGAAATTAACATACTTTGGTCTAGTTCAATCTAGAATAAACTATGGTTTAATGTTTTGGGGTAACTCAGCTCACATAAATAAAATTCTTATGCAGCAGAAAAAAATTATAAGATGTATGACGGGAAATCATCCATTGACACCATGTAGACAATTGTTTAGTGATTTGTCAATATTAACAGTACCATGTCTATATATTTATTTGATAATCTTAAACGTAAAAAAGGAAGAGCATCTTATCTTAAAAAATAATTCGGTGCACAACTATAATACACGTAATGGTGACAATCTATATCAACCATTTTCAAGATTAGGAGTAGGTCAAAATTCACATTGGTATCAGGGAATTATATGTTTTAATAAATTTAAAAACCTATTTGGAACTTTTAAAAATTTTAATGATTTTAAAAATGTGTTGTATTTGTATTTAATTCGGAATGCTTTTTACTCGATAGATGAATATTTACACTCTAGGGGTTAATGTTCTGTATAATGTTTTATATTTTGTATATTTTTGTATCATGCTCATTGTAATTGTATTTATTTTATTTTTTGATGTATTTCTGTGACTAGTCCGATAAGTTATACTTTTGTGTAAACTTTATGTGATGAATAAAGTATTATCTATCTATCTATCTATCTATCTATCTATATGTATTATCATTAATACTTTATTACTTTTGCGATGCCACTGGAAGAACGTCATATCCGCCGGCGGCCATCTTGGTACACCATCGCGGTCCCCAAGGTCACGTATATAAGCTCTCTCCTGTGACTTTATACTCTCTGGTTGTATCTTACCTATTATTAGTCATAAAATTATAAATCATATACTATTGCGTTCAGAAAAGATAAATAAGATTTTTGTAAAGAGTACAAAGTTTTGATTTGAGCCTACATTTAGGAGATAATACGATGGAAACGCAAGTTGTCTAAATTGAATTAAATTTTAAAGCATTTCAAACCGAGATATTATTGCGGTTTTAAGTTACGTTCTCCCATAAGATCCGATGTAAAATGTATTATTTGAAAGCTATAAGGAAATATTTCCTCTACAAAACATTTTATGAAAAATCGCAATTTATTTATTTTTTCCACTATTCGCTTAACTCGTTTTTAACTTTAATGCTCTCTTGCACATGACGCTTTTTGATGGTCTTTTGAAACTTATATAATTATTACTAATTGTTATTACTATATTGCATATAATTATTAATTTTATATAAAATTCAGCTCGTAACAACGAAACCTCCACGGAGGTCACGGAAGCATATTAATGCACACTCTATGCCTATTTTCAAGTTCAAACTGCGCCTACTTACGTCTTCACAGTATCACAGTACTTTCTGATGAGCAAATTAAAAGAATTTACTAGAAGTATCCGTCTTTGCACAGTGGGATAAACTGAATTTGAAAACTTATTTCATATAATGCAACTCTCAATTGATGTTAACTTGGGGCAGCTGGTACGTAGCAGAGGTCATTGTAATAACTTTTTTTAATATTAAGCCTATAAGTATAGTCACAGTGAAATAAAATTAAATAAAAAAATTATAAATACTTCAAAGAGAACTTCATGCTTTGTTTTTATTTGATGGCAATCAATTTTTGCTCATATTTGACCTGTATACTCGGAAACACAAGGGTCACTTGCTGTCTCAAAAAATAAGTACACTTTCAAAAGAAAAATTACATGAAGGGATTCTTTTACTACTATACCTAATATTACTGAACTATTAATACAATTCTTTTTGTATACCTCTGTTAGGTAAATAAACGTAATTTAATTTCTAACCCTTTGCATCTTTTTATTTAATGTGAATGAGGGAATATTTTAAAAGTGGAAAACAAAAAATGAGGACAAATTCAAAATATTTAAATATTTATAGGCCTACCACGGAGTAATTATTAGTAATTAATGTTTATTTGCATACAAAAATGACCTAATATTTTATTACGTTCTTTTAATACATCTTGAAATTCATAACAATCAAAAACAAAAAACATAACGGTTATATTATTTTGGCGTTCAAAAAATGAATATATTTCCTTTATTAGCTGGCCCTCCAATAGCGTCTCTACTGTAAACAGTAATGACAGTGGCGCAGTAAAGCAAGTACTCCTAACCATATAATATTGTGCTTCGTGACGATGCATGCATCAAAGAAATATATATTATAAAAATATAACCTACTGAGGCCCGATTATATTGGCAACATCGCTGGGACGGAGAAGGAACGCTAACTATATTCTTATATACAGCGGGCTTTGAAACGATCAGTAAATATATCCGGGCTCTGAAATATGCCATGTTTATATAATTAGAAGAAAAATAATAATTAGCTACCTCTAGTGGCTTCCTATTAAAAAGGATGCCCAACAGTCGCCATATTCCCTATTTCATAGTGCAATGACTTATGGCCTAATAAATTGGGGGTCATCTACCCACATTCAGAAAGTTTTTATTGTTCAAAAGAGGGCAATCAGAGCAATAGTAGATGTAAACCAAATGGTAAGTTGTAAGCCTTGGTTCAGAAAACTTAACATTCTAACGTTACCGTCGGCAATAATTTACTGTAACTTAATACACATAAAGGAGCATATTATTAACTTCACAAAAAATGGTAGTACACATGATTATAATACTCGTACAAGGAACGATATACGAATACCCAATCAAAGACTGGAATTAACTAAAAGAAATAATTTGGGAATAACACTGTTCAACTCTCTCCCAGATTCTCTGAAAGAACTGCCTCTAAAACATTTCAAAACTAAATTAAAAAATCACCTGTTAGCCAGTGCCTACTATGATATTTCCGATTTTAATTATTTATAAAATTACTGATGTCATAATATATGGTGTCTATGTTGTTTTATATTGGACGATATTAGGACTAGATTAATAACTATATTTATGTTGTTTTTTTTATATGTATATTTTGTAACTGACTTATCGAACACTAAGGTGTGCAAAATTGATCAATAAAGTGATTCTATTCTATTCTATTAATAAGTTTGTTAATTTATACACTCGGGAAATGCCAGGCTTATGAGCGACCTATCGATATATCGGGCTACACAATATACCGTCTATACATATATATATATATATATATATATATATATATATATATATATATATTTATATATATATATATTATATATATATATATATATATATATATATATATATTATATATATATATATATATATATATTTGTCCTGCAAATAATGCTGCGTCCGTACATGTGCACGATACCATACACTGCTGCGTCCTGTACAATACTGCGTCTGTATACCGGACGCAGTATTGTTTTCCCGTGTTATCTTCAACAAATCTCTGAAATGGTCGATTTTCAGCACCTCAAAATGTTCTTCGTCTCCTGGGTTATATGTAAACATAGAAATGAGTTCTGTTTCGTTTCAATTGAGCAAAATATCGACCCGAGTTTTTTTTGGATTCGGACGCAGTATCATATGTTCCGTAAAACTAAAAGTATATTTTTAGTTCCATCTAATTATGTTTGGGGGCGCATAGATTTGTGAACATAAATATACTTTAAATATTCTCTATTCAAAAATCGTATAATGCTGCGTCCGAGATTTGACAACACCGGCACTATTAAATATCTAGTCATTCTTTCATGCTTACTTGGAAAGCCGGAGTTCGAACGAGTGTAAAATTCTTGTGAACATTTATATAAGTTTACAAGTAATTATGTTTCATATTTAAACAGTTATCTTCTTACTTATAATCTGAATGTTTTTATCACAGAAATTTATTTTCAGGAAATGAAATTAATTTCAACAGAAAAGAATTTACAAATATTTAGTTATATATAATCATAAAAACAATACCTCCTCCAAAATTAAACTGGTAAGCCGTTACTTTGTGGTAATTAATTATGATGATAATATAATAATGAAACACCAACATTAACATTTACTTTATTTTTTACCGCCAAATTATTGTAACTTGCACTTTACTGCAGTTCGGCACTCAACGTGACATTTTAAGATGATTAAAGTAAATGAACATACAAAGGCAGTCAGTCTACAGGACATTATGCTAATTTTACGGTTACTGTTTTGAATAAGGAGAATTACAGACAATATTGTGAATGTAAATAGGATTAGAAATATTAATAAGATATTGTAGGTAACATTCTAGGTATGCTAAGTTAGGAGCAACAAAAATCTATGACTAATATAAACTACTTTTGGTTATTTTATTTACTCTTATTAGGTTATATACTAATTAATGAACTGCTTTTGAACAATTTATAGTATCCATAAACAAATAGCGTGAGTTATTATAAATCACTAGGTGATAGTGCCAATCATCTGTATCTTCATGCCCTAGCCTATCCAATCGACGTAACGCGCTTCACGAAGGTGTGGCTTTGTCCGAGAGAAATCCTTAAATTACGTTAAGTTAAATTTTACAGTTAATTTTATTAATAAACAAACTGAGTACCTAATTAAAACAAAATTTTCTCAATTTAATATTTATTGTTATAATCGTAGATACAGTATAGTATTCAACTTGCGGTAATGGTAATAACCCACTTGATGAATTACAGCACTTGCCTGCGGCTCAAGCTGTAAACTTCATTTGCGTGAGTTATTACCTACATTACCGCTCGTTGAATAATATACTACAAGTTCATCAAGTAGTGTGGTTTATTATAAGTCTAATAACTATAAATAGAACCATTATTATACCTTTTTGTTTGATAAAAAGGGAGGTTGAAATTTTAGGTTTTTCCAGAAACGGTTAGATGCATGATCATGAAATTTGGCAGACATATTTTTTGTTGAAATCTATTAGATCGTGTTAAGACGAAATTTCGATTTTCACTTTTTGAAGAGGTCAAAACGGGGGTGGTAGATGGTTTAAAGCGCACCTGTATTTTTGAAATCGCGTAAGTCAGAAACGTGATTATTCGAGCGATGGACACTTCTGAGAAAATAAGAAGACACGCACGTATTTGACGGTTTTTAAAAAGAGACCTCCAAACGGGTGAACGGGGAGGGGGTTAAACGGTTAAACCCAGAATCATGAAATTTGGCATAAATACTTTTTATTAGAATCTGTTAGACACGAGTAAGAATAATGGATTGTTATCAAATTGCGATGTGCAATGGGTTTCCCCGAGTACTATAGATGCGCAGTGGGTTTCCTCGAGTACAATGGATGCGCAGTGGATTTCCTCGAGTGCAATGTATGCGCAGTGGGTTTCCCCGAGTACTATGGATAAGTAGAAGGTTTCCTTGAGTGCGCAATGAATGCGCAGTAGGTTTCTCCGGGTACCATGAATGCACAGTGGGTTTCCACGAGTATTATAGATGTGCAGTGGGTTTCCTTGAGTACAATGGATGCGTAGTAGGTTTCCCCGAGTACCATGCGTACCTTGATCCTCAATTTTAACCAAACTTTGATTTAAGAATGTTGGGTTATTCCTATTGTTGTGTTAAATTTGATTCGTTTAGAGTCGTTTGGTTAAGATTGTTGGGTTGTAGGGAACATGGTTTCAAATTCATGTCACCTTAAAATGGCTATAACTTTGCGAGGAAACATCATAGATGACCATTCGAAAGCTTATTTTAAAGAGGAAGGATGTTACTAAATGACATATTTATTAGAAATAAGCTGAAAAATTTTTTGGGTTCTAGACACAACTTCAAAACTTGCTAAAAAAGTCATTTTTTAAGTACTTAACCTCAAATATTTCAAAATCCTGACGTGATGGGCCAATTCTGAGGCTAGATTCGGATTCAGCGGGAAAAATTACTTCTGAAATGACCTTAGCTGCACAACAACATTCATGACCTGTGTTATTGAACTGTCAAACTGGATAATATAAGTGAAAACATCCCCAAGGGATCTTATCAGTGTAATTTTGTTCTGATTGGTTGTTTCAGCACACGTGATTAGAAATTAGCGAATTAAATTGCCATTTGAGCTAAAAATTTTCAACAAGTTTTTATTTCTCAGTCAGTACCACTAAAAAGTGTTAAGCTCTCGGAATTATTATTCAATGAAAATTGTATTGAAACTGTCTTTGTTTTATTTAGAATTAGGTTATTATTTTGAGACCAATGTATGATTTCTTGATAAAATCTTTCAGTGTTTTTTTTTTCTTCAATTACGTTGTTGCCGGTAACTAGAATGTTTGTATCATCAGCATAACAGATCACATGAACATTTGGTATCTTTTGTTGATGGCTGACCACATAGTTAGTAAATATGATACATAAAAGTGATCCCAAAATTGACTCCTTGTGTAATATCACAAATATTACTTCCAACTCCACCGACCATTTTTAAAATTTGTGTCCTGTTGTCTAAATAGGAGGAAAATATTTGTAAATCAGTTAGTCGAATACCGTATAGTGCTAGTTTGGTCTTAAGCAGCTGATGGTCTACCAAATCAAAAGCTTGTGAGAAATCTTCGAAAAGACCCACAACTGATTTCTTGTTGTCTAAAGCTTTAATTATTTTGTGATGAAAATCACACAACGCAGACTTGTTGCTTTTGTTGGTAGTGAAACCATGTTCGGCAGGAGACAGTAACATATTCCGATGTAAAAATCTGATAATTGCTCCTTGAGATGGAGTTCTAAAATTTTAGAAATTCTACATAGTAGACTAATGGCTTCATAATTATTATTATAGTCATTTGGATCTCCCTTCTGGTATAATGAAGATACTATGGCTCTTTTAAATTTACTGGAAAATATGCGTTTCTCTATAGAAATGGACCGCTTATCGCATATTTGCATTTCTTATCCAAATTATTAGAAATATCAAGACCATTAGAATTTGAAGACTTTAATTTATTTACAAGAAGTTCAACATCCTTAGTTGAAACTGTAGATATATAGAAAATAAATTCCCTCTTTTTCCAATAATATTTGGTTTCTGGTTTAGAAAAGAATTAAATTAAATTAATTAATTAAATTGATATTAAATATGAGTACAAAAACTTGTATCTTCATAAAAACAGTTTTTAAAAATTCTAACGCGGTAAAGTGTTGAAGCCATCTTTTTTTACTAATTTTGAAAACGAATCCGTTGCCAGTTTTGCCAGTCTAGGGAGTACATTAAAAGAAGACCCTTATTTGGGCGCCATAAAGTGAAGGTTCTCATGTTCCCAACCCAAAGTCATTTAAATAATTAAAGAATTTTTTAATTTAAAAACAAGTAATATTTTCTGAATAGTGATACGCACATCTTACACCAACCCCAAAAATATGAGAAATATTCAGAGGTGGGAAATATTCATCTGAATTGACGAAATCACCTCATTATGATAGAAAAACATCAAATTGGGTGATTAGGGATTTCTTTTGCAATTAAAACCAATAAAAACTCAAAAGATAAAATCCACCTCCTTGATTGGTGGGGATGGGTGTAAGAGTATTCAGAAGTAATAATAACCTGATAATAGCCATTTAACAAGGAATAATATTGTAAATATACACCGTTCTTAGGGTGGTGAAGGGTGAGGGAAACGAGGGTGAGGGATGGTGAATTTAGAATTTTTGCTTCTTTCATTACTTATCTAATGAAACTGAGTATCTTGAAAGAATTTCCTGCACTAAAGAATAACTTTTTGTTGTAAGCTATAATATCAATTTCAATGCCACCCCCCAAATAAGAGTTATTTTTTACTGTCTTCCCGATGTTTTTAGCCAAATCGAATGACAGATTCGTATTCAGCACCACAAAACCAGTAAAAAGATGGTTTCTACACTTTACCGTGAATGGGCCAAAAAAGGGCTCTCCCTCGCGTTCCCCTCACCTTTCACCAGCCATAAGAACGGTGTAAGTTACAATATATAATAAATATACGATTATTTATTTATTTAAAAAAAAACAAAATTCCTTATTAAAAGGCTATTATAATGTGATTACTTCTGAATACTCTTACACCCATCCCCACCAATTAAGGTGGTGGATTTTGTCTTTTTATCATACTAAGGTGATTTAATCAATTCGGATGAATATTTTTCATCCCTGAATATTTCTCACACTCTTGGGGTTGGGGTGTACGGTGTGCATATCACTATCCAGGAAATATTGTTTTTTATATTAAAAATTCTTTAATTATATTTAAATGACTTTTGGTTTGGAAAATGAGAATCTTCACTTTATGGCACCCAAATAGGGGTTGTTTTTTAATGTGTTCCCGAGACTTTTCGTTAAAACAAAATTAGTAAAAAAAAAGATAGCTTCCACACTTTACCACGGATGGGCCAAAAAAGCCCTTTTTTAACATTGTTCTTTACAAAATAGTAAATCCGAAGGTATTTATTATCAAACACATTTGTACTTCAAGAAATGTGTTTTTCAACTTTCAAGACTAAAACACTTATCATATGTGCAAAAAGCAAAAGCAAGAAGCATATGCTCTCCCTTCTATTCTAAGGTGAACTCATCACTTAGTGAAGGAGTAAATAAAAATGAACATCTATCCAAAATTCCATTGATCTCCTAAATTCAACATTTTATATTGCAAATTTGAGGCTACTTTTAGTGCACAATTGAAAAACTGATCCTAAAATAATAATCGACAGAAAAATCATATTTCGAATTTTACTGATATTTAGAAATAACTGACTGAAAATTATTAGGGTAAATATGACAACCGCGCCGGACGCAGTAATATGCTAAGTTTCACAAAAAGTAGTCATCTCGGACGCAGCATTGTATTGAAGAAGAATGAAATTATTCTCGGACGCAATAACGTGCTGTTTTTGAAAGGACGCAGTATTGTCCTGTATATTAAACTTTTTTGTTTCTTGAGTTATTACAATTCTAAAACCAGATATTAACTGAATTTGGTTAGTAGATCCAATATACTTCATTAGATTTGAGCTAACTAGCGTATTTCTGGGAGACGCAGTAAGGTTGGCTTGTGAAAGGACGCAGCATTGATAGCGGGATGTATATATATATATATATATATATATATATATATATATATATATATATATATATACATATATATATACATATATATATATATATATATATATATATATATATATATATATATATATATATATATATATATATATATATATATATATATATATATATATATATATATATATATATATATATATATATATATATATATATATATATGCAATTGTATCATGTTTGCCTTCGTACGTTTTAAGGACGTCTGCACATCCACCATAAGAAAAAAATTTCACAAGTGTGTTTGATCTTTTATGACCCCCTATATTCCACCCAGTAAAGGCAAATAGAGGGGGATCATAAAATTGAAAAAATTTTTGATACAAATTAACTCGAGAAAATATACTTTTTTCTCAACTTTGAAAATTAAATGACGTTCTGTCACACTTTTTTGAGAACCATCTTTCATCGATGATCATGTTTTGATTTTTTATTTTTGACATTAATTTTATTTTTTATCGTACCATTGAAAATTAAGGTTCTTCAAGTTAAATCTTTATTGATAATTATTAATATCAAAACATTACAACAACTTCGTAATAACTTAGTAGCACATAATATGTTAGTTACAATATATAATATGTTAGTTACCATATCATAATACCCTAGATATGAATTTTATTTTATAGCTATTATTTATGAACATTGAATATTTTGACAGTTTTCAAATTTGATAGATACATCTGATACACCTTTATTGTCCAAAATGATGGGCGTGTCCACTGAATCTTGCCTAGCAATATTCTTTTTCAGTTCGATAGTCTCTTTAGTACATGATGCTGTGTACCAAATTTTTCGCGCAATGGAAACCTTCCTACTCAAGTTATCTTCTAAATACCCTCTTGCAACATTGCTCGATTTCCAACCACCAAGTTCTTTTAAATCTAATATGTCCCAACCACCATTAACAAGAAAAGTTGCTGAAGATCTTCTAATACAATGACCAGTATACATAGTTGGATTTTCAAGTTTGAGATACATAGAAATTTTCTCGGTATTTTAGAAAAGAAATGGATACCACAAGGCTGAACGGTGCATTTTCCGTTTCTATATGATACAAACAATCTTCTATGCGGAGTATGAGTTGGATGTAATGCTATATATTTTTTAAATAAACCCACAGGATTAACGTCTCCGTCAGATATCACCGCAAAAAACCTTTTCTTGTGGGTTTTTGAGTCAGGAATTGTGATTACTAGAATTTCAACATTTTTCATGGACATTTTCGTTAATTCATTGGTTCTACAAGCTCCGCCAATTCCAATTAAAAAAGCTACTTTCATCATGAGTATTGATTTGAGAGTTTCACAAAATAAGCAAGTATTATCGTTTCTCCAGCACCTTGAACTTGTTCTCTATCTCGCCACTCAAAAAACTGAAGATATTCTTTTTAATAATGGATTTTTGATTTATCCGGAAGCAAATCTAATCTTACAGTGTTAGCAGCAGCAAGTATATTTTCAGGAATATCAATATCTTCCATGATTTTGCCAAAGTTTGTCGTTATTAAGACTACATTAATTTTTATGGCATGCTAAAATGACAACCAAAGTTGTTGATTTTTTCATGTCATCGTTGTCAATGATATGATAAAGCTTTGAATGTAACTCAATTATTATGTGATTTAAACCATCTCGGACGTTGCCAACGTTGGCAACGTCCTCGATTATTATAAATCACATAATAATCTCGTTACATTAATAGCTATAAATATGTTATATTTTGAACTTTATGATTAATGAATGTGGATTATGACTTTGTAATGCTTTTTATCTTATTTTTATGCTCATTTAGATATCACTCTCGTGTGATATAAATGCCTCGATCAATAAATATTCTATTTTGTACATATGGCCTTAATAATACAAAAAACTAAGAGATTTACCATTCAGAACTTAATACTTTGATACCATTTTTTACAAAAGTTTTAAACTAATCCAAACAGTTTTAATATTTTAATACGAAAATGCCTTTAGGTTGGCAAATGGTCAAACAACAAAACATAGGAGATATACCCCATAAAAAGTTACTAGAAACAACCATCATAACTTCCTCTCACACCTGGAGTACAATTTATTATACAAATTGTACTCCAGAGATTTGGAGTGAGTACCAGTAAATACCTTTTAATTTAAAGTTTATTTGGTTTGATTGTGATCAGTAGTTTTAATAACTTATAACTATATAATACTTTATATTAAAAATTGCATGTAACATTCAAACACAACTGAAATATTATAATTATCATTTGGTTATATTAAAAGTTTCAACAAAAATCATTAACACTAGCCTCCTGAAAATAAAGTCGTGTAGGCAATTTCTCACGTCTGAAACTGTACAATGCAGTGCAATGTATATTAAGAATCCGATCTGTAAAAATCAATGTTACTCCCATGTGGCTATAACCAGTTTTATACTCTTACCACTGCAAATGACACAGCAGCCCGATTTGATGCTGTGAAGCCCAGGGTCGGGCTCATCAACATACCCCCGTGTATATCATCTGTTATATAAAATGATGGCATGTTAGCCAGAAAACTTAGAACTTTCTCACAGAATATTTACAGTTAGCCTTCACAGGCATCTCATATTACATATAGCAACTACTCTTCTTCAGCTACACAGCATATTCATATTTCATGTCAAATTCCCACAATAGGATTGCATCATGTTGCTTCCTTTGTTCTAGAACTCTTCAAGTCAGCAACTCATAAGTTATAAATATATGTAAATTGCATTTTCAAATCAGTTAATAGAACTCACTCATTAGATCAACATCAATTCAGGATAGTACGTACTATCCTTTTTGTAATTTTTAATAAAGTTTTTAAAAAGTCTAAAGTGTAACTTGTGATATAACAAATTTTGGCGCAGTCGCGGTAGGATCTGGAAAACACCCCTGTAACGGAGCCTAACTAGCAGAAAAACTACCCAAGAGAACAAGGACAACATCTCGAAAAAGGTGCCTAACTAGTGGGGAAACTCTGTTAGAACAAGGACAACTTCTGCACAGGGGTGGTGGATTCTAATCTTTAAACAGAAAAGAAACCACGCACAAAGAAACATTTTAAGAAGCAACAATTACAAGAAGCATAATTTTAAGAAGAAACAATTTTAAGAAGATTCTACGAAACACATTCCTGGCCCCTGAAAGTTGGTGTCTTCGGCATCGAGAAAACCCTCTACGGACGGAACACCTAGTGATACCCCTGGTAGAGAAGATTTTTGGTGTAGGGAAACTCACGGAGCAGCATTCGACTTCCAATTCAAGGCATGGGAATATTCATGTAAGTCAAAGAATCATCTCGCTATTCTTTCTAGTATATTTAAAAAAAAAAAAAAAAAAAATTTAATTTCATGTTTTACAATAAACGTAAAACGCAAGTGAAACAGAAAACAGTTCTAATATTCACAATAGTTAATTTAAATCATCTCAAGTACATAGTGTAACACAATACACCCTCCTCTTATCATATTATTTTTAATGTAACTTAATACTATCTTATTTTAACCTTTTATCTTTATGGTCAACGTACCATAATTGTGAAATCTACATAACTATAATATTTCATAAACACTTTGGCTTTAAGTTGTAAGACACCAGTGTCGTATCATTTTATTTTCTTTTAATAATTAATTTTTAAAACCTGTTTAACCATTTATTTAATTGTTCGAAAATTTAAATAAAAATACAACAATGCCAGATAGACAAGATGAACAAACTGAACAAACTGAACAAAACGATACCCTTACCATAGAACCTTACAAGTTAAGTGAAATCTTTTCGATAGTACCCGAATTTGACGGGAACCCAATATTTTTGCAAACTTTCATTATGGCTTGCATCCACACCCAGGGCATGGCCGTGGATGACCAACGAATTTTACTAACTCTGCATATAAAAAATAAGCTTAAAGGAAAGGCCGCAGAATTAATCAATTCACGGAACCCAGCAACTTGGGACGAAATTAAAAAATTGCTCGAGTCTCATGTTGGTGATTCGCGCGATTTAACTGCATTAATTCAGGACTTACAAAGAGTTCACCAACTACAGAGTGAAACTGCTCTCACGTTTATATCTCGCTTACAAACTCATAACGCCAAAATGCACGCCGCTGTGCAGAAACAAAGTTTAACTAAAGAGGAAAAAAAGGCTCAATCGGATTTAATCGAGACTATGACGCTCAATACTCTATTAACAGGCTTAGAATCTAAGCTAGGGCAAATAATTCGGGCTGGAAATCCCAGCACTATGCTTGACGCTATAAATGGGATCAAACGAGAATTGCAATTGTCATATTTCGAATCTCAAAAATTCACAAAAAATAAGACAATTAATAAAAATACTATTCAAAACCAACAAAGATGTCCAAATTTGCAACAATTTTGTTCATATTGTAAGAAAAACGGTCATAATTTTAACGAATGACGTACAAGGCAACAATTCTCACAAAACCCGAATTTTAGACAAAATTATTATAGCAACCCGACACAATTTTCGAAGCCTAATTTCCAAAATTTTCCAAATCAATATTCTCAAGGAAATTACACACAACAAAATGTTCAACAAGCGAGTACCTCGCAACAAAATAGGCCATCTGTAATAAGGCCTAATCCAAATTTTAGACCCCCTAACCAACAACCCTCGAACTTCAATCGTCAGAATCCACAGAAAACGCATCATGTTAATTTCGATAATTATTACGACACACAAGGTTATGAGAATACTAATTTTTATTGTGAACGAGATAACCAACAATTTAACGATTTTCAAAATTTGCAAACAAGATGTGATGATCCATATTTACCGCAGGAATATTTTCCTCAAGTTTCACATAATAACTTTGTTGACAACCTACCGAATCAATGCGAGAGTCAGGATTATACTAATCCTCAGGATTTTTATCTAGGCCCGGAGTATCCCGCGGATACTCCAACGACAGACCCCCAAGTCGACGAAATATCGAATCAAATCCAGACGTTGAATTTAAACAGCAACTTCAACCCATTCCTGAACTTTCCGGAACAAGGTTTCATGTAAACTCGTACCAATTTTTAACTGTAAATTCTAGAAATCTATATTACATTATGGACACTACCAATACTTTTAAAATTTTGCTCGACACCGGCGCAGGCATTTCAATCTTTAAACCGAAAACTGTTGAAAAATATATGCCCAGAATATTGTTATACAGGGTATAACACAACAAAAGGTCACAATAAATGAATCTGTTCTTGTACCATTTTCACCTAATGACCCACATAAAGTGTACGTTTATAACCTCGATATTGAATTTGATGGATTATTAGGAGCTGATTTTTTTAAACATTACAATTGTATTATTGATATGAAAAATAATCAACTAATAACTAACTTTAAAACTGTCCCACTTTATGAAGTAAACAGAGACCTACCTGAACCACTGATAAAAAAATCTAAACCTCAAAATTCTGTCCCTGAAGACCTTCGCGAAACCAAAAATCAAATTTAATATCAATCGAACCACGTACTGAAAAAACCATTAAATTAAAATGTAATTTAGCCAACACGGACGCTATACTACAAGCCCAAGAACACGAAAAGGTACGTTTGCCTAACGCCCTCGTAAAAATAAATGCACAGGGTGAATTTTTCACATCTTAATGCAAACGCTATTCCAAAAACAATCAATTTCTCTAATTTAAAACTTGAACCTGTTCAAAAATTTAAATACAGAGAACCCGGACTTCCAATATTCAGACCGAACGTATGAGATAAAAAACCAATTACGTTTAGAACACTTAAATGACGAGGAAAGTGAATTAATCACCCAACTTTGCTTAGAATTTTCGGACATTTTCTATTTAGAAGGAGACAACTTGACATTCACCAACGAAATTAAGCACGCTATTGACACCAATAATTGCAAACCAATATTCACGAAATCTTATCGTTACCCCCAAGTCCATAAACAAGAAGTAAAATCACAGGTTTCAAAAATGCTAGACCAAGGCATAATTCGCCCTTCAATCTCTCCTTGGTCCTCCCCAGTTTGGGTGGTTCCCAAAAAACTTGACGCATCCGGAAAAGAAAAATGGCGAGTTGTCGTAGATTATAGGAAATTAAACGAACAGACCGTTGACGATAAATATCCCCTTCCAAACATTTCTGACCTTCTAGATCAACTCGGAAAATGCCAATATTTTACAACTCTAGATTTGGCTTCTGGTTTTCACCAAATAGAGATCAACCCCGAAGATATTCAAAAGACTGCTTTCACAGTCGAGAACGGTCATTTTGAATTTGTTAGAATGCCTTTTGGTCTCAAGAATGCCCCATCGACATTCCAAAGAGTAATGGACAATATTCTGTTAGGGATCCAGAATGAACGTTGTCTAGTGTACATGGACGATATTATTTATTCCACTACCATCCACGACCATATGTCCCGTCTAACCGAAGTGTTTCAACGTCTAAGAAAGGCCAATCTCAAAATTCAGCCCGACAAATGCGAATTTTTACGAAAGGAGGTCGCCTACCTAGGACACCTTATCACGAAGGACGGCGTGAAACCAAATCCCACTAAAGTCGATGCCATTCTAAACTTTCCTCAACCCAAAAACCCGAAGGAAATCAAGTCCTTCCTAGGGTTAGCAGGCTATTATAGACGATTTATTCCCAATTTCTCTAAGATTTCGAAACCCCTGACTAAATTACTACAAAAGGATACACCTTTCAATTTTGACAATGACTGTACGAATTCATTTAAAAATTTAAAAGAAGCGTTAACGACTACTCCGATATTAATCTACCCCAATTTCGATGAACCCTTCATCCTAACTACTGACGCAAGCTCATTTGCCGTCGGGTCGGTGCTCTCCCAAGGGTGTATAGGCAAGGATTTACCCATTGCCTATGCTTCAAGAACTCTATGCAGCGCAGAAACTAAATATTCCACCATTGAACGTGAACTTTTATCGATCGTCTGGTCGGTAAAACATTTCAGACCATACCTATTCGGCAGAAAGTTTGAACTAGTGACTGATCACCGACCACTCACCTGGCTATTTTCCATAAAAGACCCAGGAAGCAGACTTGCTCGTTGGCGACTTAAACTAGAGGAATACGACTATGAGATCGTGTATAAACCCGGTAAAACTAACAAAAACGCTGATGCCCTATCTCGGATAAAAATCAACCATTTTTCAGAATGTTCAAAATTTAACTCAAAAATTTTAGCCGCAAACACAGACACTTCAGATAACGAAAACTCAGACGATGAAATCCCCGACAACGACGATGAAACTGCCGAACAAACTGTCCAAGAGTTCGACACTTTTGCCAGGCTATACAAGACAAAGTCTTTAATAGATTACTCTAAAATTCAAACCTCCAACAAACAATTATTAGACAAAGAAAACAAGAACATTATAACTTTCTTCCAGCAAAATAATCTAAGAGACCTTCATTACAAAATCATCGAGGACTTTTTCGAAGAAACTCCAGAGTTTCATAACGACAAAATCAATATTGTTTCTAGTAAATCAGTCAGACATAGGAAATATTACATTATCCCTCTACCATTTGATCCTGAATCTGTAGCAGAACATCTATTTTTAACGTTATTTAAGAATCAAAACGAACTAGACCTTTCCAAAACTTATCATGTTGAAAACAATCTAGATCTCCCAATACTCGAAGTTTTATCGTTCATCTTCGCGGAAAAAGATTTAAAATTAATCATTTGCCAAAACTTAGTACAAATTCCCGACGAAGACCAAATCCCAATAATCTTAGAACAACATCATAGCGGTAAAAGTAATTTACACCGCGGAATAAATGAAACGGTTCGAAGAATAAAAAATAAATATAATTGGCAAGGCTTATCTAAAGATGTTGAAAACTTTATCAAATCCTGTGAAATTTGTCAAAAGAACAAGGTATATCGGAAAAATATGAGTAGCCCATTAGTAATCACAGAAACGCCAAGAACACCGTTTGACAGAATCAATATAGACATACTTCAAACTCCCACAAAAAACTATGCCTTAACTATTCGCGATGAATTAACTAAATTCACACAAGCATACCCGATCCAGGACAAATCTGCAAAATCAGTCGTGAACACCCTATTATTATATTTTCAACACTACGGTACACCTCTAAGAATCCATTGTGATTATGGCGGTGAATTTGATAATAGATTACTAAAAGATCTTTGTACCCTTTATGATATGAAATTGACCTATTCAAGTGCAGGACATCCCCAATCTAACGGATCAATAGAACGGTTTCATGCTACCTTAGCAGAAATGATCAGAATCCATAAATCTGAAAACCCCGAGGAACACCCTCTCACTATCTTACCCTACGCAGTAATTTGCTACAATAATTCAATCAACAAAACACATGGGTTCAGTCCATATGAATTAATATTTGGACACACTTCGTGCAGGCCCCCTGAAACCTTGTATGATCAAAAAGAACTCATAACTAAATATGTCAGAGACCTAAATAATAGAATATCACACTATTACAAAATAGCACGTAGTCGTACACAGAATCAAAAGGAAAAAGCTAAAATACGTTTTGACAAACATGTCCCCGAAAACCGACCAAAATATAAGATTGGCGATAAAGTCTATGTTAAAGAATCCCAAATCAAAGATAAATTACAAAACAAATTCAATGGTCCATTCGAAATTAAAGAAATTCTTCAAAATTCAGCAATTTTGAATAACCCTGAAACAAAACAATCTTCTAAAGTAATCTTTGATAGGATGAAACCATATTTTGAAAATTGAACTTTATTTTCAGGTTTCTCCTGCTGTTCGGATCAGCAATATCTCAGTACACGATAAGACCAATAAACAACACCGTAGGAGTTTATTATCATCGGGACACAGACATAGTAATTCCCACAAGAAATGGACACTACTCGTACACAGAAATATATCCACCTTTAAAACGGCTCTAGACAAAAATGACGAAATCTTACACACAATTTTTAACAAACTCGATTTGGCATACCAAAACATGATAGCCTTCACAAGCGAAGTTAAAACACACCTTAGCCTTTTAGAACAGATATCAAAAACCATACATAGTAAATTTGACGAGATATATTTTAATACGAAACGTTACAAACGCGGAATTTTAAACGGCATAGGTACAATATTCAAATCAATTACCGGAAATCTAGACGCGGAAGATGGCGAGTATTATTTTAACTGCATTAACAAACTAAATCGAGACGAACATCAGCTAGAAAACCTAATTAAAAATCAAATATCGGTCACAACTTCCGTTATTAAAAACTTCAATTTGACTATCCAAAAGCTACAAATCGATGAAGAGACATTTAATAAAGATATAAAAGAAATTGAACGCGAAATCCTAAGTGCCGGGCATGATATACAAGTAAAACTAAAATTCTTAGGTATTTGCGAACAACTCATGGCAAGTTACTTATTTATTGAAGATCATTTAAATGACATTTTAAATTCTATCACTTTCGCAAGACTTAAAATAATTCATACGTCAATTATTAATCCTCAGGATCTAGTAAATTCTTTACAAGAGATTTCACAGAACTTACAGAGGAACAATTTACCACTTCCAATTAAATTATCAAAGGTTGCACAGTATTTAGACGTTATTGAGTTGAAAGCTTTTCAGTTAAACTCAGAATTAATATTTGTATTAGACATACCTTTAGTAGACCCTGCAACATATTCTGCTTTTAAATTATATCCCATTCCTATTTTGAATAATAGAACTGGCTTATATCACATTTTGTCAACTTCTCAAAAATACATTGCGAGAGATGATGATTCTTTGATGTACATACCTATCCCGGACCTCAAAGAATGCAAACAACTTAACTTCAATACCAAATTATGTCCAAATTTATTTGCATACCCAATTGACAACCATGCCATATGCGAGGCCCGTCTCTTCAAAAACCTCAAAATGCTGCCAGAAAACTGCCAGACATCGTTCATCATCAGTCAAGGCTATAATGTCCAAAAGTTAGAAGAATACGTATGGTTAGTGATTAACGCGGAACCTCTACATGTGACTATCAATTATCCAGAGAAAACTTCCAAAACCGATGTCATCCTCAAAAACTCAGTTATAAAGCTACAGCCAAATTGCTACGCCTTTGTGGGCATCACAAAAATTCAAGCCAGTACGAACGAGGTAACAGATGAAAAAGACGACAGGCATCCAGTCCAAATCCCATACGAATGTTGCAGTCAAATCCCAGATAAAGTTCGAGTGCCCAAACTGAAACCTCTAAAATTAAGCAACTTAAATACTGAGGACCTTGAAATTGCCAAACATAAACTGGACCAATATTCAAAGGACCTAGATGACCTAATCAACGAACCCTTTATTACGAAACACATCTCCTGGTTCACCTACTTCACAATTGTTTCAATCTTCGGACTATTATTTCTCTATTTATTCTGCAAATGCAGAGCACGAAGACGAAGATTAGCCATTGGTGTCTCCACATTGCCTCCACCTCCACCGAGGCCTAGTAAACCTCCCAGGACATTTAGCAGCCTATTCCCTTCACGAAGACGACCATTTATTGCTTTCTATTTTTTTGAGTTTAACCCTTGCATTTTTACGCTTAGTATGTTATATTTTATATATAGGGTTTTTCTACATTTTTTACATTCTTGTAATTTTACAATTTTTCATTTCTTTTTATTATTTTTAAAAGTTGCTGTATAAGCATCAACTTTTTTTATAAGGGGGAAGTTGTTATATAAAATGATGGCATGTTAGCCAGAAAACTTAGAACTTTCTCACAGAATATTTACAGTTAGCCTTCACAGGCATCTTATATTACATATAGCAACTACTCTTCTTCAGCTACACAGCAAATTCATATTTCATGTCAAATTCCCACAATAGGATTGCATCATGTTGCTTCCTTTGTTCTAGAACTCTTCAAGTCAGCAACTCATAAGTTATAAATATATGTAAATTGCATTTTCAAATCAGTTAATAGAACTCACTCATTAGATCAACATCAATTCAGGATAGTACGTACTATCCTTTTTGTAATTTTTAATAAAGTTTTTAAAAAGTCTAAAGTGTAACTTGTGATATAACATATCATCACTAAATGGCCACAAATCATGTTAGCTTCCTTCCTACAAAATTTTAAGGTGGGCTTCAAAAAGTCATATTTTCATGTTCCGAGATATACTTTTAGTTCAGCACTACTGAGTCAGGCGGCACTCTTCCCGTATATCCAAGACTCTCATACAGCTGATATTCATCGCACATTATAAAGCCCCATATTTGGCATCGTTGCAATGGCTCGATAATGTTCGATTCTTATTTCCTCTTAAATACTTTCTTTATGAAGTTACAATCGCTGAATGGAAGCTCTTTATCGAATCAATTCTTTAACATCGCAAGTATTGTTTCATATTCGAACAATTTTTCTAAATTCAAAAATTTGTATATACCTTCTAAGAATTATAAATTATGTGGTACAGTGCTATGAAAGTAAAATAGCTGTTAGCATCTTAAACATCTATGTTTTTTGAATTGTAATACATAATTAAAAATAGAGTGATCAAAAAATATAGATAGCATTTATATCATAAGAGAGAAATTAGAATAAGAACAAAATATAAAATACATTAGCTTTGTCCATTTGTTGTACTAAATTGATGTTTCCATGTCCCTCTGTGTAGGTTTGTGATTTTCTTGCATTCATGATTCAATAATATTATTCTTGATTTTTATTAATTTTGGTGCTAAAATTTTCATTTCATTATCTATTAAGTCTTTGCGCAATAATTTTATAAAGCTATCCTTATTTTTACCATTAGCTAGAATTTTTTTTTGACTAACCGAGGATTTCATAACGAGTGATTGAAATACCTACACAAACATTTTTTTATAAACGACGAATGCGCTTGTTACTCTTAGTGCTATTCTGTTCATTGGCATATCCATAAAAAATAATACTACTTTACTCATGACTGCTCGGTTCTGAATTGATCATATATTCATATATTATTATTATTACCATGCGTATGCTTAATAAACCTTTTCAGATTAATGAAGTTTCATTTTGTATTAAATTTTTGAAGTTATACGAGTCTTTCTATAGTAAGTAAATTGGGTGAAAAAAAGGAGGGCAAAGAAAATGCATTTTTTGAAAATTATAAAAATGCACTTTTTTTAATTAAAAAAAATGCACTTTTTTTGAAAATTATAAAAATACACTTTTTTTAATTTAAAAAAATGCACTTTTTTTTGGAAATTAAAAACAAAATGAACTCTATCCCCTAAAAGTACATAAAATAATGTACAATCGAAAAAGAAAAAAGTGACGTACAAGGCCTCCTTGATAATTGACGAATTAAAAATTTTATTTCGTCTGCCATCTTTGACCATTCTAGTTGACATACGGCGTCCGCGATTGGTGCATTACATTTAAATAAATAAATAAATAAATATAGATCTGTTGCAACAAAAAATACATGTCACAAAAGGCATACAGTACTGCTTCGCATATTTTCATGTATACCTAATTACTAAAATATTTGTATATATATATATATATATATCAAGTGTAAAAATAGGTCAAGGATTTGACATTACACAGTTGTATAAAATATAAAATATATAACTATCATACACACGTTTTTACATAAAGAATTACATCAACAAATTAAAATAATAATTATGAACCTAATCCTAAATCTAATATAAACTTTTTTATTTTGTCTTTAAAACTTCTATTAGTAGATGAGCGAACCGGTAACATGTTATATATATGAGCTGCTTGATAGCAGAAAGAACTCTTAAAACCTTCTGATTTGTGTCGTGGTATACTTGGATTATTTCTGTGCCTTGTATTTAAATCGTGTATATCGCCATGTCTACATAATAGATCATTTAAATATTCCGGACAATTAGTGTTTAAAACTGTATTAACTAGGCAACTCATATGCATAAACCTACTTTCGCTCATAATTAACATATTTGCACCACGTAGATGCGGAGTTATATGATCATACCTACTTAGTTGACAAACAAATCTAATGCATGCCATTTTGAATTTTTTGAATACGATATTTATTAAAAGCTGTTAAAAATGGTCCATATACACAGTCCATATAGTTAGGTATTGATAGTACCAATGATTCGACTAGAGTTATTTTTACTGACTTTGGCAACAAATTACGATATTCATATATGTTTTTTAGGGCAAAATATGATTTTTAACAGATTTTATTTAGATGAAAACTAAAAGTAAGACTTTTATCAAGGTGTAAGCCAAGATACTTTACCTCATTGCACCACGTAAGATCGGTGCCGTCAATGTGAAGACTGTGAAGTGGTGTATCAACATTAGTTTTACTAAACATTATAGCTTTGGTTTTATTAGCGTTTATCAACAATGAGTTACTAATGGCCCAATTATTGATATTTAAAAGATCAATGTTTATAAGACGTTTAGCTGTTTCAAACTCTTGATAATTATATGACATGTAAATGTTAAGATCATCAGCATACATGTGAAAATTGGAATATTTTATAGATTTACTAATATTGGCATTAAAAACCGTAAATAGTATTGGCCCTAGTATCGACCCCTGCGGGACTCCCGACATTATTTCCAAAGGATTAGAAATATCGTATTTACCGTCAGTACTACAGAGACGAACCATTTGATTTTTACCATAAAGATAATTTTTGAACCTGTTAATTGCTTTTATATCAAAGTTATAGTATCTTAATTTTGCCAATAATAACTCAAAGATGATTGAATCAAACGCCTAAGACATATCTAATAAAACCATAGTTGTACATTTGTTATTATCAAATCCTTCTACGATGTCATTTGTGATTTTAAGAAGAGCTGTGGTGTAACTATGGCCCTTCCTGAAACCTGATTGGTACATTGGTATTATATTATTATCATTTAAGTACTTGACCATCTGAACTTGTATAATTTTTTCTAATAGTTTTGAGCCTGTCGGTAGCACACTAATTGGTCTAAGATCACTAAGTGAAGGATTTTCTTTTTTAGGTAATGGGATGACCATTGCTGTTTTCCATAATGTCGGAATTTCTCCTTGTGCTATAGAATAATTAATAATATGTGTGAGAGGGTTAAGACAATATGGCAAACAAAATTTTAGCATTGTAATTGTAATACCGTCTATTCCTACAGCATTAGTCCTGATAGAATGTAATGATTTAAGCACATCTATTTGTGATACAAGTTCAAGGCTAAAGACGTTGCTGCTTATTGCTTCATTCTTAGCCCATGCGTTGACTGTCTCCGGACTCACCTGATAATGAGGCACACTATTTATGAAATGATTATTTATAAGATTTGCACCTGAAAAATCATTAGGTATTTGTATTGCACATTTATTGTTTAATTTTAATTGATTTATTTATTCCATAAAGTTTTAGAATTTTTGTTGGTATTAAGTAAGTAAGTAAGTAAGTAAGTTTATTGGTGCTATTACCATTGGTTTACATTGGTTTATTATTAAACATGTAAGAATAATAGGCTGACTTTTAACGCTTGATAGCTGTCGAGACAATATTTTTCAGTTCACAGTAGTATTGTTTGCTTACCTCCGTTTTTAACCTTTTGTAATTATGAAAAGCCTTGTCTTTTAATTGGATCATACATTTAATGTTATAAGTCAACCAGGGTGTCCGAGGTTTTCTAAATTTAATACATCTAAGTGGTGCGTGCTTGTTAAAGACTTCGTTTATTTTGTCGTTAAAATATTCTAATTTTTGGTTTATATCACTCATAAAATATATTGGATGAAAATCAATATTTGATATATCGGCATCAAACTGAGTCATATTCATATTTTTAAAATCCCTAACATATCTAAAAGCAGGTTTATATTTAAAGTTTACACAGTTAATACTAGCAAATGTAGCTTCATGATCACAGTTAATAGGATCACAATTAATGACACCACAATCACAAATAGTGTCACAGTCACTCGTAAAGATTAGATCAATAATAGAGGATGACTCTTGAGGTTATTCTGGTAGGATCTTTGATGATTTGCTTCAGATTAAAAGTTTCACTTAAATTATTTAGGTACCTTACATCTGGTGAGTTAGTATTTAGAACATTTATATTGAAATCACCACATACTAGACAAGCGTCATATTTTGGTATTACATCGGGTAGGACTTCATAAAGATAATTTAGGCATGAATGATGTAATGAGGGAGCTTTATATATAATTCCCGATGCTATGTGTACTTATATATAAGCTTCAACTTACCACTATTATTTGTGCATGCCTCTATATGAAGTCCTGATTCTGAGGCTCTATTTGAAAATTTTCACCTATATTTTTATTTCTTAATCGATTATTATATTTTCTTCTTTCCTGAAGTCAAACCTATATACTGCTACTCCACGTGGCCAGAAAGAATTAGTATAAGCTTCTTCTTTAAGGTCGTAGTTAATTCCCACTTTAAAACACCTGTTATCTTTTATTTTGTTATATGTATCTATTTCTTTGACATAGATGTCATTTCCAACTTTTGTTTTTTTTTTGTAGGTACTTTTCCACCATTTCTTCAGTGACGTGATCTTTGACTTTTCCCACGAAAAGCCATATCTTCTTCTCTGAAATTTCCCTTCCTGCGAAACCATTTATTTCATCTTCCTTGGATATTTCCGCTTCTCCTCTTACTGTAGGTTCTCTATTTTTTGTAGGTAACTCGTTGAAATGATTTCTCATTTTTATTTAAGTTACCAGATGATTTTGAGGATATGTCACTATTTATATGTATTAAATTTTCCATTATGTTTGTTTGTTTATTTTCAAGAACCTCTAGGTTTGTTTGTTTTGTAGAAGTTTTATCTTTGATTATTTGTTTGAGGGTCACTGCTTTAATTTTATCTGTATTATCATTCAACTTTTTTAATGAGCTTGGTATTGTGTTTTTATTTATGTTGTTATTTTTTCCAGTCTTAATTTGTTTGAACTTTTCTTCCAAATGTAATATTTTATCTTTTAACAATATAAGGGATTCTTTGTCATTAATATCTTTGATTCTCTCTCTTAGCAATAAATTTTCTTCTCTTATATATGTTTTGTTACCATTATTTATTTCACAGCATATTAATTTGCCATCACCCAATATTTTTAACTTGTTTGCACTTATTTCACAACAACTGTTATGAAAAACTGAGTGACAATTTACACATGTTATTACTGTACATTTTTTTGCACAACTCTTAAATTTAACTTCACTATTTTCTCCGTTTTTTGGAGCACTGTTACTATCAAACTCATCAGTTTCCACCATCTTGATATTTGACCATAAATAAGTTATATTTTTGGCAACTTTCGTGAGATTACTCCTTTTTATAAAAAACATTCAATTTTGATTTTTACGGCCATTTTTGGTGTTTTCCGTTTTTTCCAAGATGGCGGATTGACCAATACATATCGGACAGGTCTATATTTTTAAGAATTTTATTTCAAATAAGTCAGTATTTTTAAAATTCCCATCCGATTACTAATACAAGATATTTTAAGCAGATAAGTTGAAAATCCGCAAAAGTGTAGTATGCCTAGTTTTTAATTGTATTGGTTGGCCAAAGCATTTGTCGATATTCTCGTATGTTAAGCACGTCACTTTGTATGTCTGGTGTTAGTAGCGACCTGGCATTCCTCTGAAATTATATATCTCAATAAGGTCAAGTTGTGATAATCTGACAGGTTATCGTCTGGCCCATTACTATTTTAAGGATTATCGTGTATAGGACACCCTGTAGATGGACATTAGAATATTAAAAAGTATAAAAAATCTTATCATTAGCTAGCTCATTTATGAAGCTCCTCAAGAAGGTACTTTTCCAACCATATTATCATTATACGTGGTCAATTACCTTCCAATTTCCTAGCTGTCATTTCGAAAATAGTTGGAAAATGTATGGCTAACCAGATTGTAAATCACTTTGAACACAATAGATTCTTCTGTGAAAATTTGGGTTCAGAAGGGGACGAGGTACTGTATTGGTTATTCTCAACCTTCTCGCAAGGTTGATGGAGTCTTATGAGAATGCAGAATATGTAACTTTTTGTGACCTGTCAAAGGCATTCGATTGTGTTGTGCATGACATCCTGTTGAGCGAATTACCTTACTACAAATTCAATGATAATAGTCTATCACTTATAAAGTCTTATTTAACAGAGCGAAATCAGACTGTTAGAGTGGGGAGGGCTCAGTTTTAGGGCTAATTCTATTCTTAATATACAACGACCTACCACTGTGTGAGGGCCCTGAGAATTTCACTCTGTTTGCTGACGATACAACTGCCACAATCACAGCAAAGTCATTGGATGAAGCTCAGCAGGGGTCGGCCATGGCACTATTGAAGGCTGAAACTTGGTTTAATTCAAACAATTTATTATTAGATAATGATAAAACATGACATTTATGACATTTTCATTAAGAAACCTAAGTGATGTGAACGAAAGAAATCATGCCAAATTCCTTGGTATTTATCTAGAACCCAAATTGAAATGTACACTTCTGTGCAATGAAATCCCGTGCAACTATATATTTTTAGCTATATTAAATCATTCTTTATTTATTTGTCAGAGTCAGTATCATATTTTCGCAATGCCAAAATTAACTGAACATGAAAAAAATTTAATTCTCTCTAAAAGTGAAGAGGGATGGTCTATCACAGCAGTTGCTAACCATTATCAATTGAGTAAAAGTACTGTTATGAGTGTGAAGGAAAGGTGGGAGGAGGAAGGTAGCGAAAAGAGAAAAGACGGATCAGGCCGATCGAGAAACTCAAATCTTGTTCAAGATGAAGTGCTCCTTGGCTATTTGAGGGAAAATCCGTTTCAAACAGCAGGAGACGCTGTGTTCATGACAAATTTTCCATCATCGAGGTCAACAGCTAGCCGAAGGATAAGAAAATCAGAATTAAAAAAACTGTACAAGTGCCAAGATCAGAGGCAAGCTAGCATTCTGTTTTGTTTAAATTGTGTCTATCGCCCGTTGGAGTTTTGGGACAATGTTGTGTTTACCGATGAAAAAGTTTTTCAGTCTTATAATGACGGACATATTCGGATGTACATTCCTGCAAATACCAGGTTTCACAAACATTACGTGTCTCCGCGGAACAGGTCCGAGCAATTTGCTGTTAATGTTTGGGCATGGATAAGCGTGCATGGCCCTGGCGTAGCGTGGCGTATTATGGGTAATTGTAGATTTAATTGACAGGTTTATAGGTTTATTTTGGAAAACGTTATGCTTCCTTCGGTGGAGCAATTATATCCAAACAACACCTTCATTTATCAACAAGACAACTGCCCTATTCATACTGCCAGCATAATTACTCAATGGTTTGGGAACAATAATATTGAATTATTACCGTGGCCTTCGCACAGACCCGATATAAACCCAATTGAAAACGGTTTGCTAGTAAAAAAAATTTATGAACGAAATTTCAGACCAAGAAACAAAGAAAAATTGCGGTCGGCCAATGAAAATTGCTGGGAGGAGCTAAGAGAAAAAGAAAACTATTGTCGTAGACTAATTGCTTCTATATCAACAAGATTTAATCATATCAACGGAGCCATGACAAAATATTAGGTTATATTATTTACATAATAAATACAATCACAGTTATGTGTAGTCGTATCTGTTAATTTTTCAACGTCAATTTTTACATTTGTTTTAAATCGAAATCATTCCCATCGAATGGTGTAAAAAAGTAAAAAAAAAAAAGAAAAATACATGTTTTTCTTCTGGATTAACATTAGTCAAATACCTTACTTATGACGTTTCACAGTCAGTGTCAGTTTTTATAACCTGTATGATAATAAATAAATCTAAATTCACACCACTCAATATTAGTAAAAACTGGATTACTTTATTTTTAAAGTGTACGGGATTTCATTGCACAGAAGTGTACACTAGGATGGTCCAAAAATTACTTAATTTTTTTATAGAGGGTCTCGATTCCCCCAACTTGTTTTCAAATACGAAAAGGTAAGTACGTATTTTTTGGTTTTTCAAAATTTTGATTTTAAATGGTGCCTATGGAGATCTGTTTCTATTTAAATTACATGGGGAAAAATAACTTTTTGAGATTTTTTGAATAATCGTTCATGGTTAGGGAAAATCTTGCATTAAACTTATAGGACTTGGACAACGAAGAATTTGATGTATATATGTTAGATCACGGTTCACATGAATGACTTTTTTAAAAAAGATTTATTTATTTAATGGAGCCAACGTTGGCTCTTGGAGAAGGAATAATACAATAATTAGAAGTGTTTCATTCTAAGTGAGTTTAATAACTGATTTAACAAAGCGTGTTTAGTCATATTTATAACATACAGAACCTGAGTAAGCAAAATATAGAACAAAGGAATTGCAGTTCTGCAGTCTGCACAAGTTATGAGAAACAAAGGTGTAATATGATATCTTGAAGATAAGCAATTAATAAGAGAAGTCGTTATCATGTAACATGATATGCCTGTGAAGGTTTGTTACGACTAAGTCTTGGTCATAAGCGTATAATTTTATATAACAACTTCCCCCTTAATAAAAAAGTTGATGTTATGCAGCAACTTTTGAAAATTGTTAGAAACGTTAAATGAATATAATGCAAAATGAATTAAAACAATGTTGAATGAATACAAAGCAAAATAATAAAATACATGAAAGTTAAAATTGATAAATGATAATAATAATAATAAGTGAGTAATACATTACATAAATGTAATAAGAATAAAATACAATGGTCTAAATTAATAGACAAGGGTAAAACTCCACATATGAAAGTCTATGTTAACTCGATCTCCTCTTCTTCTTGAGGTTTAATACCAGGTCGCTTTCTTGGAGGGATACGTCTAGGAAATTTGGTGAATACTCTGCTTCGCTCTGAAGGAGGTGAAGGAGGGTTGTCCTTTGAGGGTTGGATTCGCAATGCTCTACATCTTCTTCTTCTGCATTTACAAGTTATGTAAAGTACAACTAACAGGATGATGAGAGTGATTATGAAATACGTGAACCAAGATACGTGTTTGGTCACAAAAGGCTCGTTTATGAGGTCATCCAGGTCTTTGGAATATTGGTCCAATTTGGTTTTTGCAATATCTAGATCTTCTACGTCGAGATCGTTTAATTTGAGTGGTTTTAATTTTGGAATTTCAATTTTGTCGGGCATGTGATTACAGCATTCAAAAGGAATTTGGATAGGATGTGAATTGTCTTTAATTTCGGAGAAGTCTTTGGCACTGGCCTGTATTCGAGTAATGCCTGCATAGGCGTAACATCCTGGTTGTAGTTTGATGATGTAATTTTTGTTGATTAACTCTGTCGTGGATTCTCTCTTTGGACAGTTGATGGTGATGTGAAGTGGTTCGGAATTAATTACTAGCCATGTGTTGTCTTCAAGTTCTTGGACGTTGTATCCCTGACTAATAATGAAGGAAGTTTGACAGTTCTCTGGAAGTTTCGGCAACGGTTTTAGTATTCTAGCTTCACATATGGCATTTTGGTCGATAGGATAGGCAAACAGGTTCGAACATAGTTTGGTTCCAAAATAAAGAGGTTTGCATTCTTTCAAATTTTGTATAGGTATGTACATTAAAGAATCATCGTCTCTCGCGATATACTTTTGTGAAATAGATCAAATGTGATGCAGACCAGTTCTGTTATCAAGTATCGGGATAGGATATAGGCGATAGGTGTTATAATTTTGGGGTTCAACAAGTGGTATTGTTAAAACAAATACTAAGTTAGAATCCATTTGAAACGCTTGCAATTCAATAATGTCCAAATACTTAGCAACTGCCGATAATTTAATGGGGAGAGGCAAATTGTTCCTTCGTAAGCTCTGTGAAACTTCTTGAAGTGCTGTCACTAAGTGATTAGGGGTTATGATTGACGTTTGAATGATTCCTAATCTGGCAAATGTTATTGAATTCAGAATGTTGTTCAAATTATCTTCGATATACAAATAGCTTGCCATTAATTGTTTGGAAATGTATAAAAATTTTAGTTTTATGTGAGCAGCCTCAATAGCTTGAGTCATTGTTTGAATTGTGTGTTCGATTTCTTCGAGATCTTTGTTAAAGGTTTCCTCGTCAATTTGTAATTTTTGTATAGTGGAGTTGAAGTTTTTAATAACAGAAGTTGTAACTGAAATTTGATTTTTGATTAAGTTTTCCAATTGATGTTCGTCGTTATTTAGTTTATTTATACAATTAGTATAGTACTGGCCATCTTCAGCATCTAGGTTTCCAGTTATGGATTTGAATATTGTACCGATACCGTTAAGTATTCCTCGTTTATATCTCTTTGTATCTGAAAAGATTTCGTCAAATTTCGTTTTTATAGAGTTGGATATTTGTGTTAAAAGGTTAAAGTCTGTTTTAATTTCATTCGTAAAAATAATTGACTTATGATCACCATTATTGAGAGTGTACAAGATTTTGTCTAAGATATTTTGATTCTTGTCAAAAGCTAGTTTGAGGGATGAAATGTTTTTATGCACTAGTAGAGTTCATTTGTCGTTAGTCACCATGATGTCCGTGTCTTGGTGGTAGTATACACCAACAGTGTTATTGATCGGGGTAATTTTGTATTGACAGAGTGCTGATCCGAACAGCAGGAGAAACCTGAAAATAAATTTAATTTTCAGTATATGGTTTCATTCTATCAAAATTTACTTTGGTTTCTTGTTTCGTTTCGAGGTTTAATAAGGTAGCAGAATTTTGGAAAATTTCTTTTATTTTAAAAGGACCGTTAAATTTGTTTTGCAATTTGTTTTTGATTTGTGATTTTTTTACTTAAACTAAGTCACCTATTTTGTACTCGGATCGTTTTTGGGAAACATTTTTGTCGAAACGAACTTTTGCTTTCTCTTTTTGGGATTGTGTTCGACTGCGGGCGATTTTATAATAGTGAGATATTCTATTGTTTAAATCTCTGACATATTTTGTGATTAACTCCTTTTGGTTGTAAAGGGTTTCGGGTGGTCTATTAGATGTATGAACAAAGATAAGTTCGTATGGGGTGAAACCGTGTGTTTTATTTACCGAATTGTTATAGCATATTACTGCATATGGTAAAATCGTGAATGGATGTTCGTTCGAGTTTTCAGTTTTATGAATTCTTATCATTTCAGCTAAGGTAGCATGAAACCTTTCTATGGATCCGTTCGATTGGGGATGTCCTACGCTTGAATAAGTTAATTTTATGTCGTAGAGGGTGCAGAGGTCTTTAAGCAAGTGGTTGTCAAATTCGCCACCGTAATCGCAATGGATTCTTAACGGGGTACCATAATGTTGAAAATATAACAACAAAGTGTTTACGACAGATTTTGCGGATTTATCCGGGACTGCATATGCTTGCGTGAATTTAGTTAATTCGTCGCGAATGGTTAAAGCGTAATTTCGAGTGGGGAATTCAAATAAATCGATATTAATTCTTTCGAATGGGGTTCTTGGAGTTTCTGTGACAACTAGAGGGTTATTAAGGTTTTTCCGGCATACTTTAGTCTTTTGGCAAGTTTCGCAATTTTTTATAAAATTTTCAACGTCTTTAGTTAGACCTTGCCAAGTGTATTTTTCTCTAATTCTTCGAATCGTTTCATTTATTCCGCGGTGTAGATTATTTTTACCAAAATGATTTTGCTCCAATATAATTGGAATTTCATCTTCGTCGGCAGTTCTGACGATATTTATTTATTTATTTATTTATTTATTTGGTAATAAATACTCAACAGGCACAGCCCCATTACAGAGTATTGTGAAACGTACAATAAAAAATATAAATATAACAAATTTAAGTAAAAATGTAGAACGTTAATATCACAAGTTACACAAATTATACATACATATATTATTAACATAAAAATACACATAGTTGCCTACATATCACAGGCGTTACATCACATCTTCTAATATATTTTTTAACCTACTTCGAGTGCAATGAAAAATATCAACAGTATCTTGTATGCTATTATATAGTGAACACATCCGATATAAAGGTGAATTAATTTGACTGTTCGTGTGAGGTGTTTCTAGGTAAAATGTTCTAGAATTTCTAGTGGAATGAGTCGGCACATTCAGATGAACTAGTGAGAGATAGGAAGAATCATTTATGCCGTTATTTAAAATTTTATGTAAATACAATACAGAACTTATTCTCCTGCGTTTCTCTAGTGTACTGAGATCGTATTGTAGTAAAAGGTCTTCTTTTGGTACGGTATTATCATATTCTCCATTTTCTTTGTAGTTAAGATATCTTAAAAATTTGTTTTGAATTTTTTCTATGTTATTTATTTGATATCTATAATATGGACTCCATATTATGCAACAATACTCTAAAATACTTCGTACAAAGCTTATGTATAATTGCTTAATGCATTTAAGATTGCTGAACTGTCGCGAGTTACGTACAAGAAATCCATACATTTTACTAGCCTTATTTGTCATAATCATAATGTGTCTATTAAAAGTAATTTGACTATCATATGTTACACCTAAGTCTCTCATTTCACTCACCCTGGCCAGTGCTGCTTCCTGAATTTTATAGGAGTAATCAATAATGTTAAGTTTTCTTGTAAATGTCATAATACTACATTTATCAATATTAAATAAGAGCTTATTTTCAGTCGACCAAGTACATATATTGTTTAGGTCATTTTGTAGTTTCAGACAATCTGCTCTTTCATCGATTCTAAGAAATATTTTTAGGTCATCTGCGAATAATAATATTTTTGATGATTCAATCGAGTTTGTTATGCTATTAATAAATGTTAGGAACAGCAGTGGCCCAAGATTAGATCCTTGAGGAACACCAGATGTAGCTATAAATGGTTCTGAAACATATCCCTTCATATATACTCGTTGCTTGCGACTCTGTAAATAACTTGACACAAATTTAATTAGGTTTTCATGGAAACCAAATTCATTACATAGCTTACTAATTAGCATTTTATGAGAGACAGTATCAAATGCTTTTTGAAAGTCAGTATATACTACATCAACCTGACCTCTATCCTCTAATGTGTCCGATATAAATTGTGTAACATTACTTAGGTTACTGGCAGTGGATCTATATCGCATAAAGCCATGTTGATATACTGATATTTGATTTTGGACTGCATTATATATATATTTAAAAATTATAGATTCAAAAAGTTTTGCGGGTGCTGGTAGTACTGCGATAGGCCTGTAGTTTTCTATGTTATTCTTGTCTCCTTTTTTAAATATAGGACATATTTTGACCTCTTTCCAGACATTAGGAAATGTTTTAGTTCTTAGACTTAAGTTAAACAATATATTTAATGGCTGCACAAAAAAATCAACACAACCTTTGATTATATATGATGGAATTTTATCTGGGCCTACAGCTTTGTTTACTTTCAAATATTTTGCTGCTTCATATATGTCGTCATTTGTAATTGTATTTAATATTACTTCATTAGCATGGGGTGCTTGCTTTATGTGTGAGATATCAGTATTATCGTCTACAGTGTAAACACTACTAAAATGACTAGCAAAAGCATCAACTATAGCAGGCCCTGTTCTATATTCATTGCCTTTCAAATTCATCACGTTTGGAATAGCTATGGATTCTTTTTTATTGTTAATGAACTGCCAGAATAATCTAGAGTCTTCGCCTATGTCTTGTTGTATTTTGTTTATGTATGTTTGATAAGCCAAATCTATGTCTCTTTTCAGTGTATTTCTTAAATTAACATACTCGTTTTTTAAATGTGTTAGTCCAGTTTTTTTATATTTTTTCCGAAGGTTTTCTTTTTTCTTTAAAGTTCTAATAATTTGTCTGTCAAACCATACAGGGTATTTTTTACTTGGCTTGGTTTTAGGCAAACAAGTGTCAAAAATACTGTATATTTTTGAGTAGAAAAAGTCAACAGCATGGTTAATATCAGCAAACTGCTCGAGCTCAGTCCAATCTGTATTCATAAACAAGTCATACATAAGTGCATAGTTTCCTTTTCTAAAATTATAATTGCTTACCTTATTTGCATTTAGGTCTTTGAATTTATCAACATTTACTGACAGGTGAATTTGTAAAGTAGGATGATGCTTATCTTCCTCAACCAGTCCAACTAACGCCTGACTCACTTCACAATTGACGTTTGCTGTTACAAGATCTAATAGGCGGTTCATATGATTTAAAATACGATTATACTGCACACAGTCAAAGAAATTCAGAAAATTTAACAGTTCATTAACATGAGGTTCATTAATATTGTTGTTGGTGTAATATTCATTTAATTTAGAAATATTGAAATCACCTATTATGAGATAATTACTGTTGTACAGATGTGGTAAGTTTTCTAAGAAGTTAAACAAGTTTTCGAGTGATAACAAAGAGCAATTTGGGGCAACATACACTACAAATATGTATAGTGAAATACTTTCGCTTATAGTAATCTTTACACAAAGGATATCTATATCGGAATCGTTAAGATTTAAAGTAACTTCATGACATTGATAACAATTCTTTATGGCTAACAGAACTCCTCCTCCATTACATTTTCCTGCTGATTCAAAATCTCTATCCCTCCGAAAAACCATGAATTCACTGGGAAAAAGTTCACTGTTATACACACTGGGTTTTAGCCAACTTTCTGTTATTACAAGGATGTCGTATTCTTCGGATGTGAGAGAAATTGCATTATAAAAACTTGTAGTCTTGGTGTTTAAACCTCTGACGTTTTGATAAACAATGCACAATTTTTTATCACTGTTACTTTGTAAGTTTGGATGATGTACCTCAATCGAATTCAATTCCAGTCTGAGGTTGGATGTGTCTACTAATGTACTAAAAAAGAATCCTGTTGAGAATCGCTACTGGTATGTGTTGAACGGGAGTTATCTAAAAATCGCCTTCCCATCTTGAAGTCTAACCTGTCAAATATCACCTTTTTAGGCCAAAAGCTTGGTTCATAAATTGTAGCTTGCAGTTGCGGGTCAACCCCCACCATAAAAGACTGATTATCTTTTCCAGCATTAATTGTAGGTAATTTCTTTATATAAACATATCTTGACAAATTACTACTTTTAAGTCTTTTTCCGCAAAAATGAATGATAGGATTTCAAGAATGGGGAGGTCTAAGTTATTTTCGACAAAGTATGTCTTAGAGAGATCTAGGACATCTTGATTTTTAAATAATGCCAAAAATAGATGTTCAATTACAGATTCGATATTAAAAGGTAGAGGGATGATAAAATATCTCCTATGTCTGACTGTTTTGCTCGATACAATATTGATTTTATCGTTATGAAATTCGGGGTTTTCTTCGAATATGTCTTCGATAATTTTGTGATGTAGGTCTTGTAAGTTATTTTGTTGGAAGAAGGTTATAATATCTTTATGTTCTCGGTATAAGAGTTGTTTGTTTGAGGCTTTGATTTTTGAATAGTCTATTAAAGATGTTGTTTTATATAGGTTGGTGAAAGTTTCAAATTCTCAGGAAATTTGTTCGTTAGTGATTTCATCGTTATCGTCTGGGTTTTCATCGTCGTCTGACTCTTCGTCATTCGCGGCTAGAACCTTTGAATAGAATTTGGAACATTCGGAAAAATGATTAATTTTGATTCTGGAAAGTGCTTCCGCGTTCTTAGATAGATAGATAGATAGATAGATAGATAGATAGATAGTTTATTCATGTCAAAATACATAAAAATGTTTACACACGTCAAATATACAAGTAGGTACTAAAACATCTAGATAAATATGGTAGAATAATAAAAATGTATACTACAGGGACAGGGTATAAGTTGACAAATAAATTTAATACAAAACAGGTAAGTACAGAAACAATGTATGTGCCTTAAAAACATGGATACATGGACATAGAGAGTCGCCCTAGTGTATATAAAATTATGTTAAATCAGATTAAAGTCGCTAGATAAGAATTCATCTGTGGTGTAGAATACTTATTGATTTTGCCGGGTTTATAAATTATTTCGTAGTCGTACTCTTCTAATTTGAGTCGCCAACGGGCAAGTCTACTTCCTGGGTCTTTTATAGAGAATAGCCAGGTGAGTGGTCTGTGGTCGGTTACAAGCTTGAACTTTCTACCGTACAGATATGGTCTAAAGTGCTTTACACTCCATACTATCGATAAAAGCTCGCGTTCAATCGTTGAATATTTAGTTTCTGCACTGCACAAGGTTCTAGAAGCATAGGCAATGGGTAAATCTTTGCCAATAGGCCCCTGGCTCAGCACCGAGACGACGGCAAATGCGCTCGCATCAGTGGTTAGAACGAAAGGTTCATCAAAGTTGGGGTAGATTAATATCGGAGTTGTCGTTAATGTTTGTTTCAAATTTTGAAAAGAATTTATACAATCATTGTTGAAGAGAAATGGTACGTCTTTTTGTAGTAGTTTTGTTAAAGGCTTGGTTATCTTGGAGAAATTAGGAATAAAGCGCCTATAATATCCGGCTAAGCCTAGAAATGATTTAATTTCTTTTGTATTTTTCGGTTGAGGAAAATTTAAAATAGCGTCAACTTTCGAAGGGTTTGGTTTTACGCCGTCTTTTGTAATTAGGTGTCCTAAATAAGCGACTTCCTTGCGGAGAAACTCGCATTTGTCTGGTTGAATTTTGAGGTTGGCTTTTTGAAGGCGTTTAAAGACTTCAGTTAGACGGGAAATGTGTTCGTGAATTGTAGGAGAGTAAATAATGATATCGTCCATGTAGACGAGACATCGTTCGTTTTGAATACCTAACAGGATGTTATCCATAACTCTTTGAAAAGTTGATGGAGCGTTTTTGAGTCCAAATGGCATTCGCACAAATTCATAATGACCGTTCTCAACTGTGAAAGCAGTCTTTTGAATATCTGCGGGATTAATTTCGATTTGGTGGAAACCAGAAGCCAAGTCTAAGGTTGTGAAATATTGGCATTTGCCAAGTTGGTCTAAAAGATCGGAAATGTTGGGCAGAGGATATTTGTCACCGATTGTAACCTCGTTGAGTTTGGGAACTACCCAGACAGGAGAGGACCAAGGTGAGATTGAAGGTTGAATAATACCTTGACTTAACATTTTCGATACTTGGGACTTAACTTCTTCTTTATGGACTTGAGGATATCGATATGATTTAGTGAATATCGGTCGGGAATTTTCGGTGTCAATAGGGTGTTTGATTTCATTGGTAAAGGTCAAATTGTATCCTTCTAGATAGAATATATCTTGAAAGTCTAAACAAAGCTGCGTTACTATTTCGGCCTCTTCTTCGTTTAGATGATCCAAGCGCAATTCGTTCCTGATTTCGAAGGATCTGTCCGTCGTTAGGTGTGGGTCAGAATTTTGCGTGTTTAAGTTAAAAATTGACTTAAATTTTTGTAAAGGTTCTAAATTTAAATTGGAAAAATCGACAGTCTTCGGGATGACATTAGCAGTGATTATTGTTGTTAGAAATCCTCCGTTTTCGTTTACTTTAACAAGAGCATTAGGTAAACGGACTTTTTCATTCTCTTGCGCTTGCAAAATAACGTCAGTGTTTCTAAGGTTACATTTTAGTTTATAAATTTTTTCGGTACGGCCATCAATTTGGATCTTATTTTGATTAGAGCTGTGGTTTGATTGGGTTTTGTCGCATTCGGGTTTCGACGAATCGTCGGTTACTTTGAAAAGTGGAACTGTTTTAAAATTGGTTATTAATCGTTTATTTCTTATGTCGACGATACAATGATAGTGCTCTAGTCAGCTCCTATCAGTCTATCAAAACTGATATCTAGGTCGTAGATGTAAACTTTATGTGAGTCGTTATCCGTAAAGGGCATAAGAACAGATTCACTAATAGTAATTTTCTGATCGGTTATGCCTTGTATAATTACATTTTCTGAAAATCTCCGTTTGTAATTTTCCGCTGTTTTTGGTTTAAAGATAGAGATACCTGCGCCAGTATCGATTAGAATTTTGAATTTGTTTGTGATGTCTTTAATGTAGTATAGATTTTTTGAATTTACGGTCAACAATGAGTGTGATAGCGTTTCTACATGAACCCTTGTTCCGGGAAGTTCAGCGACGGGTCGAAACTGTCGTTGAGATTCATCGTTCGTATTTGATTTGTTATTTGGTTGAATTGGTCTGTTTGCTGTGTTGGAGTATCCGTGGGGTACTCCGGATCTAAGCGAAAATCCTGAGGATTAACAGTATAATCCTCCTGTGGCGTTTGAGAATTAGCAGTATAATTCTCGTACTGTTCATATTGGGAATTAGCTGTATAATTCTCTGAAAAGCTTTGAGCGTTTTCTAAATCGTAATTTTCATAACTGTCACTTACATTTTGATAATCGGGTGAATAGTCATTGTATTGATTATTATAATCACATTGATCATCATAAGGTTCATAGTTCAAATGATGCGTTTTTTGCTGATTAAAGCGATTAAAATTTGGGTTAGGTTGGATAGTAGAGAGTCTTTGTTGATTGAAATTTGAGAGAAATTTTGGAAATTTGGGTTTCCTTGATAATTTGATCTCTGGAAGTTTGATGTCGATGGCATAGACTGTTGCTGTTGCCTTGTACGACATTCGTTTATGGTGTGTCCATTTCTTTTACAAAATGAGCAGAATTTCTGTTGAAAATTAGAGGTTGGTCGTTTGGGTTGTAAATTGGGATTTTTGACCGGACTATTTTTTGGAAATTTTTGTTGCTCGAAGTAGGAGAGTTGTAGTTCTCTGCGAATTCTACTAACAGCCTTTAATATGCTAGGAGGGTTGCTAGCACGTATGATGCGGCCTAAATTCGGTTCTAAACCTGTCAGTAAATTATTTAAGGTTATGGTTTCTATAAGGTCTGACTGCAGCTCTTTGTGTTGTCGTGAGAGTTTGTTTTTGCACTGCGGCGTGTATTTTCGCATTGCGCGTTTGTAAACGCGAAACAAATGTTAGAGCGGATTCACCGGGTAATTGGTGAATTCGTTGTAGGTCCTGAATTAGGGCTGTTAGATCTCTGGAATCCCCGAAATGAGTTTCCAAGAGTGCCTTGATTTCTGGCCATGTGCCAGGGTTACGTGAGTTAATTAATTCGGCAGCTTTGCCTTTTAATTTATTTTTGATGTGGACTGTTAATAAAATTTTCTGGTCGTTAATGGCCATACTTTGTGCACAATGGCATGAATTTAAAAATGTTTGTAAATTAATGGCATTGCCATCGAATTCGGGTATTAACGAAAATATCTCAGAGAGCTTGTAAGGCTCAATTTGCTCTGGTTGTGGTTGTTGTTGTTGTAGTTGTTGTTGTTGTTGTAGTTGTTGTTCGGTTGGTGCCGGTGGCACTGGTTGAACTGGCTCTGGTTGAGCTCTATCTGGCATTTTGCTTTTTGTATTTAGAAATTACTTGGACAAAAATTGGTTGCGTATCAGCAGTATGATACGATAAATTAAATTAGCTTGTTACGTTGCGTGCGTAAATGGATTGTATATTAGCTGTATAATACACAATGTTTCGTATTAGCAGTATCATACGAAAATAAATAACTTAAAATTAAATGAACTTGTTTCGTTGTGTTTGTAAAGGAATGGATTTCACTTTGACAATAGAACTGGCTTTGTGCGCCGAGTGTATTAGCAGTATAATACACTTTTAATAAAATAAGTTGCGAAAAATAATAAAATGGTACGAGATGATTCTTAAAATGACTTACGTTAGTTTCGTTTCCATGGGTAGGTTCTTCGTCCGTCAAGGGATTGGGATCCGCCACCACCAGTGAGGAAGGTCTCCTTGTTCTCGCAGATGTACACGCACTAGTTAGGCACCTTCTGCAGATGTTGTCCTTGTTCTTTTGCGCTTCACTACCAGTTAGGCTTCTTGTTCTGATGATGTTTACGGATCCTACCGACTGTGCCAATGTTAGATCACGGTTCACATGAATGACTTTTTAAAAAAAGATTTATTTATTTAATGGAGCCAACGTTGGCTCTTGGAGAAGGAATAATACAATAATTAGAAGTGTTTCATTCTAAGTGAGTTTAATAACTGATTTAACAAAGCGTGTTTAGTCATATTTATAACATACAGAACCTGAGTAAGCAAAATATAGAACAAAGGAATTGCAGTTCTGCAGTCTGCACAAGTTATGAGAAACAAAGGTGTAATATGATATCTTGAAGATAAGCAATTAATAAGAGAAGTCGTTATCATGTAACATGATATGCCTGTGAAGGTTTGTTACGACTAAGTCTTGGTAATAAGCGTATAATTTTATATAACATATATATAAAGGTTTGTCGCCCCTAACCCACTTCCACGGTGCCCGAAAACTAGCCTTAAATCAAAAAATGTAAATTCTTTAGGAAATTGACCCTTTTAAGCACTTTCAATTTATTTTCAACTTTTTTTCAAATTATGCCAGAAAAGTCAGCTTTCTTTGTCATAGACCCACAACATTTTATGTTTTAGATATTTTACCTATATTATTTAATAAATCCTCATTTTTTAAACAAATTCCATTTGTTTAAATATTTTTTTTCTCGAAAATTCGTCAAAAATCCTGTTTTCTGGGATCTGACTGGCAGTCTGTTATTTTTAAATAATAAATCAATATTTACTTTCAACTTTTCAACAGATTATGCCAGAAAAGACAGCTTTTTTGTAATAGTCATAACTCAGATAAACAAAAAAATATATGGATAAATAATACTTTCCGTCTCCGCGTAAGATACATCACGTGTTCATTGTTTATATGTCTATCGAGGCGTTCATTGGTTCTCTTCCGAAGGACGTTGACTGTTGTTTACATTTTCTTGCTCCGCAAAATTGTTTTATTGCTTTTAACGCTGTTTTTATCCAGTTATAAACAATTTTGTGTTGATTTTGTAGTTTAATCACATTTTATACAGTTAAAAAATGACTAAGGATTGTTTAATGTACCAAAAGACCTACAAAAGGGAGTAATCTCGTTCGTTTTATATGCAAGCATAGTTGTGTACATAGTTGTAGGTTAGGGTTATAGTTAGGTTTATTGTCTTATTGTTTTGCTGATCTAGCAATAAATAATTTTTCCTTGTGCCTCTCTCGTCTTTACACTCAAGTTAAAAACATAAGAAGACAGTTGTGTGATTATCAGATAGATAGATAGATTAATAGATTTAGATTTATTTCTCTAAATTTAAATGTTACAAAAGTATACCTATTTAAATTTGGTACGAGTGTTTCAAACTTTACAGAATGTTTACATTATTACATAATAATAGACTTTATTAGGTATACCTATACTTATCAAAATAATAATGCACTGGGTTCGATCCCCAGCTTTAAAATTGGCAACGTTGATATGTAATGGATGTAAATCTGCATTTTTCCAAATGTGTAACCCCCTTCTGAACAGTCTTGACTTTGAAATTGTGGGGGTTGCCTAATATATGTGCTACGTTATGTTGTTATTCCGTAGGCTCCCAGAAAATATTACGCTTAGAAAAAAGTGACTCGATGTCCTACAGGTAACTGACCATAATTTGAAGCATTTACAATTACGTATACTTTAATCGTTTCAAGTTTGATGACTTTTATGTAACCCGGACAGGAAAAAAATGTTTAAAAAATGTTTGTTTCCTAGTATTTTTACCAAGAGACTTATTTCACTTCCGTTATCGTATCAAGGGTGCCTCATATAATTTGCTTTTTAATACTAACAAGAGAAATTGGAGTTTTATTTAATCTTCTCCATTGTCTGCTTCTAAGGAATTACACATCTCTTTTCGTTCTTTTTTTTTACGGGAAGTACATCTGGTGCATCTTTCCAATTGACCACTTATATGTAAACAGTGTTTGCTATATAACTGCTTTACTGAACAATACTCTGTTGAATCTATTTGCTATCAAATAAAAATTGTAACCTGACCAAAAATGTATTTTTACCAATGAAAATATTAAATTTTAGATTTAAATACATCATTTGAAATATGTTCACTGCCGTTGAAATGTCATGTGGTTTCAGTTTTCTACTTTCCAGGTTCAGAGACGCTCATTAAATTAATTTAAGAATACAGCATGAACATAAAAGTAAGGTAAGGTGAGAACTAAAACTGTTTTATTTTCTAATCAGTAGGGAGAAGAAATAAAGCCTAAAATTTTGTTTTATTCATTTCAATATAGTCAAATCGAGGGTACTCTCTGCTTTATCTTTGCTTTTACTGGAATTAATTCAGAATCGATACCTGTCCAGTACATACGCGATGTACCGATATAAATTAAATTTACCGAGCTAGCTATAGAATATAATAAATTGCAGTTAATTTTCTAGAAAATTAACTGCAATTTATTATATTCTTTGATAGCCTTCGATAGTTTGAAATAATTTGATGAAAGTTGTATCGAAAAGAGATTTGATAAGGAATTTTGTTACGGTCGATTTTCACATTTAATAATGGCCAGAAATTTATGTACTAATTTTCGTTATTTTCCCAAATTTTATTGTGCATTTGAGCCTATTGGTACCGTTGCTCGCCAATAGATAATAATAGAGTATAACTGGTTGCATAATAGCACTACCTGATGGTTCATGTCGGCCAGTGAATGCGTTTTGTTACAGGAAGTACGGATGAGTGCGTTCAGATATTCATTAAGAGAGTGCATTGCAAAAACGCCCTTTTAAAGCTTCTACAATGGCTAGTATAGTTGATTAAACCTTCTTTTGGTGGGTAGATTTATGAGGGGATGGCTTTCAGAGTATATTATGATAATATTTGTGGATATAAACGAAGTTAGGAAAATCTATTCTAGTTGTGGGGTACGCCGTGAAGTGGAAATTCTGAACGTACTTCGACGGAAAACAAGAACTTTTGAACATTTTGAGGGGACATTTTCTTGATCATTTTTCCTTTTGCTGCTAGAAGATTGAGTCATCTGAATACGAGTTTTAGCAATATTGTAAGTTTTGCTCTATTTATGGGATTTAGTATTCATCAAGACAAGATTAGTCGTATTTCCATTTGGTTTTGAGTATCGTTTTGGGGAAATGCAGCTACGGATTTCCGGATAAAGTCAATTTTCAAAGCACGTGGCGTCGTCTGAATGCAAGACTTTGGAGTGCCATTTTGACGGCACATCTCAGGTACGTCTCTTAAAGTTGAAATAGATTTGTAATTTAGGTTATTTATTTTATTGCAGGGCTGTTTGTTTGTTTGTTAGTTGTTTTCTTGTTGAGTATGTTACAAGTATTGGGATCTATTTGTTAGCTTATGGCTATTTGGACTGATACCTTATGATTTTACTTGGATCTGTTACTCGTATTCTACTTGAGCTTTTATGTCACATTCTACACTTTACGAGGGACTTCCAGCCTGACTCCGGTTTCAACTTCTAGTCCAGATTTTGGTGTCTAGATGGTGGATTATTGACTGACATCTTGTGTATGTATGGTACTGGGGATCTCGGCACGTTACCTTAGACTCTACGTAGATGGTCTACCACCTGTGGCTGTTATCACCTAGAATTACGCTACCCTGGTAGGACGGGAAAAGGTATTCAGACACTACCAAAGGTAAGCGGAATCATATTCTCTTAACGAGGGATCCGGTACATCAACTCAACGTCCACGGGACAGTAAAATAAATTTTCAAGGAATATTGGTAATATTTTGCTCGTAATGTAAATCTCAGTAAAATTTTAGATTTCAGTAATATTTGGCATATTTTGTGTATCGTTACTTCACTAACTGAATAGGTTTGCCTTATTTTACAAATAGATGTCAATAATTTTAAGTAATTTTTGTTTTACCGTACCTTGGGTCACTTGTAGTTTTTTTTGTCACGCTTCCGACATATGACCTTTTGTACATTTATCAAGGATTTATTATTTTGTAAGATATTTTGTGCATATTAGGTTAAGCGTGTGGGCCCCACTTATTAGTTCACTTATTAAGGTATATTGTGATACTTTGACCTGGTAAAGGTTCATGTGAAAGAACATTTTAACCTTGCTATATGTTTTAAATGTTGCGGTTTTGGACACGTGTCAAAATACTGCAAGGAAAAAGAATGTTGTCATAAATGTGGAGGGGAACACTATGGAAAAAATTGTATCGAAGAACAAGAATTAAAATGTGCAAATTGTACAAAGATGAAATATAATGAAAAACGACATTCAGCTAGAGACATAAACTGTCCTGTATACAAAGCAAGGCTACATAGATTTAGAAATTATGTCAATTACGGAGAGTCTTTTTTATAAACAAAAAACTGCCTAAGAATAGAAATCTTTTTAACAACAAAAATAATAATCCATCAAACATACAAAAAGCAATTAGCATCATCCATCAAAATGTTCAGTCATTAGGAAATTCTATAGACAAGTTAAATGACATGTTAAAAGACCATACAGACTGCAAGGTTTTATGTATGTCTGAACACTGGAAATCAGAAGATCAGATAGGTTTTTTGGCAATTGAGGATTTTAAATTAGTTACAAAATTTTGTCGAAACGAAGGGCAACATGGAGGTTCAGCAGTATATCTAAGAAGAAACATGAAGTGTAAAGTAAGAACCGAACTGAACAACCTATCGGCGAGTGGTGTATTTGAGTGTGCAGCAGTTGAAGTTAAATTAGGTAAAATGGATGCAATAATTGTATCTTTCGAGGGGGCAACCGCTGGCGAAATTTTGTACACCTAATACCTATTCCAGAAAAATACCTTTTATTTCCCCTTTAATTCCTTGTAATTCCCCTAATTCCTCAAATACCTTTATTTCCTCCTAATACATTAATATTTTCTAGATTATCTCGGGAACGGTGCACTTTTTGATAAAAATACCTATATACAAAATTGTTCCTTATAAAATTCTCTAAGTATCAAAAATGCCTGTACACTTTTTCCCTAAAATTAATAGTACCGTGGGAAATAAGGCGCACACATAAGGGTAGGTTCCGGTCAACACAATACATTGTAATCTTTACTATAATCTACTTTAAAGTTCAATACTTAACACTAAAGCAGTAGCTACTAAAGTCCGCCTAAAATTATAATAAATTCCTCTCACCCCTATAAAATAACGAGATTTTTGATGAAGCGAGAATATTGTATACCGGGTCGCTCAGCAGATAGGGACACTGTTGTAACTTTTGAATGGGCGAATGGATTTTTTTCAAATTTGGTGTAGTGATATGGGATAAAATTTCCAAGTATATAATGTAAAGAACCAAAATGGCTGACTTCTGGTTTCGATTTTACCCGAAAGTGGGTCTAAAATACCCGGTTTTTGCGTAAAATCCCACACATTGGCAGCCCTGAACAGTAACAGCATTTACAGCAAGCTCTAAAATAATGCACTGATCTTGGGTCGTGTGAGATGAAATGGGAGAAATTGAATTTTTTATACATTGTGGTGATATATAGATATTTATACTTTTTTCGCGTAAAGACAGGTTTGGAAATAGCCATACGGATATTCAGCGGATTATATGACCTGCGCTGATTACATTTGCGTCTCATTTACCAAAGTACTATTAATTTTAGGAAAAAAGTTTAAAGAAGTTTTTTATAGAGAATTTATAAGGAATAATTCTGTCTAGGTTTTTTTATGGAAAAATGCACCGTTCCAGAAATAATCTAGAAAACCTCAAAATGGGGGTGGAAACGGCGTCCTCTAGGGGATGAAGCATGCAATTTTTGAAACTTTATGAATTTTGTCCAATATATTACAATTTTAACTGTTATATTACTGAAGTATTACAAGACATCGTGCAAAGTTTTAATATTGAAAAAGCTAGTCATGGAGAAATTGTAGACGTAGAAGAGCGATTTGTTCTAGTTTTATACAACTCTATCTCCGCAGAAAAAAGTCTAGATGTATACAGATTCATGACTTTTAACAAACGTGTTGGTAAACCGAACAATACTGTAATATTATCAAAACTACCAACAACTTCTGCTGCTGCTCGGCAACACCCATATCGCGTTTTTTACCAAATTCAAACATGGAAAAACGTTGCGCTAGAAGCTACTGATTGGGGATGGAAAAAAGTTGGCGGTATATTAACCCGAACTATGACAACAAAAGAACCGGCTCCCGAATCTGTTATAACACTAATTTCTTAGGGTGCGAAAACAGGTGCAGTTGCAGAAGAGCAGGCTTACGTTGCTCCACAATGTGTTACCATTACCACGGACAAGCCATGCATGAATGTCGAATCTATGGAAGACGATGAAGATTAATTAACGTAGGTATCCTTTTGATAATTAATGGATTCGGCATACAGGGGACACCACACGCCAAGTACTTTACCTCTAGGGTGGCGTGGAAACAAATACAATGTACAATATTCTCGCGAAGAGGAAAATAAGAATAAAAACATAATCTATAATTGTAAACAAAAACTTAAGTGATTAATTTTTATATCAAATGTCAGTGGTGTAGTGAATCTGATTTGGACAAAGGATATTTAAAAAACAATGATTGATTAAATTAAATAAAAATTATACGATGAATTGTACCGAGTGCAAAAAAGAAACACCAGATGATAAGCTGCTAATATGTGCAATCTGCAAATTGCCAACGTGTCTTAGCTGCTCAAAGTTGTCGGTTACTGAAATGCGATCTGTTAATCTGAAATCAGGGAGTCGCTTAAAATACCATTGTATAAGCTGTGATGAAAATTTTGTTGTAACAAGTAAAGAAGATAACAGGACATGTGAGGGTGATTTAAAAAATTTGATTGTTGATCTATTAAAAATAGTCCGAGAACAGAATGAAAAAATTACTTTTATCGAAAAGAGTATTAAAGAAATAAAGAATGACAATAAAAGTGAAACAATGGGAGTTAGTGAGACTAAAAATAGGTCTTTTGCAAATACTGTCAGAGGACAAGCAATAAGTATCAAACAAGTAGCTGAACAGAAAAGTGCTGAAACTAATAAAGAAATCAAAATTAAAGATAAAATAGACCCATCAATAATTACACCCCAACCCATTCAGCTAAATCAAGTCAAAACAGCGATTATGCAAGCACAAACAACTGCTAAAATTAAAGAAATACAAAGTTTAAATGAAGATAACAAATCGCAGATTAGTAATGAATGGCAACAGCAACGTAGCAGACAGAAACGTAACCGCAGGTTTGTTGTTGGAGGAAATAACGATGCAAACACAGGTATTCAAACAGTCCCAAAATTAATATCACTTCATGTGACAAGGTTAAAGCCTACTACCAAACCAGATGACTTAAAAAGGATGCTAGTAAAGGAATTTCCGGAGGTTGTATGTGAAAAACATAGCTCTAAATTCCCGGACTTGTATGCCTCAATGAAAGTTACAATAAGGCAGGACAATTTTAAGAAGGCATGGAGACGGGACTCTTGGCCTGATGGAGCTCTAGTGTCTCGTTTTTTCGTAAAAAGGAGGATGCTATCACAAGCACACGAGCAGATGGATCCTCAAGCATAATTTCCAACATTCACCATCAGCAGCCTAAAACTTTATTAACGTGCGTCATCAATGAGGAAATTCCTGCATCAGGCGCAACAGGTGACGCGGATTCTAAAGACTCGGGTACACCTCTGTCCAAAAAAACTGAACGATACAGATACTACAGCTGCTCAAGCTGTAAAAACTATTAGTAGTGAGTCAAAAAGTCCAGAAACATCGAACATAAATCTAATGCATTTTAATGTACAAGGAATGCTAGGGAAAGAACTTGACTTAGAACTGTTGCTTAGTATATACCAAGTGGATATAATATGCATAACAGAACATTGGTTAAAATCATACGAAATAACATCATTTCAGTTAAGTGACTATGTACTAATTAACAATTCCTGTCGTAAAGACTTTCAACGTGGGGGTGTGTGCATTTTTTCTAAAGAAAAGTTTAAAATGAAACCATTACCATATAAAATATATATAGAAAAACATTTCGAAATAACTATCGCTATTGTAGATGTCTTGAAGAGTGGAGCTAAATTATATATCATAACAGTATACAGGTCACCAAGTGGTAATTTGAAAATATTTATAGATAAAATGTATGAACTAATGTATTATATATACAGAGGTAATAGTTATTATATAGTATGTGGTGACATGAACATAAATTTTCTGGCACAGACTAGCGAATCAAAAGATATTGTTAATCTCTTTAGTGAATTTGACATGCATAATCATATCAGTGAACCTACACGAATAACGGCAACATCAGCAACTTCTATAGATGTAATATTTTCTAATGTAACAGTAAAATCTAGTTTGGTAAAAGAGACACACTTCTCGGATCATTGTTTCCAAATATGTGAATTTAACTTACCGTTATTGAAGAAATGTGAAAGTGAAATTATATTTAAAAGAGATTTCTCTAGTAGTAATCTGGTTACGTTCAGAAATATAATAGCACATGAGAGTTGGTCCGAAATGTATGAATCTATTGGTTTAGACAATATCTTTGACAGTTTTTATTCAACAATCATGTTTCATTTTAACAATGCTTTTCCATACAAAAAAATACAAACTAATAGAAATAAAAAACCTTGGTTTAATCATCAACTTAAAAGCTTGCATCAAACACTCTGTGATATGTCTAAAATACAAATAATGCTGTGATAAAGGATAAATATAACAAACTAAAGATTATATATAGAGAGCAGGTAAAACAAGCTAAAGCAAATTTTAATAATAATAGAATCAGTAACACCAGTAACATTATGAAAGAGAGCTGGAAAATAATAAATGAAATGAAAGGTAATACAAAGAAATATGACTCATACCACATAAATATTAATGGCGAAGAAATTGTAGATAAAACTAGACTAGCCAACCATTTTAATAACTTTTTCTTGGATATACAAAGTTCTAAGCCTGATATTAATAATCTCAAATTCGCTCCTCATTCAGAAAATACGTTTTATCTATATCCTACCACACCCTATGAGATAGAAGGGTTCATTATGAAAACAACTTTAAAGCCAGCTGCGGGTATTGATGAAATTTATGGTAGTGCCTTAAGGGTAATTAGCGACCTAATAAGTACACCGTTGTCCTATTTGATTAATGAATCATTTATTGAAGGAAAATATCCAGATTCACTAAAGATATCTAAATCTGTACCAGTTTTTAAAAATAAAGGAGCAAGAGATGAAATAAACAATTATAGAAATATTTGCTTGCAAAGTCAGTTAGCCAAATTGTTTGATATATGCTACAATACAAGGTTAACTCAATTTTTAGAAGCACAAAATCTATTAAACACCTCACAACACGGTTTTAGATCCAAGAAATCTACCTCAACAGCAATCGCAGAACTCTGCGACAGTGTGTATGAATGTCTCAATAATAAGCAATTTCCAATTGCACTTTATTTTGACCTATCACGGGCCTTTGACACGGTTGACCATGACCTGCTCCTGGAGAAATTATATCGCATTGGTGTACGAGGTGTTGCCTATAATTGGGCGGCATCATATTTACGAGGGAGAAGACAGATCGTGGTCATTGATAAATACAAGTCAGAGTCAAGAAATGTTAATATTGGGGTTCCTCAGGGTTCAACTCTGGGTCCTTTATTTTTTATTATTTTTATTAACGATATAATATATTCATGTACTTCCTCACAAAAAACAATAATTTATGCAGATGATACAAACCAATTAGTAACAGGAAATAATTTAATACAATCAGTTGAAACATCTAATATATCTGCATTAGAATTTTATCAATGGTGCCAACATAATGGAATAAGAGTAAACGTAAATAAAACCTTTTCTATGGTATTTCAATCAAAGAATGGTAAAAGCGAATCTAGTCAACTCATTAAGATGAACCATAAAAGCATTGAACAAGTGAATTCTATAAAATTTTTAGGGGTTGTAATAGACCAAAAAATGACCTGGGAGGAACATATAGATTATATTTCTTCAAAATTAAGTACTATGTGTTTTATTGTAAGACAGCTGCGAGCTACAGTATCTTTGTCCATTCTTAAATTGGCCTATTATGGGCTTGTGCAATCTATTTTAAGTTATGGTTTAATTTTTTGGGGACGTTCAGCTCACTTTCATAAAGTCTTTGTTATACAGAAAAAAAATTATCAGATGTATGGTAGGAGCACATCCTCATACATCCTGTAGACAAATATTTATTAACTTGTCAATTCTAACTCTGCCTTCTCTCTATATATATTTAGTTGTATTAAATATAAAAATGAGAGAAAATTCATTTATGAAAATAAGCAATGTGCATAAATATGATACACGTAACAACAGTAATTTATATCAACCATATTCAAGATTAAGTGTCTCTCAAAATTCGCATATTTATCAGGGCATTACATGTTTCAACAGGTTTTTAAATCTTTGTAGTGATGTTAGTGTTATTCAGAATTTTAATCATTTTAAACAAAAACTGTATGAACACCTAGTTAGTAAGGCATTTTATTCTGTAGAAGAGTACCTAGGTCATTGACTATTTCGTTTTGCATGTATGTTGAGTGTTAGATTGTCTAAGTGTATTTGATAATGTCTATGTACGAGTGAGTGTATTGAGTATGTATATGTATGTGTAATGCAGCGGCGGCTGGTGAAATTTCAATATTTTTTTTCTCGTCTGTGGCGCATGGGACCCATACGAAATTTGGGAAATAACATCTAGAGAAGCTCTTCTCTAATGACCCCTAAAAAATTTTGAAAAAGCAGTTTGCGAAAAAATTTTTGAAAATTTGCTAGCCTCCCCTGGGTCTAGGGACCCCTGTTTACTTTTATTTTTTTTTGTCATATGCATTTGACTTTTCATAAAAATGCATCGACAGATTTTAGAGTTTGTGAAAATATTTTCGTTACTAACTGAAATACAATGAACTGAAATTTTGTAATTTACAATTTAACAAATTACAATATTTCAATTCGTTGTATCTAAGTTAGTAATGAAAATATTTTCACAAACTCCAAAATCTGTCGATGCATTTTTATGAAAAGTCAAATGCATATGACAAAAAAAAATAAAAGTAAACAGGGGTCCCTAGACCCAGGGGAGGCTAGCGAATTTTCAAAAATTTTTTCGCAAACTGCTTTTTCAAAATTTTTTAGGGGTCATTAGAGAAGTGCTTCTCTAGATGTTATTTCCCAAGTTTCGTATGGGTCCCATGCGCCACAGACGAGAAAAAAAATATTGAAATTTCACCAGCCGCCACTGGTGTAATGTACTATTTTGACTAGTTTGATAAGTTTTACCTTTGTATGTAAAATTAATGAATGAATAAAGTATCTATCTATCTATCTATCTATCTTCTTTAAAAATCGTGTTATTTTATAAAGGTGAGAGGGTGGAAGGGGTACATTTATTATAATTTTAGGTGGAGTTTAGTAGCTACTGCTTTAGCGTTAAGCATTGAACTTTAAAGTAGATTATAGTAAAGATTACAATTTATTGTGTTGACCGGAACCAACCCTCATATGTGCGCCTTATTTCCCACGGTACTATTAATTTTAGGAAAAACAGTGTAGAGACGTTTTTTATAGAGAATTTCATAAGGAATAATTGATCAAAAAGTGCACCGTTCCCGAGATAATCTAGAAAACCTCAAAATGGGGGTGGAAACGGCGTCCTAGGGGATGAAGCACACTATTTAGGGGTGGGAACTTTTCGGTTTAGTAATTCTTATGCTATCTTTAACATTTCTACCAATTTTCAAAACTTTATGAATTTTGTCCGATATAAATCGTTATATTACTAAACTAGAAGTCCATAGTATCATCGGTAGTTTAATTAAATTAAATATTTTTTCTTTACTAGATATTTTTAGCGCTAATCTCGACGCTAATGTTTTTACAACACTGACGTCCTTTATATAAGAATTGGTATGTAATTCTTCAAGATGAACATTCCATTTCAATATTTTTACGCTCTAATTCCCTCCTAATACCTTTTATTTCCTCTTAATTCCCTTCTAATACCTCGTAATAATATTTATTTCCTCCAAATTCCCCTGTAATTCCCTTAATACCTAATAATTCCTTCCGAAATACCTTCAATTCCTTCCTAATTCCTCCGATTTGTACACTATTTCCCCTCAGCGGTTGCCTCCTCGGTATCTTTGCATAGGCCTCCTACAGGGGACATTCATATATTTTTAGACAAAGTTGAACAACTACTGGCACATATCTTTGAGGAGCAAAAATTAATTTTTATAGCAGGTGATTTTAATATAGAACTGATAAAAGAAAATAAAATTAGAACAGAATTAACTTCAATTATGAATTCTTTTAAATTAACACAAACTGTATTTCAAAATACACGAGTAACCCAAAATACTTCAAGTTGTATTGATAACATATTTACCAATTCAGACTATGTGGAAACTTTAATAATAGAAAATTTTGTATCAGATCACACTGCACAGAAAATAATTTTTAATACAGAAACGGTGGTAGGAAAAAACAATGTTAAATATAAACGCTTTTATTCAGATCTGAATAAGGATGATTTTCTGTGTAGCTTAAGAGAGGAGGATTGGTCAAATATATATAGTGTTGTACCTTCAAATGTAAATATGCAATGGAACAGTTTTATGAATACTTTTAAGAACATTTTTAACCAGCATTTTCCTAAAAAATTAGCCAGGGAATATAAGTGCCATCAAGCACATTATGATAAAACTCTAAGAAATGAGGAACTTATTGAATGTAAACAGAGGTTAGATATCTTATTAACTTTATCTAAAAATGACGTTCGTTATAAGGAGAATTACAAAATAATACAAAGCCAAAAACTTTTCAAATCACAAATAAGAAAAATTCTAATTGATCTTGAAGTGTAAAAAAAGAATATGACGGCATATTAAAAAAAAACAAGAGCAAAAAAATATGAAAATAGAATAAAAAATTCTGATAATAAGACAAAATGTATGTGGGCCATATGTAATGAAATTACTGGGAAATCTAACAATGATTTCGACATTGGAATAAAGGGAAATACTGAAGAAGTACCTGACAAATATAATGAATATCTATTGTCCGTGATCCCTGAACTTTTAAAGAATCTAGAAAAGTGTACTTTCACTAGTAATATAAAAGAAAACGACCAGTCTATGTACTTAACACCAGTAACAACATCTGAAATTTGTGAATTAGCAAAAGAAATTAAAAATAAATATAGTAGTGGAATTGACGAAATTCCCAGTAGTATCGTAAAAATTTCAGTAAATGAACTAAGTAGTGTGTTGTGCTATATGATAAACAACTCTTTTAAGTATGGAATTTTCCCAGATGGTCTCAAAATAGCGCTTATAAAACCTCTGTATAAAAAGGGCAATCCAGAAATGATGGAAAATTATAGACCTATTAGTTTATTACCAGGCTTCTCAAAATTGTTTGAATTAATCATAAGTAAGCGTCTATTAAATTTCATGAATAAGTGTAATTTTTTTACTGAGAGTCAACATGCTTATTTAAAAGGTCGTTTATTCAAGCAGTTTTGGCACACTTGGAAAATGGCGATTTAGCTCTTGGAATGTTCCTGGATCTCTCAAAGGCCTATGATTGTTTAGACAAAGAGTTGCTTATCAAAAAGATGGAAATGTATGGAGTAAGAAGAAATGTTCTAAAATGGTTTGTTTCATATTTAAATGACAGACAACAAAGAGTGACTATAACAAAAGAGGGCAACAACTATAATTCTAAAATCATGCCAAATAAAGTGGGTATCGCACAAGGAAGTATTATAGGACCAATTCTATTCATCATATTTGTCAACGACCTGCGATCCATAACAGATGAGCCTAATCAAAATATAGTAAATTATGCAGACGACACAAATATGATATTAGGTTGCAAAAATATTCCAGACACCTTAATTAATAGCAACGATTTCCTTAAAAAGGTAACTCATTGGTTTACAAAGAATAAATTAATTATAAATAAAGAAAAACCAAGATAATTCTTTTCAGAACAAAACTTTCTAGAGTAGTAAAACTGACACTAACTAACTACTGAGGAAAGACTGGATATTGTGGAGAACACTAATTTCTTGGGAATACACATTAATGAATTTTTAGATTGGTCAAATCATATAAACTATTTGTCAAAAAAGCTAAACTCAATCTGTTATGGAATTCGACTAGTAAGCAAATATATGAATGAAAAAACACTTAAAATAATGTATTTTGCAAATTTTGAGTCAGTCATAAGATATGGAATTATTTTTTGGGGACGAGATAGTCAAATTCAAAATATATTTGTAATCCAAAAACGTGTATTAAGAATTATTAAGAAAATGAACTATAATGAAACTTGCAGGACTACTTTCAAATCAGAAGGTATAATGACAGTTTGTACTGTATATATATATATATATATATATATGAATGTCTAATGTTTCTTTTTCTTAATAGAGACAGATTTAATATAGAAACACACCATCAGCATCAGACTAGAACAATGGCCTTAAATTACCTCATTCATCGCCTCACTTTAACAGAAAAAAGCCCACATTATATGGGTATAAAACTATTCAATAGACTGCCTGACGACATCAAAATAATACAAAGCCAAAAACTTTTCAAATCACAAATAAGAAAAATTCTAATTGATCTTGAACCCTATAGTATAGATGATTTTTTAGCTGGTTAATTATGTTTTTATATTAAGAAAGATCTATTCTAGTAGCATATAGATTTTGTATGGCATCAATTTTGATGCCCTTGTTTTTGACGCCTTTTTCTTTTTGTTTGTTTATAGTATTATAAATGTAACAATATGAAAATAAAGTTTATTTCTATTTCTATTTCTACTTGTACTGCGTACTGAGTTATCGGTGATAATTGTGAAATATTTTGTACTACGTACCCTGATATTTTATTAAATGTTCAATTAGAACGACGTTGTCTTTCATATCTGACCACCTACACCACCCCAATTATCGAAGCCACCCCCAAGGACCTGACTAGTCGGCCATGTGAGACTCCCTCCTCACTAGCGTATTGCAGAGGGGGTACTTCACGTAAAATATTAAAATTTTGTTCAGGGCACAGGGTGACTACCCTACCCTGCGTTCGAGGTTTAGCAGCCTTTGGGGCCCCCTTTTATAAGTGGGTCTAGGCCTGGTAACAATTTGTATTATCTTTATCGTAACTATATTTGTCAATAATATAATTAAAAACTGGAAGTAAAATGTAGTGCATTATGTATACTATGTTTGTTTACAATATTGAGGGTTAAAAGTAATATAATGTTATTTTTGTTTTATGTATTTGGTACAGGTAGCGTATGACCAGATTCATAATAGAGTGATAAGTTTGTAAACTTTTATAGATGTAATATGAAAAAAAATATTAGTTGGTTTCATTTATATCCTAACATATATAAATGTTTTTATTTTCTTGACCATTGATATCAAATTAATTTGATGCAGGTATATCCCTTTATAATAAAATTACTCTTCTTACGTTTCAGTTTATTCAGCCATCGTCAGAGAGCTACAATTAAGTGAAGACAAATATTTTTTAAATGCTATTTTTTATATATGTAATTTAAATCCATGTGTATAAAAAATAACATTTAAAAAAATATTTGTGTGTCTATGTACAAAAAAAGAGGGTTGAAAGGAACTAAAACGTTAAAGGGTTTTTATTGTTTATTATGTTCAATTGACCCCAAAATATGAAAAAACCGCGGAGTGCTACCATTTAAAGTGGTGCGTTTTTGAGATCGAAATCATATTTTTTTTTTGCTCGAAAACTATGAATTTTTTCTATAAACACGTCAATAGAAAAGTGTGTAGAGATTTAAATTTCCAATCGAAATGGCACCTTCAGAAGTCAAAAATATTTTTTTTACAAAAATATGTCCAAAAAACAAAACAAAAAAAAAACGAAAAAATGCAAATTAATTTTTTTTTTATTTTAGCCTGTAACTATTTTTCGGATACATTTAGGCATAGACATTGCTGTATAACAAAAAAAGCTGGCGTTTTACCCGTTAAAATGAGATTTTGTAAACAGTTTTACGATTAATAGTGACCGAGATATAGCGTTTCAAAGTTTGCAACATTTAACTTTTTTTGCTAATCTTTACTATTTTTTTTCAAATTTCGTCCTGTAACTTTTTTCTGAGTGAATTTAGGTGTAGACATTATTATATTAAAGTGAAAGCTGACTTTACACCCGTTGAAATGGTGGCTGGTAAAAGTCTCTACGACAAATAGAAACCTAGATACAGCGTTTCGAAGAGTGTTACTTTTATTAACTTTCTTCCAATTTTTACGTTCTTTTTTAAATTTCGGCCTCCGCGGTTTTTTCATATCTTGGGGTCAATTGAACATAAGAAACAATAAAAACCCTTTAACGTTTTAGTTCCTTTCTACAGTATATGGACAATAGACTATTACTGTTTAAGAATCACTTAACTTTTAGAATTGACAGTTCAATGCTCTCATTTCTATTCAATAACACATTTTGTAAAAATTCTAACCAAGCGGTATCCTTTTTGTCTCAATAGAGTCGTAGTACTATTATTAAAGAAGACAGAAGACATATTGTCAGATAGTATTAAGTAATAGTCGAGAACATTAATCGATTATTTTAAAAATTTTAACCCCCTTATCTGTCTACGCCTCTAATTAGGAGACTCTATAAACATAAACATTCCTCTCCACTCTGCCCCTCAGAAGGTAATTCTCCTTACACACAACTACACAACTTCTGTATACTTCAAATGGGATTATTTATCCATATTTCTTTGTTTATCTGAGAGTCATAATGAAATTTGTATATTAATCCATTTCGTTTATCATATCTTAGGTCTATAATTTAACAAACCATAATATAACAAAATATAATAAATGTCCTTTATCGGTTAAAAAACACCAAATGGCCATCGACCTAAGTCCTTCAGCCAGTACAAATTTTTACAAAATATCTGTATATGTCATATGTAAGTACCTAGTAATGGAGAAATGTGATTCATAATACATTAAATAATTTTTACAATACATAACATATAAAAAAAAAAGAAAAAAAAATGTGAATGTAAATACTAAATTTAAAACTGAGATATTTAACATTGTTTGTTAGTCGTTGTCTTGTGCCATAGTGAGTAAAATTTCGTACAGTGATTGCTCTAGGAATTTGTATTTAGACGTTCTTTCTCTTTTGCTGATAAGCAATGGTTCCATAATTTGTAAGTGATGTGGTTGCTTAGCAAATTTTCTTGACAATTTGGGTAGTCAGTCATCGATAGGCATAATTTTTGTTTTTGCGTAGAGAGATGCATTGAAAGGATGATACATGGGATTAGTATAGGATGATGAATTTTGGTTATAGCTCATGGCCTAAGAAATAGCGTGCAAATTCGACGACGAGTGGTTACATCTGCCAGTCGGTAATCGAAGAGACCATATAAGTACAAAAAATTTTTCTCTCTGGAACTTTTTGGTATGGTGGGGGGATAGGGAGGGGGGGGGGGGCATTTATTCTTAAATCGAATGATATCGATATCTGTCTGCATAGGTAGTTAGTATATGTACTTCACATACCCCAATTACGCTGGCAGACGAAACTTCCGGTCGGCGCGCGCGCTAACCGGAAATAGAAAGTAAAATTTTTTTTTTCTATTTTCGGTTAACGCGCGCGTCTGCCAGCATAATTGGAGTATGTGAAGTACATATACTAACTACTTATGCGGACAGATATCGATAATCATTCGATTTAAAAATAAATGTCCCCCCCTCCCTATCCCCCCACCATACCAAAAAGTTCCAGAGAGAAAAAAATTTTGTACTTATATAGTCTCTTCGATTACCGATTGGCAGACGGTAACCACTCGTCGTCGAATTTGCACACTATTTCCTAGACTATCACAGAGATGAAGTTTCAGCAACTTTGATGTTCTTCAACGCAGGATTTCTACAGTTCAGAAATAGTGTATTACCATATTCCAGAATGGGGGTCTGCAGATGGTCGCATAAATCTTGGAAACAGTGCGGATATTTATACCTTTTGTAGGTTAAGAATCTACAATATTTCGCTCTTGAAATACTTCTTCATTTAATCATTTTGGTATGGAGGTTTAAGTTTAATTTATTCTCTAGTTGAAAACCAAGGTATTTGGCATTAGGTACTGAATGAATTTGATGATTGTTGATAGCTAAGGTTGGTGAGGAAATGGAAGGAGTATGGTTAAAGATTAATAGTTGAGATTTGGTATGGTTGCCTTGTAATCTCCATTTGTTTAGCCATGCTTGTGTAGTGTTGGAGAGTATTTATAGTTGGTCCATGCATTTAGTAACCGAATTGTCGGAGCTGTATCGTCTGAATACTGCAGCAAGTAGGAGTTTCTGCTCGTTATATTTGAGGCGATGTCATAAAAGAGGCGATAGTCGTGACCTCTGTGGAACTCCTTGTTTAGTAGAAAATTCATCTGATATGGAGTCGTTGATTTTTACCCATAATTTTCTGGAGAGCAAGTATTCTTTAATGATTTAAATTAGGTAGTCAAGAACTTCTAATTCTTTCAGCTTAAAAAGTAGGCCTGGATGCCATACACTATCAAATGCTTTTTTGATATCGAGATTTTAGATTGGTTAATTTAGCTGTTTGAACATTGGAGATTAAAATTGTCAAAGGATGTACGGTTGAGCATTTTTCTTTAAATCCGAACTGATGTATAGGAATTTTGGCACAAACGATGTCAAGAATTTTATATTTGATGACTTTTTCTAATAATTTTCCTAGTGCAGGTAATAATGTTATGGGTCTACAGTTATCGGCATTGGTGTGGTTTGTATTAGGTTTAGGAATAACTATAACATGTCCTTTTTCCATTCAAACGGAAAATACTGATGTAATAAACAAAATTTGTAAAGCTTGATTATGTATCAGGGTTATTTCATAGTCTAACTTTTTGATAATATTCCAAGGTATATTGTCATATCCAGGAGCAGTGTTTTTTTGGTGAGATAAGATTTGGAAATATTCTTCTTCAGGGATATCAATGTCCTCAATGTTTTCATTATTAATGTTACTTTGAAAATAACTTTCGTACCACTCCCTGACACGAACATAGTTTTCATCATCATAACTTGGGCCGATGGAGCCAATGTCTGATATTAGATCAATTTTTTTTTTAATTTTGAGAAATATTTTTGGTATACAAAACTAAATCAGGGATGGAATCGTTATTATTTGGCATCAAGAACGTTGGAGAGGTAAGCACCTTTTCAAAAGTAGTATTTTTAGGAAATTATTTAGCCGATTTCTTTTGCTAGGATTGAGGTTAAAGTCACCTATAATTAGGGAGTATTTAAATCTCGTTGCCATTGTAAAAATACTTTCCTCAATATTTGAAGTGGGGTGAATGTAGATAAGAAATATATGCAGCCTGTCTTTTTGAAATGGGATCATAAAATGGAGTGCTTCATTCAATGGGTTATTGATTCTCGGTGAATTTGCTTTACCCATTTTGATGAGTGTATTTGTACAAGGCTCCCTCTTCTGACGTTGGCGTTACCATTATGCTGTAAGATGCTCCAGTTACGGTATGATGTGTTAGAATCAACGTTAGTCTTACTCTCTACGAATAGTGCACAATTGTTATTATGCTGCTCTATAATATTATTTATAATATATTTTTTTGGAGTATGGCTATTTACATTAGTGTATGAAATATTAAACTGAGACGTGAATTTGACTGTTATTATTTCCTGGAATAGTTTCAGTGGGAGAGTTAAAGTAATCTGTTTCCATATCGAACATAAGGATATAAATTCTGTTGTTCCTGACAAATGTTACGGATGTTTCAATGTTGTATTCCCTGATAAATCTTTTACATAGCTTGTCAGTAATTTCCTCTCTGTTGCTGTTTTTTGATTCGTTTAATTTGTTGAATTTGTAGGTATTAATTATGGTATCGTGGATGGTAATTGGAGAGTGGATTCTGGAACTTTTTTTGTTGGTATTTGTTATTTCATGTGATTTTTTGTTGAGAGTTTTAACTGGAATATTTGGAATACCTTCATTTGATCTTACCGGGCGATTTGGACATTTAAAGGACCAAGCCTGATGTTCTGTCAAACCACAAGAATTACATTTAGGGGATAGTTCACTTTTGCATTGAGTTGTTGGGTGACTTTCACTGCATTTGTTACATTTCACTTTGCTTCTATGTGTAAACTGTAAGCATTTGCTACAGTGTAATGGGGCAGGGGGTGGAGGAGAACTTGGATAAACGACATAATGTCAACATTTATAAAAAACGCCCTCCGTCAGAAGCTTCCCATAAGATGAAATATTACTGGTGATTATTCTGGTAAAATTTGTAGATTTGTTATTCATTTTAGAAACAATTCTTTTGTGATATCTGTGATCTACATTTAAATCTTTAAGGTGTTCTGCCATTTGTAAATCAGTGATTTCATGTTCTACCGAAGCAATTACACAAGAATACGATTGTATAGGAATGTGAACACTTGGTTTGGAGTAATTATATGCATTGGTTTCCGAAAATACTGTGATTTTGTTATGTTTTTGTAGGGTCTTTAAAGTATCTGCAAGGATAATTTTAGCTGTGTCACTTTTTAATAGGAACCCTTTTTTAGTTTTTAATATAACATCATTGTTATTAGGTCGAACAGATTGTCACAAGTCTGCTACTTGGATTCGATTATTTATTGATGAACCTATATTTATGTAGAATAGATTATTATATTTTTTATTTGCAATTTCATTCATTTGTGAGGAATGGTTTTTATGTTTTGTGGAAAACTGTGAAGTTTTTTTGTGTATTGTAATCTTGTTGAATATTATTAAGATTAGCAGATGTAGAATTTAAATTAAGAGTTTTTATCACTTTTTTGTGGATTAGAGTTTTTGCTTCCATTACAATCTTGGTTGTGTTTTTTTGTTTTCAGTTCCAATTATTTCATTTATCTGATCCTCATTTAAGCTTCTCATGCTTTCTAATAATTCTTGTTCATTGAATTTTCCTTTTTCCTCTTTTCTTTCTGCATCTGTTTCACTGGTACCTTCATTCATGGGTTCATTGATGTTTCCATCACTAGATGATGACATTTTGATGTTGAAAATAAAGTTGATTTATAAGAAACAACTGAAAAATTATAGAGCTCAATAAATCCGTCTGACTTGCTTGAATGCTACCACAGTACTGCTTTGAAATAATAACCTTTTTCAGTCATGTTTAAAACAATTTAAACTCTTTTAAATTTGGTACAATTCACAGACCGAATACAACTAAATAATTTTAGGAAATAAGCGCAAATATATCGGAATCATTGCACGCACTTAATGACAGATGACATCAACTCCAATATGAGTGTGTTTCAGATATGCCCCTTCTCCCGGATACTAGTCAGTTATTTAAATACATTCCCGTTAGAAATTATGAAAACAGATATATTTGCTAATGCTTAGTAACACTATATTAATATATATAAATTAATTTAAAATTTACGGAACATGCAAGAGGCCTATTTATTTAAACAAAGTAAATTTGTTTAAAGAGATGAGGGTTTATTAAATAATATAGGTAAAATATCTGAAACATAAAATGTTTGTTTGTGGGTCTATTACAAAAAAAGTTGAGTTTTCTAATAGCAACTGATTGTTTAAATAATTGGAAAATATTTGAAAATAAATTGATGTCACTTAAAAATAATAGACTGTCAGTCCGATCTCAGAAAACAGAATTTTTGAGAAAAAATTCAATATGGTGGATCCAACATGGCGCCTACAAAGTCAGTTCTCGAGATAAAATTAATTAAAATGTATAATAAAATGTTAATAATCTTTTAGAAATACCACCTAAATACATATTACATAGTTTTTAGAATCGCTAACTATGAATCCACCATCGAAAATACGAAATTCAAAATGGCGGATCCTTAAAAAACGAGACACCACACACACTCCACAATCTGACATAAATATGATGCAACAATTAATGACAATGATGACTGGTTTGGGTGCGAAGATGGAAGAAAAATTCGAAGAAGTAAAGAAAAATATGGAGGAAACAAAAAAAGAAATTTCAGAAAACAGCAAGAAATTGGAGGAGTGTGTAGAAGGAATAAAGGGAAGAATGGATAATATGGAAGTTAGGATGGACAGAATTATAGAAGAAGTTATTGAAGACATAAATACCAAAGTGAAATCATTTACAGAGGAAATTAAGGGAGAAGTTACTCGAAATGTGGAAAACTTGATAGTAGAAGGTTTCACTGAAATAGATGCAAGATTCAAGAAACAAGATGAAACCCTCACACAAAATTTAATAGAACAGGATAAAAAGATAGATGAGAATATCAGAAGGTTAAAGCACCTGCCAAACTCAACAAATTCCACAAGTACACACACAAATACGAACATAACAACAAAGAAAGATGAACTATATTATTATGGGGACTCTAGAATGCATCCTAAAGTATTTATTACACGTTTGTTACAACAATTACAAAATACGAAACACAACATGACCACAAAACAATTTATTCAGGAAAAATTACGAGGAGATTCAGAACTGTGGTTTGAAATGATCCAGGATCGAATTGACACATTTGATCAATTCGAAACTTTATTTATTAAGCAATATTGGGGAGAATCTGACCAAAGGAAAATATGTGAGAATTTATTTAATGGGAAATATACTGAGAATGAGGGTATATCTAGAGAAAAGTATATCATATGTAAGATATATAATATAAGGTATTTAGAACCTAAATTTACGGAGGATGAAATGGTAAGGTATTTGGCAAGACATTTTAATGATGACATACATAATGTAATAATAACGCAAAGAATCACAACTTTTGATAATCTAATCGAATATATAAGAAATATAGACGAATATAAAACGGGATGGAAAAATTCAGCTTTTAAATACAACGATAGGTTTGATAATAAATATAGTGAACGGTATAATTATAAAAATAACGATAGGCAAAATTATAATGGAAATAGAAATTTAGAAATTAATAGAAATAATAATAGTTATGAAAATAATGATAGGAGGAGCTATAATAATTACAATAATAGAGAAAGGAAAAATTATTATAAAAATAATCAGGGAAATAGCAATTATGAAAATAAACAGGTTAGATGGGAAGACAGACAACTCGGCGTGATTTTGGAGATCAAAGAAAAACGTATGCTCAAATCACCAATTCTAATATAGAGAGGGGAAATGATTCAAAAAACTCAATGAGAGCCTCGGAAATAAACAGAATAGAAATTGTGCCTCAAATGCACAATTAATAGTTGAATCAAAAATTTTGAATCAAAATATTTTAACTACAACATATTCACATATGAAAGAATTTATTGATACTGGCGATGAAAATGGAAATGATAAAAATTTACAAATTAGTAATTTACCAATCATAAATTTGGAAATACAAGATATTAAAATTAAAGCTTTGATTGATACGGGTGCAGAACTAAGTCTTATAAATAGCAAATTGATTGAAGAAAATAAAGATAAACTTAATAATTTAATTTCTATTTCAAAGATCAAACTTTTAAATGCCATTGGAAAACAAATTTCTGAATGCAATAAAGTTTTAAATACTAAAATAATGGTTCTTGGTGAATAATTTTATGGAGAATTTGTAGTCATTGCAAACATGAAATGATTTTAGGAGAAGATTTATTGACTAAGTTAAGGGCAAAAATTGACATGGGGCAGCGCTCCATGCAATTAAATGGTAATAAAATAAATATAGGTAGAATAAATGAGGTAAATGGCGAGCAAGCCAAAATAGGTAATTTTAATAAATTATTAAACAACGAGAAAGTCATTTTTTCTGAAAATATAGAAAACCATTATGAACACTTAATTACAATATTAAATGCATTAGACAAAGCAGGATTAAATTAAATATAGAGAAGTGTGAGTTTTATAAAACAAATGTAAAATATTTAGGATATAAAGTGGGACAACAAGGAATTAGCATAGGTCATGAACGAGTTGATGAAATAAAAAATTATCCAAGACCAATGAATTTAAAAATGTTAAGGGGATTTCTTGGTATATTAAATTATTATAAAAAATCTGTGCCTCGATTATCAGAATTGGAAGTACCATTAATAGAACTCTTAAGGAAAAACAATAAATGGGAATGGACAGACAGACGACAAAAAGCATTCGACGATTTAAAAAGTAACTTTCATAAAAATTTATTATTGCATACTCCTGATTTTACTCTACCTTTTATTTTAAGAACAGATGCTTCGGAACAAATAGTATCAGGGGAATTATGTCAAATTCAATCAGGTATAGAAGTTCCTATATGTTTTGTTTCAAGGATTTTAAAACCGTATGAAAGAAGGTATTCAACTGGGGAAATTGAAATGCTTGCTATAGTTTATAGTTTAAACAAATGTAGATTTTTCCTCACTTCAACACATTTCAGACTTGAAACAGACCATTCAGTACTTTGCTTCTTAAATACTAACAGATATACAAACAATCGCATATACAGATGGTCATTACTTATACAAGAATACTCATTCACAGTTAAACATAAACCAGGAAAACAAAACATTACAGCTGACGCACTGACGAGAAACAGACAAATAGACGACGTAAAACCAAAAACATACATAGTTGCATTAAATTTATTTTCACCTTCAGAAATACTATATTCAGAAACACAAATATTACACAGTCAAGACAAACTTACAGAGTTATACGACATTCTACAAACAAGAGGCATATACAAAGGTTATACAATCAAGAATGGATACATTATTAAAACAATATTAAATGAAGAAAAATATGTATTACACGAAACACTTGCAAAAATACTTATAAATGATTTACACATCAGATATGGACATGCAGGTATACGCAAAACTTGGCTTATTTACAGAGAAAACTTTTTTATTCACACAAAGACATCAATCTGACAAAACAAATAATATCACACTGTCATGAATGTACACTCGGAAAACATAAAAACCACACAAACCAGAATACACCTCAAAGCATTATCACAAAAGGAAAACTTGAAATTGTAGCTATCGATTATGTAAGTAATTTGATTAAAACAAGCGATGATTTTAAAAATATTTTAGTAATTGTAGATTTATTTTCAAAATTTGTTAAGACATATCCTACAAAAAAATGTAACACGAGGACAACTATTGTTTTATTAAATAAATACATAGAGCATGTAGGTCTGCCTAAGAAAATTCTTGCAGATAATGCAACATATTTCAACAATTAAAGATTTATAAAATATTGGAGAAATAAACAGGTAACAGTTATATTTACAACAATGGACCGCAATAGTGTGACGTTTCACTCCCACTCTAACTATTCCATCCTATTTCTAACATCGACCTTATTACCACTGTACATAAGACACTGGTCAAAATTGAATTTGAAATTTCAGAAAATCTGTGAATATTTAACTATTGAATTATCATACAAATGTTTTAACTTTAAAAGCTGCGCCTTCTTGTAATAAAACTGTAATTTTTAAAGTCCTCTTGAAATTTTTTCAGAAATTAATTTTTTATTGTGCACGCGTGTGTACGTATGTCGAACATATCTGCATCTTTTTATTTGTTTACCTGGACTAGATCAAATTTAAGGTTATGTATATTGGATTATTTCTTTTATAATTTTCAAGGATTTTACAGTATTTAAAGAGTTTGCATTCCAAATTTGTACTGGAGTCAATAATAATATATTTCAACGGCATCGTAAGTACCTACGTTTGTGATTGAAATTATAACAAAGTAATTTTTAAATATGTATGTATCAATATACTTACCTATTTTTAGCATTGGTTCAAAAACACGTATTGCATTTTTCTGCGATTGCTCAATTTTTTAAAGATAAAGGAAAACTCATGGTCAAGGCAGAAAGTTCTGTTGAAGCGAGCCATGTGAAAGGAATGATTTATGATCCCGAAGTACCGATTGTTAAGGGACAAGTTCATGCTAGCATGAGAGATAGAATCTATAAAGTAGAGGTGTGTGCATTTTTTTTTAAACATTATCATATTTGACTTTTAACGTAATTAATTGTTTTCAGATATTTTTGAATAACGATAAAAATATAACAGATGCAGAATGTACTTGTCCAAGGGGATTATGGTTATGACATCATATATGGCTGCTCTGGCTCTCTTTGCACACTATAATATTTTGTAAGGGTACGAACATGCCGAAGATACTACGCAGATATAGAAGTTCAGGCCGCAGTTTCAGTCGATGCATCGAAGCTATCAATTTGTGCTAAGAGCAGTTCACTCTGCTAGCATACACGGTATGTGCGGTCACATTTAAATGTATAGGTTTGTTTTACACGTTGATGGCTTCGATACATCTTCTGAAACTGCGGCATGAACTTCTAGCTGGGTAGCATCTTTGGCATGTTCGTACCCTAACAGATGAAGCATGTTCATGGAATATGTCGTATTTATTAGACAGTTCAATTTTAAACTATTTTAATCATTTATAGATTTAATAGAAATAAGTTGTGAATAAATGATACAATATGTAATTTCTTTATTTATTTGTGTTTCTAAGTGAAAATACTTACTTACAAATATTTAAACACGAAGTTATAGGTTGAAAATCTATGATAATAGTATAAAATATTGGAAAGCAATTCAATTTCAAATAAAAATAAATAAAACAGGCTTTGAGGTTAGAATACAAAGAAATAATCAAAGAACTACGTTCCGAATAATTTTCCAGACACTTGTAGAACGCATGCGCAGAAATAGCCATCCAGAAAATATTTTTTTTATAATTTTCGGTAGAGAAAATTGATTACCACATGTAAAAAACCTATAATCCAGCTCTATTTTTATATCAGTAGTTAGGTTTCAATAGCTAAATATAAAAAATAACGTACCAGTCCTTAGATACATTTTTAAGTAATTTATTTTGACCCTTAAAACACATGTACAGAAGGTATGCTTCAAAGACTGCATGGAATGCAATTCAAATTAACCGCCTCATGCATGACGTCACGACTATTGTGGTCCATTAGACGACCGCAAGCGAATTTATGCGAACAAAATATCCAAGAAGTCATTAGATTTTTACGTATTGCAACAAAAGATAGTCATATAAGCTGAGTTAAACATGTACCAACAATAGAACATTATTTAAACAATGTACCAAGTACTGTTACACAAATATCACCTATAACTATCATGTTGGGACAACATCCTGACAAGCCATGGATACAAGAAACAGATATCAACTTAAGAACAAATTAATCAAATTGTTAAGAACAGAATTAAAAAGAATGCAGAACACTATTTAAAAAGAGAGAGAGGGAAAATAAAGAAACATGTCAAATTTAAATTGGGTGATTTGGTCATAGTTAAAAGTTTGAGATATACAAGCAGAAAATTGGGAAAATGTGCCAAACTCATGTATCTGTACGAAGGGCCATTTGAAATTAGCAAAGTTATTAATGAAAATACATACGAATTATACCACATAATGAAAAATTTAACAAGGGGATAATTTCATATTAGTTTACTATATCCGTATACCCCAAACTTTGACGAACAGTTAGGTCTGTGAATTTTATTTTGAATTTGCCGAAGTTCTTAAAGTTTCAAAGAACTTTTCCAAATGGAGGGAGAAATGTTATGAAAATTCACATATTATGAATTATTCTTGCCTGAAAAATTAATATGAATAGAATGATTGGATCTGAGAGATGACAGATAAATTTGAGCAGTATTTCACAAGCGATGAGGGATAGCATATATTTCATTAATATTTAGTTCTTTGTTGTTAGATATAAGTTTTGTTATTAACCTATATTTACCTTTCAAGATTGTAGATCTAGATTTTATTTTAATACTCTTTTAGGGCCTCATATTTCAAAATTAATATTTAAAAACTGACATTTAAATATTTTAATAAATTATCTTCATTTAAGATTTCAAACAATTCTATAAACATTCTATGCTGGAAGAGAAATATTCAATAGCCATGCCAAGTACAATTTCAAATAGCCATTAACCTAATGAATATTGGAATGTATCAATTAAGATATTTATGTCACTAATGACAGGTAAATTAAATAAAATCGAATTTAAACTCTACTAAGATAGGAAACTATTTATATTTAGTTATAAGTTAGATATTAAGTAATTTTATATGATAATAGAATCTATTTTTAAAAAAGTTTGAATTTGACAGTAAAACTTATTTAAAATATAAATGAAATAAAACAGATATTATTTGGTACAATTAGAAGGAAAATATAATTTATAATTTAAATAAGGATAAAGTCATTATTAGAATTTATTGGAGAAAGGACTAAATTCAATACAAACGAATGTTAGGTTGGGAAATTTGTAAATCAAGTAGGTAAATTTGGATAAAAGTCACTAGTTTTGGCACTAAAATTAATATTTGAAAGGTTCAGTTGATTTCATACTGATGAAGAGTAGACATCGTTTTGAGAAGCAAATAACCTCAAATATTAAAAAGCTGTCAGAATTAGAAAAGTCAAACAAAAGTCAATAACTTTAAAAGAAATAACATAATTGAAATCCTATGGTACAAGGAGTTATTAAGCAAGTACTTATATAAATAAATTATTGTTTTAAAATATTTACCTATGGTGTATGAAGGTGTAATTATATTGAAGCAGGTATAAATTTAAATAAAATCTAATTACCTAACTAAATTTATACAAGAAAATTTGAATATCATTGTAACGTTTTAAATTTTGAATTGGAAAGATAACAGAAGAGGGCAAAAGGAATTTTTTTAACACTAATATAAGTTTAGAAATTTGGAAAGAAGATTGAAGAAAACAAAAAGGTACCTCTGTTTGACACAAATTAAGTCTCGAGCATAATAAATTTTATTTGTCACATTAATTAGATGTAAATTTTGTCATTATTATTGTTATTTAATAAAATCTATTACTGGAATATATGCAATCATTTATACAACTAAGTAGGTACATTGCAAAGATAGTTTGGGAACTTACTGCTGATTTTTGAGTCATCTCATAGAGGGAGTTATATTAAATTTGACAATGAGGGGTAAGATCTAACTTTCAATTTAAATAAATACATTTTGAAGCTTATTGCAAATAAATATTCAATTTTAATTCTCTACAATTGAAGACCTAAGTGGATAAAGGTGTTATGAAACACTTTTAAAGTTTTGAGTAAATTAAACAAAACGGTTTTGAGTTGGAACTTATTTATTTTGTCTTCGATTCAAATGAATAATACCTCGTAAAATAGATAATTTTGGGTTATGTTTTTTTGTTTACACTAATATTAAAGAACACTATCAAGCTGTTATGAAACTAGATTTTTCTGTCCAAAACTGTGTACATCCACTAAAATTACTGGTTGTATGTATGACATGGCGCCTTTATAATTAAAAAGTTTCTATAAAATATTACAAATTTAGAATTTACCGTTTATTGGGTGTTAAATCTATATCGGGGGTGTTCAAAAATTGCATAAAGTAATTTTTTTTAAAAATGCGACATAACACCTTTATCCACTTAGGTCTTCAATTGTTATCAGACATAAAAACATAACAATATATGTTGTTTCTTAGGTTTTCGTGTGTGTTAAATGAAGTGTTGGTGTACTTCCGGGTGTTTTCCCACGCAGATGATAAGCTCCTGCTGGAGCCATTGTTGTCTAAACAACGTTTCGGCAGAATCCCATCTGCCATCTTCAGGTTCTCGCTGAAAGCTGCCTACTGCTGCTCCTCGTTGCTCGAACTGGACTGACGTTCTCCGCGCTGTGCAGTTCCTTATATATGCTTGGGCCTAGAGCTCGCAGTGGCCTCGCTGAAATGTCACGTTTCACGTGACCTCTCGTTGATGGTCATGCATCCTCACGTCTATTGGTCACTGAGGGTTGTCGTGTTCCTGTTTGATTGTGCGACTGGTTACGTGTTATTGGCCCAGTACTGTGTGTGGGAAGCGTAGCGGGCACCTGAGCTAACCCAATAAGTGGCCTCACTGAAACGTCACTTTTCACGTGACTTCTCATTGGTGGTCGTGCATCCTCATGTCTAATCGTCATCGAAGGTTGCCATGTTTCTGTTTGATTGGTCAGCGCTTGGCTCTGGCTCCTCGTGATAGGTCCTCTTATGGTAGGTTGTGAAGTCTCTTCGTGATTTGTCACTACTCGAACGTGCCGACTCGAGATTGGTTCGTTTGCCGTGGGTGTCGTGTGTTTCCCGTTATAGCCTGAAAGTGCGGGCTTCCATGCAGTGGGTAATCTCTGGGTGTCATCTCGTTTGTTAAGATTTTGTGGTCTTTTCTCGATCTCTATGGCCTCTCTGGTAATTCTTGATGTACAATGCTCGATATTGGCTACTGTTCTGGTGTTGTCGAAGTCTATTTTGTGTCCTGTGATTTTTACGTGCTGTACTAGGGATGATGTTTTCTCCTCATTTTGCACTGCATTCCTATGTTCTTCCGTTCGTACACTTATACGTCTGTTGGTCTGTCCTATGTATGATTTACTGCAATCTTGCACGGGATTTCATATACTCCTTGGCTTTCTAGGTCAATTTTTTATTTTGGGTTACGGAGGACTGTGCTGATTTTTCGGTCTGTTTTGAATATTGTATCTATGTTGTGCCTACACAGAAGTTTCCCTATTTTATCCGTTGTCCCCCTCACGTATGCCAGATATGCTTTTGCCACTAGTTTCTCGGATTCTTCCTGGGTTCTTGGTCTAGATGGCTCTTGCGACTTCTGTATTGTGTACTTTGAAAATCCATTTTTCATTAGTGCTTTCTGAAGTGATGACATCTCTTCGTTAATATGTTCGCTGGAATCACACGATCCAACGCCTACGCCTCCACCACGCCCGATGTCGCCGCCCGGACCAGGGTACGAAAACATATATATTTATTATAGCCCTCCGCCATTCACTAGGATGAGGTCAGAGGTCCAAATACCAGCCCTGCTGTCACCCCTGCCCCCGACGCCAGAAGCCCAAAACCACCCCCCTCAGCCCAGTTGTCCCAGGCAATGAGGACCAAATTCCAGGCCCTGTTCGGGGACAGCCCCAGCCTCACGCAACAGCCAGTCCCGATGCCATCCCCAGACAGAGACTTGCCATCCCAGATGCCGTTCCCAATTCCGCCCCCAGCCAGCGACGTGCCAACCCAGTTGCCGTCCCCAACCCCAGGCACACCTCCCCCGCTGTCCCACACCATGAAGACTAAGTTTGCCCAATTGTTCGGAGACAGCCCCAGCCTCCCGAAGCCACCGACACCAGGCAGGTCTATTCCCTGCCTACTGGCATTTTTTCAGGCCAACGATGCAGCCCTCCCGGTTCCTGCTCCGCAACGGAAGGGGAAATTCAGGCGCCACAACCACAATGGCACCGTCGCCGCTAGGATTCCGGGCATCATCCGCCTGTCTGCCGTCTAGGGGAGGGAATAAAGCAGGCATAAAGCAGGTTTATTTCTCTCTCTGTAATAAGTTAATTAAAGTTGGAAATATTTCAAAGTTAAATATAAAATTTATACTAAAGTGTTTTAAAGTGTGATACACAAATTGAGTGAATTCTCCAGAAAGAAAAATGCTCAGATTATGTGGTAAAATGCAATTTGATTCAAACTTATCAACATAAAAACCTGATAAACTAAAAAAACTAGTGGATACAAAAAATAAAAGTGAGAGAAGGATTAGATAGTTAAGACCAGTGGTGTAGTATAGTTATTTTTACCATGGAAAAAATATTCAAGTGTTGCAAAAATAAAGAATTAAAAATTTATTGTTGTAAAATCTGCCTGGGAATCTTTCATGACAGCTGTATAGCAAGAAGGAAGGGGGCCACTCTATTGGAGGGACACATAATTTATTGTTCCAAAGAATGCCAGTGTGAAGAGAATAATAATAACAAAGTTGAAGAAAAATTAAAAAAAAGAATAAAAAAGGAAAAGAAAGTAAGGAAATTTCATGAGGAGGAAATAAACAGATTGAAAAAGGAAAATGCTGAAAATGCTATGTTCATTGAAGAATTAAAAGAGAAATTAATTGTGTTTAATGAATTGAAAAATAATATGTTAGAAAGTATTAGAATGTTGACTTTAGACAATGAAGTGTATGCTCAGGAATAGTTAAACTTAAATCTGAATTGACTAACTATTGTAATAATAATTTGAATGTAACTGAACATTATGTACAAGCTAAGTTTAACAGAGAAGTTAACATAAATTTAAGCAAGAATTCTAAACAGGAGACTCGTAAAATAATGGTGTTGTGTGATGAAACTGGACGTAACCTAGATAAAATGTTAAAGCTTCGTTTGAAAAATTGTATAACAGAGACGATAATTAAACCAGGGGCATCGTTTGTAAATGTAATAAAGGATATAGTACGCCTTACTGAAAATTATTCATTGAAAGATTATGTAATTGTAGTGGCAGGGTCTAATGACTTTAAAAATAAGAAATATCCATCTTTCAAAGAAATAAACAGTAGAATCAAATATTGCACCCACACTCATATTATATTCACTTCAATTCCTTTTGACGATTCTAAAAATGTAAATGCTAAATTTATCAATAAATTCAATAATAAATTGAGTAGTTATACACATATGTTAAATCGGTTTGCTGAAGGCAATGTAACATGTTTAAATTTTAACAGGAAGGGATTTATAGAGAAGAAAAATGTCACAGCAGATCTAATAGTTGAAAACATTACGAGTAATAAAATAAATAATAACAAAAATCTTAAATTTATTGAATTAAATAATAATATTATAATGGATGTAAACCATGTTAGTTTAGATGATAGTAAATGTACTGAAGTAATTAATTTGTGTAGTGTTGTTGATCAGTCGGCCATTTTTTTAGACCAGCAGTCACCACTGAAAACGATCAAAACTTAAAACGACTAAACACGGATGATGAAATGAAGGTATTCAAATTTAACACTGATGTAATCTATTTAAATATACAAAGCCTAGTTGCACATAGAGATGAGATTATTCATATTATATGTAATAAACCTAAAATAATAATGCTTAGTGAATCCAGAGTAACTGATGATGTTGAGGACAGTGAAATTTATATTCACTTATATAATATTGTTAGATGTGATTCTAAAAGTCGATATACAGGAGGTGTTACGATATATATTAGAAATGATTTGGAATATTTTGAAAATAAGGCATTTTTTTTAGAACCAAACTACTGGATTCAATTTGTAACAATCAAATTAAATATGAAACAGTGGCAAGTAGGGGTATTGTATCATTCACCGAGTACGAGTGATGCAATTTTTCTAAATGACTTTGAAAACGTGTGTGGAAAACCTTAATAGTAAAGAGAGTCTTCTGTTAGTTGGTGATTTTAATATAGATTATTCTCAGCCAATTTTTTATGCAAATAAATTAAAAAATATTATTGTTAACTTTGGAATTGAACAAATTGTAACTGAACCAACAAGGGTACCAGCAACAAGTAGCACCCTAATTGACTATGTTCTTACTAATCAACCGATGGTTAAAGCCGTTGTTCATGATTCTCCAAAAATTACTGACCACAGTATAATATCTATAACCTTTTTAAAAAATAGTAATAGAAATAATGTGAACAGATCTACAAAATGCTTTAGAAATTTTAGTGAAAGTAATTTATATAATATTAACATGGAATTAATTCAAATAGATTGGGATACAAATAAGATAGACGTGAACCAAATATATGAAAATCTTTATGTAAAATGTAGAGATGTTATTGATAAAATTGCCCCAATTAAAACTATCAATTTAAAAAGAAGCTTTCTTCCATGGTTTGATGAGGAGATTAAAAATAAAATAAGAGACAGGGACGTTGCATATAAACGGTTCCGGAGCTTCAAATCGGAAGGTAATGAAAATGTGTTGAAAAATATGCTGTGGGATGATTACAAAATGTGTAGAAATGACGTTGTTAATGCTCTAAAATATAAAAAACAAAAATACTATCAAGAAAAAATAGACATGAATCAAAAGGACCCAAAAGCCATGTGGAAAGTACTCAAAGAACTTGTATCGCCAAACAAGAACACGGGTATTACATATGAAATTAAATTTGCTTTCAGTAATGATGACGTCATCATTGCTAAAACAAACAGGGATATTGCCGAAAATTTCAACAAATATTTTATTGAGAGTGTGGTTGAATTAGCTGTTACGATTGGAGCAGTGGATACATGGTCCCCCATTGGTTTACCTGTAGTTGAAACTAGTATTAATGAATTTAAACCACTCAATTTACGAGATCTAAAAATCTTAGTGAAAAATCTGGATAATAAAAGTAATTCGTGGGATATTCTTAATAATAAAGTATTAAAGTCTATTATCGATGTTGTAGGTTTTTCTCTGCTAAATTTCATTAACACGTCTCTTAGGAAAGGCGTTGTCCCAAATCAATTAAAATGTAGCTGTATTACACCAATACCTAAGATTAGGAACACGAACGAGGCATAGAATTTTAGGCCGATTAATACTTTACCTTCTGTGGAAAAATTGTTAGAAAAAGCAGTTTACAATGAATTGATGGATTACTTTAATTCCAATAATATATTAAGTCATCAGTCTGGTTTTCGAGCAAGGCACTCGTGTGAATCTGCACTTCAACTAACATTTACTAGCTGGATTCAGATGATCGATAAAGGGAAATATATAGTTGCTGTATTTATAGACTTAAAAAGAGCATTTGAAACCATCGATCGGAAAGTATTATTGGATAAATTATCTTATTATGGTGTAAAAGGTAATGTTTTGAAGTGGCTAGAAAACTATTTGACAGACAGAAAACAGATCACCAATATTAATAACACATATTCTTCAAGCCTTGACGTTGAGCTTGGTGTACCACAGGGAAGCATTTTAGGACCCCTGCTATTTATTATATATATTAACAATATAAATTACCAGCTTAATTGCGACTTCTTGAATTTGTATGCTGATGATACATTATTGGCTGTATGTGATGACGATCTAGATAATGCTGTCAATAAAATGAATATGGAACTTTCCAAAGTTGAAAAATATTTTAAAGTCAATAAACTCAAATTAAATCCAAGCAAAACAAAAGCAATGGTGATTACAAATAGGTTTAGAAGTGGTAACATCAATTTTAATAATACTAATCTGTCCATAGATAATTCGCCAGTTGAAGTAGTCAAACAAATTAAATATTTGGGAATAATTTTGGATGACATCTTGTCATTTAAACAGCATTTTGATTATACAAAAAAGAAAATTAAGAAAAAAGTGTTTTACTTCTCAAGAATAGCAATTAACTTAGATATGAAAACTAGAATCACCGTATACAAAGCAATCATTTTGCCACACTTTGACTTCTGTGCTACTGTTTTGTATTTACTTGACCAAAGTAGTATTAATGAATTACAAATATTGCAGAATAGGGCGATGAGAATAATTCTCAGATGCAACAGATATACACCTATTATAACCATGTTAAGGGTTCTAGAATGGATGCCTGTATCGGTTAGAATTACCTACTTTACAATGATTTTTATATTTAAAATTCTAAAGGGCTTATTACCTGAGTATTTGAATAGGTTCATTACATTTAACCATGAAATTCATGCATATAATACTAGGTCTCATACTGATATTCATATTAGCAGAACTCTCTGCTGCAGAGCAATGAATAACATATTTTTTAAAGGAGTTCGTGATTATAATAACTTACCAAAGAAAATTAAAGATAGTAATTACCTAAGCACTTTTAAACGTGAATTAAAATTGTATCTAAGTGGTGATTGATTATATATTTTTATATTCTTACTCTACATTATTCATAATTGTATAATGTATGTTTTTATGTTTTTGTTATGTATGTATTGTATTTTTTTTATATTTGTGTATTAGGAATTACCTATTTTAAATAAATAAGGTATTACTAAATACCAATACCGTCCTGCGCCAGACGTCCAAGAGAGCGCGAGAATAGCAATGTGTATGGCAAGCGAGTGCGCAAAAAAAACTACATAAAAAACCATATTTTGTTTTTGTACCAGTTTGCATAGACTTTTATTAATTTCTTTATTATAGAGTTCACTTACTTTACTATTTTACCTGAACCATAGTTCTAAGATGTTTTACATACTGTTCATGTTATTTAAAAATTTGTTTTTCTCTACATATGCACGTATATATATATATATATATATATATATACCAGGCGTATACGAAAGAATTGGCCATTCTTTCTTTATTTTGTTTGAAGATGTTTACTAACTTGTTTTCTGATTGCTGTATTTTGATGTTAAGTTAGTAAAAATTTTCTCTTTGATAGAATTTTGAAAATTTTTTTTTGTAAAGAAAGAGGGGAGTGTAATGAAGCATTCTTTAAATTCCTGCTCCATTACTAATATTCCGGATTTACACACGAGACCAATGTGCACACGGCACGCAAATCTACCCAGCTCCCGTCTAGAGGCAAGGATCTGCACATGACACTAAACTATACGCAGTTCTACGTCACTAGTAAGCGAGGATTCTAGGCCGCAAATCAGCTAATTCAGTGTGAACAACTCTGACAATCTGTCTACAGCGTGCTGAGCTGGACATATTACAGTTTTGTACATCTCCCGACGCAAACACGACCGAACGAATGCAATGTGACCCTGGGAATCCTACAGCATGTTGAGATGGGACCCTCGAGTCGTTAGTCATTCCCCGGTGCCGTTTCGCCGCCAAGACCAGAGCGAATGAGCCTGACCTGGAGACCTCCTACAGCGTGTTGAACTGGGAAACTTCTTGAGTCGACGATATTCACCCAACACCCAATGCCACTCCCATAGCAACAACAAACATCGCATCGCAATCGTTACACCATCTCTCTCTCTCTCTCAGATAATAGAAAATGTTGTCCTAAGAACCGTAAAAGATACGGACATATAACCTGTACCTGTATGTTATGTAACACTGCCACACATTACCTGTTTGGAAAAGTAAATAAATTGTTTATATTTTTATTGGGTTGTCTTATTAACTAATCTGGACCCTGATTAATCTCCGAACCAGCTACCCGACAATAAACTGTTACATTATTATTACCAAATTAGTAATATTATAAGAGGATAGAAGGTCATTTAATTCATTCTTTGCAATCGAATTAGTGAGTTAATCAATTTTAAAGCGGTTTTTCATAAATAACTCAAAAACTATAAGTTTTTACAAAAAAGTTGTCATTACCAAAATTGAAGCTAATAAAAAAACGAATAAATTCCTTCCTTAAAAAACCTTTTAATATTAATTCAAAGTGAGCTATAGGTAATTGAATATATATTTTTTTTCGGCGGGTACTCAAATCTAAGTATTCAAGCTTAAATAACGGGAAAACGATGCATTTTATAAAATATACTTACTGAACACTTTTCAAAGTACTCAGAAATACCTATCAAATGAGCTATAGAAGAAGTTGATAGCATCAAAATTAAGCAAGTTATGATGAAAATAAGAGGACCCTTTCGATTTTTTTAGGAAAAAGTGAAAAATAAAACCTACGCCATTTCCACAAAAATTAAAATTTATAGTAATCCCTATAAGACTTTCTTTATTTTAGCATAAGTAATGACTTTAAAAATTTTGACCGGTTTAGAATGCATATTTTTGAAAAAAAAATGATTTAAAAAAATCAGAATTTTTCAAATTTTCGTAAATTTCATTTTCTTTTGATAACTCCAAAAATACTCGATATATGTAAAAAATAATAGAGAACGAAATTTGAGTTTTTTTTTTAACAAAGATTTTAGTTTTTTTTTTATTTTTGTAGGATAAAAAGTAACCGAGATAGAAACGTTTAAAGCCTAAATTTTACTGCGAGAACCATGTAACCGGGGCCGTTTAACCTTTTATCTTTTAAAAAATAAGGGTTTTAAAAGATTAAATTTAATACGATCTTATAGCCCTTGAAATTACCTTTCAAATGATTTTTGGATGAACCTGATATCATAAAAATTAACGGAGTTATTGTAAAAAAACCAATAACATTTTTTTGGAAAAATTTTTTGAGCAGATTTTGTATGCATATATAGGAAAAAAGATAGATAGTAAGAAGTAGACGTGTCGATAGGTACATGCTCACAAAATATACATGTGTGAGTGTGTGTATGTTTCTTTTGAAGATAGAAAAAGTGAAAGGAATTCTGAACATCTGCTCGAAAACATAGTGGGGCTTTCTAGTATGCTGTGTGCCTATTGAATATTTCAGTATATTTCCAAAAGCGGAGTAAAATACACGTGGTACTCTTTATTAGTGGTTAGCACTTAAAAATTATTTAATTTGTGTTATTAATTAAATTATGCTTTTTCATCAATTTGTGCACGAAGGGTAGTTTGGGGAATGTGGAAAGAATAATATTAATAAAGTTTGAAATATATTAATAAAGTTTATCATAAGTAATAAAAAAGATTCTAAATAATTAAAGCTATTAAAGCTGTTAAAAAAAAAATTTCCATTATTTTTATGACAAGTGGTAGTTTTTAAGGGTTGAAATTTCACAGTCAACCAAAAATTATATCATAAACATTAAACAAACCGTTTGTGTAATGTTAATATGCGATTTCATATTTCAGAAATACAAAAAATGATTTTTTCATGATTTTCGATTTAAGGGGTGGTTGCTAAAAGGGTTGAAAATTTAATTAAAATCATAAATCATGCATATAAGTGTTGAAAAATATTTATTTTACCTAATTAAACGAGATTACTTACGCCAGAATGCTTAAATCTGCATTTTTTTCCCATTTTTAACAAAAGGCAAAATGCAAAAAGCGTAAGTCGAGCATATGTCACTTTTGAAGTTGAGGGTAAAATATACTCAATCCCAAATTTTCATGCAAATCGATGGAGGTTCACCGAAATCGGAGGTAATAGTTGATTTTTACCTTCATTCACTGTACTACATGCTAAATGTTCACTCACACATTCCTTACTTGAATGGTCCTGCATCCCCCATTTTAAGCATTTTTCAACGGCTTCACACTCGCTAGACTTATGACTGAAAATACCACATTTGTAACACCTCAAAACTGGAATATATTCAAAAACCCTACATACTGACCAACCAACACATATTTTTTCCTTCCTTCTAATTAACTCAAATGATAGTGGATCACATTCAATGATAGACATGTATTTGGTTTTCATTTTCCTTGAAACAATTACTTTAAAGTATCCTTCTTCATGATTAAGGAATTCATTTTGACTTCGAATACTGCTTAATATTTTTTCGTCGCTCATTTTTTCAGTAATATCTACAACCTTAATTCTTGGATTTTTTGTTCCTGTGTTCTAATCTCATAATTTCCTCTTAATTTCTTACCTGCTGCTTCTTTAATTTTGTTTATTTCCTCTCTAGTATTGCACTTAATTAAAATTCCCCCGTATACACAGTATCTTTGGTTGTTTTGCACTCCTGCTTTGATTTGGGTTTAATCAGCATAACTTCACCAGTAGCTTGCGCATAACTTTTTTTGTTTTCTATTATTTTAACTTCTTTATTCTGCTCACTAGTTGACTGCATCAGTTCCTTTACTGTATTTATCTCGTCTCATACTATCCTTAGAATCAGCAACATCATTATATAATTTGTTCATAAAGTCAAAATTCGTGTCACATTTATCACAAAACCATTTAATATTTTTATTACTATTTATAAACTGATATTCTTCCAATTTTATTCTTGCACATTCAGTATGAAAATTATTTTCACAACTTCCAGAGCAGTGTAACTTAATTTCGTTCCTCCTCAATTTTATTTTGCAGGCTCCACAGTCATCTGCCATTTTTTACATTAATATAACAAATCTCGAATTTGTAGCTCTTATTTCTCTTGTTAATATACCATGGGTGGAACTGGACCACAACACCACTGCTATTTGTCCTCGCAGCGTGTGTGGGCCTGTATTTTCAATTTCTATCGAAATCACACTTAAATTAACAAATGTACTTTGTTTCGGCTTAAAAGACACTGTTTAATTAATACACTATTTATAGTGTATACTTTAACGATACTGTCCACATAAATACATATATGTTAGATCACTTGTGTTTATAAGTTTTTAAAAAATATTTATTTAGTTAAGAGGAATCAAGCTTGATTCCTTAATAAAAATTACATTTGTAGTTTAAATGTGTTTAATGAAATGATGAGTATAATACTGAATATAAAAGCATCTGTTACCTATATTTATATCTTACAGCAAAATGTGAACAAAGGAAATGCAAGATAACAAATGAGCATATTATTGTGAGAAGTTGAAATGAAACTTAATATCTAAATATGCAATTCTCAAAGGAAGCTGTTATCTGATACTGTAATATGATACTATCTGTAATGCCGCTTTATATCTTGATGATATGGCGTATAATTTTATATAACAACTTCCCCCTTATAAAAAAGGTTGATGTTATGCAGCAACTTTTGAAAGTTATTGTTAAAAGTGTTAAATGAATATAATGTAAAATAAATTGAAACAATGTTGAATGAATATAAAGCAAAATAATCAAATGAAGTAAAGGTTAAAATTAGTAAATGGATAATAATAATAAAAAGTGAGTAAAACATTACATAAACGTAATAAGGATAAAATACAATACAGGGTAAAACTCCACATGTGAAAGTCTATGTTAACTCGATGTCCTCTTCTTCTTGAGGTTTAATATCAGGTCGCTTTCTTGGAGGGATTAGTCTGGGAAATTTGGTAAATACTCTGCTTCGCTCCGAAGGAGGTGAAGGAGGGTTATCCGTTGAGGGTTGGATTTGCAATACACCATGTCTTTTTCTTCTGCATTTACAGGTAATGTAAAGTAGAACTAATAGAATGATGATAGTGATTATAAAATATGTGAACCAAGATACATGTTTGGTCATAAAAGGTTCGTTTATAAGGTCATCCAGGTCTTTGGAATATTGCTCTAGTTTGTTTTTAGCAATGTCTAAATCTTCTACGTAGAGACTGTTTAATTTGAGTGGTTTTAATTTTGGGATTTCGATCTTGTTGGGCATGTGATATTGAAAGAAAAAATACTTACCCTGACAGAGGAAATAAATCGCCTGAAAACTAGTATGGTAAAAACACCAGGAAATCAACAAACTAGTAAAGAAGAAAATAACAATGACCTTACGAAAACTCTGATACAGGAAGAGGTGCAGTCCTACTTTAGAAAATTAAAAAACAGTGAATCCAACTATGATATAATCAATGTTAATAACCATTGTGTCTCTGAAAATAACAAGCACATACAAAAAACACCTCCTGCCAGCAGTAAAAATAAGAACAAAAACCAACAGCAAAAAACATTTAGTCAATCAAGCAAACAACAGGCACAAAAAATGTAAATTTATCAGATATGGAAGAAAAACAAAGACGGATAATGCAAGGTATTATAAACTTGGAAGGAAAAAATGAACAAGCTCTAGTAAATAATAACAAAAAATCGTCAACAAATAGTTATTTGGATATAAACATGGATGCAGTTGAAGAAAAAAATAATGCTCGAACATATAGCGATATTTTAAAAACCAGAAAAACAAAATCTAAGACTACCATGCAAATTGGAGATGGAAGCACAGATGAAGGTTTTGAAGGCGTACAAAAAAGAATTTGGATTTTCTTATCTAGAGTAAAACTACAAGTCACTGCGAGAAAATAAGTAAATACTTAAACCAGAAACCAACTATGAAAGATAGAACAGTAATTGTTGAAGAGCTTCAACTAAAACGAACGAGAACTAAAGCATTTAAAGTTGGATTAGACTATGCATTAAAAGATGATGCATACAGTCCTAATTTCTGGCCTAAGTGGGTTGGCTTCTGCAGATACGCCTTCTCAAAAAACAATCAGGATGACAATCATGAACAAGAATGGGAACAATCAACAGCTACAAAAGAAAATTTTTGAATAAAAATGGAGGCAGGATCAATGATAAACCTATACAAAATAAAAAAGATTCTAACAAAAAGACAGTTACTAACTACCCAGTAAATAAAATTGATAATAATCTGACACAACGGAATGCGATTGAATTTCTCACAAATAAATCTATTGCAAACGCACCACCCCCTACAAGCTCATTAGGAAAAAATAATAATAAACTGAATCATCTATCAAGAAACACAAACTATAAAAATTCTCTAGAGGTAATGCATTTCAACATTCAAGGACTGATGGGCAAATATGATTCACTCAGTATCCTACTAACATCACACAAGATAGATGTCCTATGCCTTTGTGAACATTGGTTAAGTGAAAGTGAACTTACAGTCACAGTGATTGAAAATTTCAACCTAATAACATACTTTACACGTACGAACAAATCTAGAGGTGGAGTTTGCATATATGCCAGACGTAATGTCAATATAAAACCCATGGAGTATAGAAAATGTGTGGAACAAAATTTTGAGGCTTGTGTAGCCGTTATGCAAAATATTGACAAAACAAATATATTTATAATCTGTGTTTATAGGACACCTAATGGTGATTTTAAGGATTTTATCCATAGACTTAATCTGTTGTTACACAAAGTGTTTAACAAAAATGATCAATATATAATTGTTGGTGACATAAATATTAATTTTTTAAATAACTCTCCAAACAAGGAAATTTGGATAAACACACTTTCTGAATACAGTATTAAACATCACATCAATATCGCTACCCGGATAACCACACACAGCTCTACGTGTATAGATAACATGTTTTCAAATATCGAGGTGAGCAATATGAGAGTATGTCACTCATTTGTTTCAGATCACACATATCAGATATGTTCTTTCGATACATTTCAACTAAAGCAAAATCCTGTGTTTAAATACATAAGGAACTACAGCGACAATAATAAACAAATTTTTCAAAATAATATTGCCAGGGCAACTTGGGCCGAAATGTATGAAGCCAACAGTTTTAATAATAAATTCAGTGCATTTTATAATACACTTATCTACTGGTATAACTGTTCCTTTCCAATAACTAAAACTAAATTTGAATATAAAGTAAAAAAAAAATGGTTTACACCTCAAATCAAAGACATGCATGACCAACTTTTTCAAATGGAAAAACTCAAAAAAGAATTAAACAATCCGGAATATACCTTAAGATATAACCAATTTAAACAGTTATATAAACAAAATGTAAAATCCTTAAAGAAAATAACTAATGATAAACGAATTAATAATGCTACAAATATTATGCAAGAAAGCTGGAAAATCATAAATAGTAATAAAAAATCTAAAGACAACCATACCTCCATTAAGATGCGTGATACAGATGGTCAATTAATTACTGACTTAAAAGTATTGGCTGACCATTTTAACAGCTACTTCACAAATTCTTCCTCTTACACAACACCAAACCTTAACCTAAATAATAAGAGCAGTCATAATATTCCAACTCTTTTCTTGACTCCCACAACATCAAATGAAATCATGGATCTGTTAAAAAAAACCTGTTCCAAATCAGCGGCTGGAATAGATGACATAAATGGTAACATGTTAAAGTCAGTCAGTCATCTGATTGCTGAACCATTATCCTACCTAATAAATAAATCATTTACCTCGGGGCAGTTCCCTGATCTGCTAAAAGAATCAAAATGTGTACCTATATTCAAAAATAAAGGCTCAAGAGATGACATCAGCAATTATCGATCTATATGTATGCAGAGCCAATTAGGCAAACTTTTTGAACTGGCTTATAACATTAGGTTATGTAAATTTCTGGAATTTCATGAGTTATTGTCTAATATTCAAAATGAATTAAGGAAAGGGAAATCCACCTATAATGCTATTTTTGAATGCCTGGAATTTGTATACAATGCTCTAAATGACAAAAATCACACCCTAGGTTTATTTTATGATTTAAAACGTGCTTTCGACACAATAAACCATGAATTACTCGTACTGAAATTGGAAAATATAGGGGTTCGAGGTGTGGCAGTCCAATGGGCTACCTCATACTTAACAAAACGTACACAGACTGTAGTCTTAGACAATTTTAAATCAGATTTACAAAGAATTACATCAGGGGTGCCCCAGGGTTCTATCTTGGGTCCTCTCTTTTTTATAATATTTATGAATGACTTGCCAACTACTTGCATTACATCTAACAAAATTATCTATGCAGACGATTCAAATATTATTATGTCCAATAAGAATATAAGTGATCTGATTCAAAACAGTAATATAGTTTCAAATGAATTCAGTAACTGGTGTATTCAGAATGGCCTCCATCTAAATGCTAAAAAAACGCTCTATATGAGATTTTTACCGAAAAATATAAAACCAAATTTTGATCCTCTTATTATGATAGATGGAAAAACAATAGAATCCATGAAAGTATCAAATTTTTGGGAATAACAATAGACCAAAAACTCATCTGGGAAGATCATATAAATACAATCTGTTCAAAATTAAGTAGTATATGTTATATAATAAGAATGCTGAGAGACACGGTCACAATTGACACATTAAAACTGCGTTATTACGGTCTTGTACAGTCTGTGTTACAATATGGACTGATATTCTAGGGCTCTTCCCCTTACCTCAATAAGATATTCATAGATATTCACTTTCTCATTGTAAGCCAATATTTAAATCATATAATATTCTCACATTACCAAGTCTCTACCTTTATCAGTTGATAATGTATGTGAAGGAGAACGAAACATCCTTCTTAAAGAATAGTGACACGCACTCATATTGTACACGAAACATGGAAAATATACATCAGCCATATTCTAGACTCTCAATAAGCCAATGTAATCCAACTTATATAGGAGTTATATGTTACAACAGGATAAAAAGTATCTTAGACTTTGATAATGTAAATTTATTTAAAAAAGAATTACATGCTTTTCTAGTAAATGAGTCATTCTATTGTGGATGAATTCCTTAAAAAAAATTTTTCTAAAGAAAAATAATATTTTTTTTTTATGTAATTTATTTATTCACGTTTTTATGTATTTTATTAAATCACATCTTATGTATTTTACCATATCTCTTAACTTTATGTCTTGAATTTCAATTTTAAATTTAATGTATATTCTGTTAGTGATTTGTCTTTTAGTTTTATGCTTTTGTTTGACTAGTCCGATAATTGATGCTGTACATTGTATCAATTTTGTGATGAATAAAGATTTCTGATTCTGATTGCAGCATTCAAAAGGAATTTGGATTGGATGTGATTTATCCTTAATTTCGAAAAGTCTTTAGCACTGGCTTGTATTCGAGTAATGCCTGCATAGGCGTAACATCCTGGTTGTAGTTTGATGATGGAATTTTTGTTAATTAGCTCTGTTATGGATTCTCTCTTCGGACAGTTGATGGTAATGTGAAGTGGTTAGGAATTAATTACTAGCCACGTGTTGTCCTCAAGTTCTTGGACGTTGTATCCTTGACTAATGATGAAGGAAGTTTGACAATTTTCTGGGATTTTCTGGCTTCGCATATGGCATTTTGATCGATGGGGTATGCAAACAGGTTCGAACATAGTTTGGTTCCAAAATAAAGTGGTTTGCATTCTTTCAAATTTTGTATAGGTATGTACATTAAAGAATCATCGTCTCTCGCGATAAACTTTTGTGAAATAGATAGAATATGATGTAGACCAGTTCTGTTATCAAGTATAGGTATAGGGTATAGGCGAAAGGTGTTATAATTTTGAGGTTCAATAAGAGGTATTGTTAAAATAAATATTAAGTTAGAATCTAGTTGAAAGGCTTTTAGTTCAATAATGTCCAAATATTGAGCAACTGCTGATGATTTAATTGGAAGAGGCAAATTGTTTCTTCACAAACTCTGTGAAATCTCTTGCAACGCCGTTACTAGGTGTTATGATTGATGAATGAATAATTCCTAATCTGGCAAATGTTATTGAATTTAAAATATCGTTTAAATTGTCTTCGATATACAAATAGCTGGCCATTAGTTGTTCGGAAATGTATAGAAATTTCAATTTTATTTCAGCCGCTTGGATCGTTTGAGTCATGATTTGAATTGTGTTCTCGATTTCTTTGATATCTGTGTTAAATGTTTCCTCATCAATTTGTAATTTTTGTATAGTTGAGTTGAAATTTTTGATAACAGAAGTTGTAACTGAGGTCTGATTTTTGATATTAAGTTTTCTAATTGATGTTCATCATTATTTAATTTATTTATACAATTAGTGTAGTACTCGCCATCTTCGGCATCTAAGTTTCCAGTTATTGATTTGAATACTGTTCCGATACCGTTAAGTATTCCTCGTTTATATCTCTTCGTGTCTGAAAAGACTTCGTCAAATTTCGTTTTTATTGAACTAGATATTTGCGTTAAAAGGTTAAACTCCGTTTTAACTTCGCTTCTAAACAGAATTGAGTTCTGGTCGGCACCATCGAGGGTGTTCAAGATTCTGTCTAAAATATTTTGGTTTTTATCAAAAGCTAATTTTAGAGATAATATGTCTTTATGTACCAATAAAGTCCATTTCTCGTTTGTCACAACGACGTCTGTGTCTCTGTGGTAGTATACACCAATAGTGTTTTTTATCGGGGTTATTTTGTATTGACATAGTGCTGATCCGAACAGCAGGAGAAACCTGAAAATATATATAAAATTTAATTTTCAGTATATGGTTTCATTCTGTCAAAATTGACTTTAGTTTCTTGTTTTGTTTCGAGATTTAGTAAGGTAGCAGAATTTTGGAAAATTTCTTTTATTTTAAAGGGTCCGTTAAATTTGTTTTTGATTTGCGATTCTTTTACGTAAACTAAGTCACCTATTTTGTACTCGGGTCGTTTTTGGGGAACATTTCAGTCGAAACGAACTTTTGCTTTCTCTTTTTGAGATTGTGTTCGACTGCGGGCGATTTCGTAATAGTGGGATATTCTATTGTTTAAATCTCTGACATATTTAGTTATTAGTTCTTTCTGGTTATATAAGGTTTCAGGTGGTCTGCTAGACGTATGCCCAAATATAAGTTCATATGGAGTAAAACCATGTGTCTTATTGACCAAATTGTTGTAGCATATTACCGCATATGGTAAAATCGTGAAAGGATGTTCGTTTGGGTTTTCAGTTTTGTGGATTCTTATCATTTCGGCTAAAGTAGCATGAAATCTTTCTAGAGATCCGTTGGATTGGGGATGTCCTACGCTTGAGTATGTTAATTTTATGTCGTAGAGAGTACAAAGATCTTTAAGCAAACGGTTGTCAAATTCGTCACCGTAATCGCAGTGAATTCTTAGCGGGGTACCGTAATGTTGAAAGTATAACAACAAGGTATTTACGACAGATTTAGCAGATTTATCCAGAATTGCATAGGCTTGCGTGAATTTAGTTAACTCGTCGCGGATAGTTAAAGCGTAATTTCAAGTGGGAAATTCAAATAGATCGATATTAATTCTCTCGAACGGTGTTCTCGGGGTTTCTGTGATTACTAAAGGGTTGTTAAGATTTTTTCGGCATACTTTAGTCTTTTGGCAAGTTTCGCAATTTTTTATAAAGTTTTCAACGTCTTTAGTTAAACCTTGCCAAGTGTACTTTTCTCTAATTCTTCGAATCGTTTCGTTTATTCCGCGGTGTAAATTGTCTTTACCAAAATGACTTTGCTCCAATATAATCGGAATTTCATCTTCGCCGGCAGTTCTGACGATATCTTGACAAATTACTACTTTTAAATCTTTTTCCGCAAAAATGAATGATAGAATTTCGTATAGGGAGGTCTAAGTTATTTTCGACAAAGTATGTCTTAGAGAGATCTAAGACCTTGGTTTTTAAACAATACCAAAAATAAATGTTCTATTACAGATTCAATATCGAAGGGTAGGGGGATGATAAAATATCTCCTATGTCTGACTGTTTTGCTCGATACAATATTGATTTAATCGTTATGAAATTCGGGGTTTTCCACGAATATGTCCTCGATAATTTTGTGATGTAGATCTTGTAAGTTATTTTGTTGGAAGAAAGTTATAATGTCTTTGTGTTCTCGATATAAAAGTTGATTGTTTGAAGCTTTGATTTTCGAATAGTCTATCAAGGATGTTGTTTTATATAGATTGGTGAAAGTTTCGAATTCTTGAGAAATTTGTTCGTCAGTGATTTCATCGTTATTGTCAGGGTTTTCGTCATCGTCTGACTCTTCGTCATTCGCGGCTAGGACCTTTGAAAAGAGTTTGGAACATTCGGAAAAATGATTAATTTTGATTCTGGAAAGTGTGTCCGCGTTCTTATTGATTTTGCCGGGCTTATAAATTATTTCGTAATCGTACTCTTCTAATTTGAGTCGCCACCGGGCAAGTCTACTTCCTGGATCTTTTATAGAGAATAGCCAGGGGAGTGGTCTGTGGTCGTGACAAGTTTGAACTTTCTACCGAACAGATATGGTCTAAAATGCTTTACTGACCATACTATGGATAAAAGCTCACGTTCAATCGTTGAATACTTAGTTTCTGCACTGCATAAGGTTCTAGAAGCATAGGCGCCTGGCTCAGCACTGAGCCGACGGCAAACGCGCTCGCATCAGTGGTTAGAATGAAGGGTTCGTTGGGGTAGATTAATATCGGTGCTGTAGTTAGTGTTTGTTTCAGGTCGGCAAAAGAATTTTGGCAATCATTATTAAAGTCGAATGAGACATCTTTTTGTAGAAGTTTTGTCAAGGGTTTAGAAATTTTGGAAAAGTTTGGAATAAATCTTCTATAATAGCCTGCTAGTCCTAAAAATGATTTTATTTCTTTCTGATTTTTGGGTTGTGGGAAGTTTAGAATTGCATCGACTTTAGAGGGATTTGGTTTCACACCGTCTTTTGTGATAAGGTGTCCTAGGTAGGTGACTTCCTTGCGTAGAAATTCGCACTTGTCTGGTTGAATTTTGAGATTGGCTTTTTGAAGGCGTTTAAAAACTTCTGTTATAGTCCCAGAGCCGCCAGACCTACGTCATTTTAGCAAAGCTAATATTTTGACAACGTATAGTATAATATCTAGTTAAGAACGTATGCGTATTTGCTAGCTTGAAAGCGGGGCGCTTTTGCAGGAAACAGGTACAAAAGGTACATAATTTTGTTTCGCTCCTACGTTAAAGTATGATAGCTGATTTATTTTTCAAGTGAGAGGCTAACGACACTGTGTAAGCATCAACCTCCGAATCTTAAGGTCCGAGGTTCAATCCCTGAGTGCTCTCATCTTTTTTTTTTTCAACAAATATTAACTTAAGGTGGCGATTATCAAGAAAGGGACAACCGATAGGGAAATATTTAATATTTTTGGCCAAAACTTTTTTCTTAGTACATATATTTGAAAAAAAAAACTGAGAACGCTCAGGGATTGAACCTCGGACCTTCAGATTCGGAGACTGACGCTTACACGATGTCGTTAGCGTGTCACTTGAAAAATAAATCAGCTATCATACTTTAACGTAGGTGTGAAAATTTGTATGTACCTTTTGTACCTGTTTTCTGCAAAAGCGCCCCGCTTTCCAGCTAGCAAATACGCATACGTTCTTAACTAGATATTACATTATCCGTTGTCAAAATATTAGCTTTGCTAAAATGACGTAGGTCTGGCAGCTCTGGGATCTCACACTATTAGATGAGATATGTGGTCGTGAATAGTAGGGGAGTAAATAATAATATCGTCCATATAAACGAGACATCGTACATTTTGGATACCTAACAAAATGCTATCCATCACTCTTTGAAACGTTGATGGAGCATTCTTAAGTCCAAAAGGCATTCTTACGAATTCAAAATTACCGTTTTCAACTGTGAAAGCAGTTTTTTTGGATATCTTCGGGGTTAATTTCAATTTGGTGGAAACCAGAAGCTAAATCTAGGGTCGTGAAATATTGACATTTCCCGAGTTGATCTAAGAGATCGGAAATATTAGGTAAAGGATATTTGTCATCGACTGTGACCTCGTTGAGTTTTCGATAATCAACTACAACATGCCATTTCTGTTTTCCAGAAGCGTCTAGTTTTTTGGGAACTACCCAAACAGGGGAGGACCAGCGTGAAATCGAAGGTTGGAGAATACCTTGACTCAACATTTTTGAAACTTGAGACTTAACTTCCTCTTTATGAATTTGGGGATAACGATAAGATTTTGTGAATATAAGTTTGATTTCGTTGGTGAAAGTCAAATTGTCTCCTTCTAGGTAGAATATGTTTTGGAAGTCTAAACAAAGCTGCGTTACTATTTCGGTCTCTTCTTCGTTTAGATGATCCAAACGTGATTGGTTCCTAATTCGGAGGATCTGTCTGTCTGTAAGTGTGGGTCGGAATTGTGGGTGTTTAAATTGAAAATTGATTTGAATTTTTGTACTGGTTCTAGTTTAAGGTTAGAGAAATTTATAGTTTTCGGTATTGCGTTAGCGTTCACGATCGAAGTTAAAAATTCTCCGTTGTTGTCGATTTTTACGAGAGCATTTGGTAGGCGTACCTTTTCAATTTCTTGGGCTAACAGTATAGCCTCGGTATTTTGCAAGTTACATTTCAGTTTACAAATTTTTTCCATACGAAGTTCGATAGAAATTAAATTTTTTATGTTGCCTACATTTTGATTTTTAATGGTAGAATTTGTAGTTGGTTGTACAGTAGTTTCTTCCGTAACTTTAAATAATGGAACAGTTTTAAAATTTGTGACTAGTTGTTTATTTTTGAAATGTATTTGGCATTCATAATGTTCTAAAAAGTCTGCGCCTAGTAGTCCATCAAAATCTATATCTAGATTATAGATATAAACCTTGTGTGACTCATCTGAAAATGGGATGAGAACGGATTCGTTAATATAAATTTTTTCATCAGTAATACCCTGTATAATTACATTTTCAGGGGATCTACGTCTATAATTTTCAGCTGTTTTAGGTTTAAAAATTGATATACCTGCACCTGTGTCAATCAAAATTTTGAACTTTCCGGTTGCGTCTTTCATATAGTAAAGGTTTTTTGAATGTACAGTCAATAAATTATGCGAAAGTATATTTACATGAACCTCTGTTCTGGGAAATTCAGCATTGCGTCGAAACTGTCGTTGAGATTCATAGTTCGTACTTGATTTGTTATTTGGTCGAATTGGTCTGTTTGCTGTGTTGGAGTATCCGTGGGGTACTCCGGATCTAAACGAACATCCTGAAGATTGGCGGTATAATCCTCGTATTGCTCGCTCTGAGAATTAGCAGTATAATTCTCCTGGAAATTTTGATTAGTTTCAAAATTATAATTTTCGTACGATTCATTTTAACTTTGGTAATTTTGGTAATCGTCGAAAGAGTAGTCGTACTGGTTAAAATCACATTGGTTTTCATAAGGTTCATAATTTAGATGATGCGCCTTTTGTTGTTTGAAACGATTAAAATTCGGGTTAGGCTGAATAGCGGATGGTCGTTGTTGCGTAAAGTTAGGGTTCGGCCTTATGGCTGAGGGCCTATTTTGAGGTTGATTAGGTGGGTTTTGAGGGAATGTCCTCTGACCAAATTGATTAATTGGTTGTGCGAAATTTTGATGTGAAAAATTTTGGGAGTTTGAGTTTCCTTGGAAACTTGGTCTCTGAAAGTTTTGAGACTGTTGCCTTGTGCGGCATTTGCTTATTACATGTCCATTTCTTTTACAGAATGAGCAGAATTTCTGCTGAAAATTTGAGGTTGGTCGTTTGGTTTGTAAAGTGGGATTTTTGACTGGACTATTTTTCGGAAATTTTTGTTGCTCGAAATATGAAAGTTGTAGTTCTCTCCGAATTCTAATAATTGCGTTCAATATAGTCGGAGGGTTACTGGCACGTATTATTCTGCCTAGATTTGGTTCTAGACCCGTTAACAAATTATTTAATGTCATCGTTTCTATGAGATCCGTTTGTGCGGTTCTTTGCGTCGAGGTTAAGTTTTGTTTTTGCACTGCGGCGTGCATCTTTGCATTGTGCGTTTGTAAACGCGATACGAATGTCAAGGCGGATTCACCTGGCAATTGGTGAATGCGCTGCAGGTCCTGAATTAGGGCTGATAAATCTCTGGAATCCCCAAAGTGGGTTTCTAATAGCGCTTTAATTTCTGGCCATGTGGCAGGGTTGCGTGAATTTATAAGTTCGGCAGCTTTGCCTTTTAATTTGTTTTTGATATGCACTGTTAACAAGTTTTTCTGGTCATGAATTGCCATGCGTTGGGCACACTGACATGAGTTTAAGAAAGTCTGGAGGTTGATGGCGTTACCATCAAACTCCGGAATTAGCGAGAAAATTTCTGAGAGTTTGTAAGGCTCTACCTGGTGCTCGACTTACTCTGGTTGCTCGGCTGTTCCTGGCACTACTGGTTGAGCTCTATCCGGCATTTTGCTTTTTATTTGTAAATTTCTGAACTAAAATTGGTTGTGTATCAGCAGTATGATACGGAAATTAAATTAAATTAGCTTGTTACGTTGCATGCGTAAATGAATTGTATATTAGCTGTATAATACACAATGTTTCGTAAATACGAAAATAAATAAACTTAAAATTAAATGAACTTGTTTCGTTGTGTTTGTAAAGGAATGGATTTCACTTTGACAATAGAACTGGCTTTTGTGCGCCAAGTGTACTAGCAGTACAATACACTTTTAATAAAAATAATTCGTGAAAATAATAATACAATAATAAAATAGTACGAGATGATTCTTAAAATGACCTACGTAATTATTTTCTTCATCTGTTTGTAGTCGTGTAGGTTCTTTTTCTGATTTGAAGGAGTGGAATCCACCGTCACAGCTAAGAAGTTCTCCTTGTTCTAGGGGATGTTTTCCAGGGTTAGGCACCTTTTTTCGGATGTTCTCCTTGTTCCTCCAGACACTTTTCCACTAGTTAGGCTCCCGAACTGTGCGTTTTTCAGATTCACCAAGACTGCGCCATTTGTTAGACCACTTGTTGTGTTTATGAGTTTTTAAAAAATATTTATTTAGCTAAGAGGAATCAAGCTTGATTCCTTAATAAAAATTACATTTGTAGTTTAAATGTGTTTAATGAAAGGATGAGTATATTACTGAATATAAAAGCGTCTGTTACCTATATTTATAATATCTTACATTGATGTCAGCAAAATGTGAACAAATGGCCACAAATCATGTTAGCTTCCTTCCTACAAAATTTTGGGATGGGCTTCAAAAAGTCATATTTACATGTTCCGAGATACACTTTTAGTTCAGCACTACTGAGTCAGGCGGCGCTGTTCCTGTATATCCAAGCCTCTTATACAGCTGATATTCATCGCTCGTTATATAGCCCGATATTTGGCAGCATTGCAATGGCTCGATAACGTTCGATTCTTATTTCCTCTTAAATACTTTCTTCATGAAGTCACAATCGATGAATGAAAGCTCTTTATTCGAATTAATTTTTAGTCCGAAACCTCAGAGGTATTGTATCATATTCGAACAATTTATCTAAATTCAAAAATTTATACCTACTAAGAATTATAATTTAAGTTGCATAGTGCTATGAAAGAAAAATAGTTGTAATTGTAAGCATCTTAAACATCTTAAAATATGTTTTGAATTTTTATACAGAATTTCAAATAGAGGGCTTAAAAATATAAGTGTAGCATTTATATCGTAAGAGAGAGAATTTAGAATAAGAGGAAAATATAAAATAAATGCTTTGTTTATTTGTCGTAATAAATTGATATTTCTATGTCCCTAAATTAGGTTTGTGATTTTTGCATTCAAGATTTAATAATATTATACTTAGTTACTTCCACATCCAGTGGAAGTTTAGCAACACAAAAAAAAATTGAAAATCTGTATTGTTCAAATAGACTTTGAATGTCAGGAATCGTCGAGATTAAAGTTTGAAGAAAATAAAATATAAATATAAATTAATATAAATAAAACATTAAATTTAAAAAAACTGTTAGGCTATCGTTCTCTGCGTAACTTTTTCTCCGCACACAATTACTCTGGAATCGTTTACGATATTGATTATATTTTTATCTTTTTCTCTTATTCCGTTGAATGGTTGGGGTAAATGAAAAAATTGATTGGCATTAGCCACCCCATTACCACCCCCACTCTCACACCAATATTAACAGAGGTGAAGAAAATAAAATTGCGATTTAGTGTGTGTAAAAAACCAAAGACCTTAGCATTTTTTTAAATTTCATCTACCTCGCTATCACCACTTCGACTATCGATGTGACACATCGTTTTATGGGTTTTTGCATCGACGATTTCAAATATTATATGATTAAAGTTCCATAAACAATTTATTTTCACTTAATGAAGTTCAAATATAATATCAAATTTTATTCGTTGTGAGAAATTTGGATAGAAAATCTGGATGTGGAAGTAGTTTGGTATAACATTTATCTCAGAAATACTGTTTGGTTTATTTCATTTGACTCAAATAAATACCAAACTTACGCGATCGTTCAGTAAAAAAATTTTATGTAAAAAAATACCTACTGCAAAATTTTGTATTTTTTTTCTGTTTCAACGTACACGCCCTTGAAAATCGTGTTTAGACAAAAATGTGCTGAAAGTCTACGTTTAAATGCCAATAATGGGAAAGTCATTGCAATTTTCATTTGTTCGGGAAATTCACCACTTTACAATAAGGGATTTATAATTCTAGTTAAATGATATATAATTATGTGTAAGCTTTATTACTCTGGGAGTTACCTGATCTATTACGCAACACGCTTTGCCTTTCATCCCGTTGATTATACCAGCAATATCTTGAGTAAATATAGGAAGGTGACTTTAGTTTAAAGAACCGACGGACAAAGTACATGGAAGAAAAATAATTTGACCAAGATGTTCAGTAATTATGGTACGGTGGTGTGGGGGATGAGGTAAAAATAATTTGAGATCTTTGGTTTTTGTAGACACTAAATCATAATTTTTTTCTCGCCTCCTTTAATAATTAAGTTATAGACCGACAGACAGATTTTTTTTCTCAAATTTAAAATCTCGACATTTCATGACATTATAAGCCTATTTGAACAAAAACAAATGCAGAATTTCATTTATGCTTCCTTTTCTACAAATTGCAATTTTATAATAATGAATGTTTTTTATTTAAAATACACTTTAAAATTTATTAACAAATCCTCATATTATAATATTTTAACTTTATTAATTGAACATTTACAATTATGTTTCAGACAATTTTACGAGCATTACATGATTTTGGTCTTAAATCGGGCATTTTTATCCATAACTTTGTATTTTAATCATTTTAATTATTAAAAATAATAAATGCCTAATAAAAACCTATGCAATGATATTTAAACTTTGATATAAAATATTCGTTCATTTTGCACAATTTTGGTATTAAAATCGGCCATTTTGGAGTCGTCATTTTTTTTTAACACTGTGTTCGTAATTAGCGAAATTTTTTCAATTATAACATTTTCAACATAATTTTTCACAGAAAAAAAAAAGAGTTAGCAAAGAGTAGGCAAAGAAAAGTAGAAGAAAGCTTCATTAATGATTATAGAGCATTAAAATAGTTTTTAGGCAAATCCATTCAGGTTCAATCGATTTCCTAACAACTTGCTTTTTTCGCCTGAGTGCAGTCAACTAAATAATTTAAAATTTTAACATTTTTAAAAACTAAATCAAAAACCGCTGCCCAAGAAATCACTACCTCCATATCCATATTTTCTATCCAAATCCCTCACAACGAAAAAATTTTGATACTATATTATTTGCACTCCACTATGTGGAAATAATTGTTTATGGAACTTTAATAATATAATATTTGAAATCGTCAACCCCAAAAACCCATAAAACGATATGCCACATCGGTAGTGGTGGTGGAGGTGGTGGTATTGGGGGTGGATAAAGTAAAAAAAAATGTTGAGGCCTTTGATTCTTGTACACACACTAAATCACAATTTTATATTTTCACCTCTTTTAATGAGGGTGGCTAATGCCAAAAATTTTTTTGAGACCTTAGCTTTTCTTATGTGTATATATTAAATAACGATTTTATGGACTCTTACTTCCCAACCCCAAACCCTTCAACGAAATAAGAACAAAATATAATCTGTGTCCAGAACTCATCATGATAAGATCTGGGAATCGATTATATTTTGATCTTATTCACAAAAGAAGTTACACACAAACAGACCGACCGACAGACTGAAATCTTTTTTGCTCAAATTTAAAATCTCGATGTTTCATGGCATTCTGAGGATATTTGAATAATAAGAATTTTCAATTTTTTTTTGCATAACTATATTTCTCTAATTACCAGTTAAGGGTATCTTATTATTATTTCATGTTGTCGCAGCTATACAGTGTTTCTCCATTTTCACTATAAGGACCGTTAGTCTAATTTTAAATTTAAGTTCATGTAGGTATTCAGGCAAAACGTTCTTGAAGCCCTGTCAAAAACTACTATAAATAGCTTCTTACACAATACATTTCTCTCTTTCATATTTCCGCGTATTGCTAGAAAACTACCTGCTTTCTCTTTTGTTTGTTAAATGTGTCTGAGTCTAGCATTATTAGAAATTTTAAAATTCACATTGTTTATTTACTTCGTTTTTTATCTGTTTTGAGAATGTCACTATATTCTTCGAATTTTTTGATAATAAAGAATACCTTAAAGGGTTCTGAAGAAAAAATTGGCCGAAGCTGGTTTTAGAATTTATAGTCCGGGGTCCAAGCACTCCAAAATCAAGATGACCTGTTCCGACATGACGTACAAATGTTGATATAAGTAATGAAGAGAGCATTACCTGGGGCACTAGAAAACACTTGTCGGATTAATTTTTGCACTTGCGCAACTTCAGAAATCGCAAAAAAGATGACGGATTGATAATTACAAAATTATGTTTTACAATGGTTATTCTCCGTTAAAACAAAAACTATGCAACCTACCGATCTGATTTTTGGTATGTATACTCAAAAGATATACGTGATTCTAACTAAGCTATTGGTATTTTTGAAAAGAATATTTTTTTTTGGAAAAAAAATAATTAAAATCAAAAGGTTGATATTTACGTTCTAAAAATTTCGATATGCGGACAACTATGTTAAATTTATGAAATTCTTATATACAATTGCTTACCAAATATAGTCCATATATTGAAAAAGTTTTTTTAAAAAAAAGATCCTGTCGATAACGTGTACAGTTTTTTGTTTATGATTTTTTTATGAGGCGTGTAATTATGCAGCATTAAAATAAAAATAGTCTACACGATAATTGGTACAGTGTAACAGTAAAAAGCACTATATTTTCAATATAATTGCAAATTTGAATTACTTTATGTTAATAATGCAACAAAACGAATGAAAGTAGTAGTCGGGCGTTGCCGATTGCGGACACTCATTTAAAAAAATAATAATCGATACAAAGTGAATTGTGTGTTCGAGCAAAATGTTAATCAAATAGGTATTCGCAATTGGCCATGCCCGAGTACAACTTCTACTCGTTTTTATATTGTTTAAGAAATAAAACATTAGTGAGAAATATTATTTTAGGTATTTAGCATATTTAATAGAAAGCAGAAAAGGGAGATATTTTAAATAAAACATTAATGTTGTATATTATGTAATTTTTGTGTATAACTATTCTAACATTTTAGTTAGAATCACTGTCATTATAAAATGATGCATATTGCTTTTTCCCTTAAAACAATTTTCAGGAAAAGCAGCACACGAGCACGCAACTGAATACCACTCACAAGAACATTTTGTGTCGCATTTTATTTTACAGTTGCACTTTTTAATTTAAGTTCAGATAAACTTTTTTTTTGTCGACATTATCGGTACCAGCTTCTGATTTCCAATTCTGCATCCAAAATTTTGTGCAACAGGTAATTTGAATGACGGTTCACAACACTGTTTTAAAAAAAGTAATATTTGCAACATGTTGTTGAAAAGCGCCTTCGGTCGGTCGGAGCGTAAATCACTTTTATTAAATTATTTTACCTTTTAATAATTTTCAAACGTATACATATAATACATTTGTAAAGTTGACGTGTATGTACATTGAAAATATTTGCAAAAACTGATGTGGGGGATGTAAGATGAGTAATGGAATACATTAAGACAGATTTTGGAATTTTTCTCTGTTTGTCTGCTTGTCTGTTTGAACGCGCATCACGCAGAAACTACTGAACCAATGAGGTTCATCTAAACTTGGAGTAACATTTAGTTCTTATTTCATCGAAATCGGACTAGACTAAGCCAAGTTTTATGAAAATCGGTCTAGTAGAACAGAAGATACAGCTTGATCTCTACATTAAGCGTATTTGCACGGCATAAACTTTTAAGATTAAACCTCTGTAATATGCCAGAAAATTCGAGAGTACTCTGGAATATTCCAGAAAATTTGTGAGTTTTCTGAAATATTTCAGAACGGTGATTCTACCTCAAACGTTGTTTATAAAAAAGCTTTTTAGTCAATTTCAAAATTCCACGCGAACGTAACCACGGGCATAGCTAGTAAATAATAAATATGAACCGCAAACAATAATGAATCGATTTAAACAATCAAACACAAATAGTTTTTATAATGTTAAAATGTTAAGACAAATAACTTCACACTATATACATAAGTACATACGCCTAGTAAACATAAACATACCAGCTAATTCCACTGTAAACTGTTTTCATGCGCTTTATGAATTTTAGGAGAGCTGTCGCCTTTATTACATGTGCCGCGCCGCATCATGCACCCATTTTAAAAATTCACAACTCGAATACTATATGCAATATCAACTTAGTTCTTGTCTTAAAAACATTTTCAATATATTGGGTATGTTTGTTAGCATAGTTTATACGCAAAAAATTTAAAATTGAAGTACTTGCTCGTATGTTGAAATTCTTACTACAATATTTTATAGTTACAGATTTCATATTTTTTTTTCAAAAAACTGAACATATTTAAACAGTGCCATCGAGCCTCATCCAAGCGCTTATGTCTTTAGTATATACTATAAAAAAAATTAGATGGATAGCACTCATAGTTTCTTTTACAGGACGTGTTATGTATTAAAAAACATTTTTTTAGGAATTATCATCTCGTCTCTTTTCTTATCATTTGAGAAGTTATGCAAGAGCTGATAAGAATCCGACAAGTAATTTCTGGTGTCCTATATAACCCTTTTTGCAAATCAATCTGAAGTTGAAAAATGTACGTCATGTCGGAACAGGTTACTTGGAATTTAGAGCGATTTCGTACTGTTGGACCCCAGACTATTAGTATCGATGGTGTTCAACCTATGCTCATCATAGTACAGTAACTAGATATTTAAATTTACAAAGTTTGTCATACAGATTAAATTTCGTTTTTTTTTTTTATTTAATAGGAAATTCATCAAGTAAATGTTTGGATATTATGCGAATACTTGCATTTAACAGAATATTAATGTCATTCCTTTTCAGGAGTTACACAAATGACAATAACCATTGAAACTGATAGAGGATCGAATTTAGAAAAAAAAAATCTACACAATTTTTCATATAAATTGCAACTTGAAAATTGCGATTTTAACTTGAGAAAACAGGTATCGCAACACGATTTTCGTCAAATAACTCGATAAATAATTTAGCGAACAAATGCTCTAGACCAAAAAGAAAGCTTAAGGTGGGCGGTTTCGTGAACGTAATTCGAGGATTTCTCCTGCATCCCTGAACCGATTGAAAAAATTTTTTGATATTCGTTTAGAGACAGCTTTATAGAATGGTACTAGGCTATTTAAAACTAAAAAAAGAAAAAAAAATTTTACTTGAGCGAAAATCAAAAAATTTTTTTTTTGACTTTTCAATAGTCTGGTACCATTCTATAATGTATCTAAAGGCCTATCAAGGGATGTAGAAGAAATCCTCGAACTAAGAAATCATTTTCTTAAGCACGGCACCGGCACCCTTAAACTGAGGATGAATTTTGCTTTTACTTCCACATCTACGTACAGGCCCAGTGTCAATAATTTTTGAAAAAAATAAAATTCTTAGCAGTATATGGGTGGTGGGAAAATTTAAGATTAATAGTATATAAATTGGGAAAATCGATTGGACCGCAACAGATAACCGAAAGGGGGTGAGGGTGCGAAAAGTTGTATTTTTTGGGATTTTGTGGATTTTGGGATTTTACGATTTCTGACAAAAGTAGAACTCCTATCGAAAAAAGTTGTAGATAATTGAGAGATCTACAACTTTTATTTGAACTATTTTTTTGCATAACCTCAAAAATATTGAGAAAAACGCCAAAAACCAATTTTTAATTTTTTTTTTATTTTATTTTTATCTTCCACAAACATAATTCGATTTTGATGAAATTCGTTGAAAATAAACATTTTTATGCCTCAAAAAAGCTGTAATTTTTTTGAGGCATAATTTTTGCGGATTTAATTTGAAAAAAAGGTCTAATTTCCAATCAAAAAAGTTGATTACCAAAGTTTCGATTTTTGAAAATTTCAGAAAGGTATTTTTTTCGTTAAAACCTTTACTTTAAGATGTAAAAAAAGTGTAAAAAATCATACTGTTACTGGGGAAAAACATCGTCAAAAATGTAAAAAACAAAAAAAAAAACACTTTTATCAAGATCGATTTTTCCGTAAATGTTACTAATTCTTCATTGTAAATGAAGTGTTGAAAGTGATGCAAAACGGTAATTTCAATGTAATATGTAATAAGGGAACTTTAATTAACCATTTAAGGTTCGGACTGCTGAAAACCGAAATGTTTAAACAATAATTTTACCTAACAAATTGCTAGAAATTACCATTTTTAGGCAAGAAGAAAACTTTTTTATGCTTTATGGGCACTCTTACATAAAAAATAATTTTATTACGTATTTTACATGAAATCAATTTATAAAGTAGAAATACAGAATCAAAATTTATAATAATCTCATTTTAAGTTTAAGCAGAAAACTAATTTCTATCTGTCGGTCTGTCTGTAACTTTTTTGTGCGCAGTATTACTCTGGAACTGTTTATGACATTGACTTAAAATTTTGTACACTTATGTATTATAGCGATATCTGGAAGTAAATTATATTTTGATCTTTTTCCATTGAAGGATCGGGCGGGGATAAATGGACGTAAATGGAGATAAATAAGTAAAGCAAACAAGTAAGAGTCCGTGAAATTGAAAATTACTGTATTTAGGAGAAGTCAACGTCTCAACAATTTTTGTCATCAGCCATTCCTACCAGCCCTACTACCGACGCGACGTGGCATATATATCATTTTATGGATTTTTGAGGTAGACGATTTCAAATATATTATATTATTAAACTTATATGAACAATTATTTCCATATAGTGGAGTGCACATATAGCATCAAACTATTTTTCGCCGTAACAGACATTTTGATAGGACATCTGGATATGGAAGTAGTGATTCCTTAGGCAGCGGTTTTTATTTATGAAGACATATATTTTTATGAAGGCCATTTGGAATTATATAAATCCTTTATATAAATCCTTTATTTAGCCAAAAAGACTAATACATCATGAATACACAGAAGCATCATATAGATATAAAACAATATATATATATATATATAAAACAAATCATCAGACAGACAAATTTTACACGTCACACTATAAAATTACACAATGAGCATCTAGAATAACAATAGTAGTACAGCAACCGATATCCCATCAAGATTAAGGCAGTTAATTCAGTTTTTAATTGGGAGGTTTGACAAACTATACAAGCAGCTACTCATCCAACAAATACTTTTTAAGTCTACTTTTGAATATATTTAATGTGGGACTGTTACTAATACTTAGTGGCAGATTATTATATTCACTTAATCCCTTATAGAATAAACTATTTTGGGTTGATTTTTTCCTGTATGTTTGCAAGTGAAAGTTTAGATTGTTTCTAGTATTATAACTATGAATATCTGTATTATAAACTAACTTATCCTGCAGATATTCGGGAGTTAAGTCATTTTTAATTTTATATATAAACACCATAGTGAAAAATGTTACATATTTTTTTACAGAAAGCCATCCTAGTGTATTTAACATAAATCTAATAGGTGTCAGTCTACAGCAACCTAAAATGATTCTCATACTTCTGTTTTGAAGCTTTTGAAGTCTACCCATTTCATTTTTATTTAAAAGGTATAGAATTGAAGAACAGTAATTAAAATGGGGCAATATGCATGTATTATATATTGTAAGTCTGGTCCAGTAGCTCAAATAACCACTGCATCTGCTTAAGAAATTTATTTTGAATCCTATCGTCTTACATATATATTTAGTGTGATCTTTAAATGATAATTGATTGTCAATAATTACTCCCAGATACTTAATTTTTGTAACTCTCTCAATTTCATCTGTACCAATATGAATTACGCGTCTATTTATTAAATTTGCTCCTGTTCCAATAAGCATCCACTTAGTTTTTTGTGAATTAACCTTGAGTAGATTAATACAGCAGTACCTGTTAACGTTTTCCAGTGTGTTATTTATTATTGTGAAACAATCACTACTATTTACACTACTAACATAGATTAGGGTGTCATCAGCAAATAAATGTATTTTACAATTATCTATAACCTCCACTATGTCATTTATATACACCAAAAATAATAGCGGCCCCAATACGCTGCCTTGCGGTATTCCAGTGTTATTACTTATTTTAGAAGATGTTATATTATTTAATTTTAATTTCTGCCATCTATTATCCAAATAGTCAGTCAACCATAGTAATGCAATACCATCAATACCTATATTTTCTAGTTTCATTAACAGCCTTGCCCTATCTATCGTCTCAAACGCACGTTGCAAGTCTAGAAATACTGCAAGGGTAACTTGATTTTTTTCCAGACTTAATTTCCATTCATGCAACACACATTGTACGGCTGTTTCACAACTGTGTTTGCTACGAAAACCAGATTGGAAGCTTGTTAATACTTTATTTTTTTCCAAGAAAGCTACTAGTTGTTCACAGACTACTTTTTCAAGAATTTTCCCCATTGCATTTATCAGGTTAATTGGTCGCAGATCACTAGCTTTTATTGAATTTGGAATCTTTGGAACAGGTATAATGGTAGTAACCTTAATATCCATCGGTACTTTACCTTCCAAAAGTGACAAGTTTATCATATTTAACAAAGGAGTTGATAAATTCTCATAACAATTCTTAATTAATATTATGCTCACATCATCAGGGCTGTTTTTGTTGGGCAGAGCAAAAATTAGACTTTTCAATTCATCAGCACTTAATAAAGAAAAGCTATGAAACTTTTCATCAACTATCCTGCTACTAAAAGGAAAATCTGGACCTATCGCAACAATTTTGTTCCTAATATTCTCTATACTTCTGACATAATACACATTTAATAAATTAGGGATTTCTGCTGTATCATTAATAATGTCATTACTGTCAAATTTTACTTGCGAGATCATGTTATTTACAGCTTTATCGTTGGGGATAATTCTTTTTAATATCTTCCACATTTCGCGAGGATTTCCCTTATTCACATCAATCTTTCTTTCATAGTACTTTCTTTTTTCATTTTTTATTACTTTGACCACATTGTTTCTAGCCTGTTTATAACGCCTCCAATTTTCATCATTTTTCAAATTTACAAAATCTTTATAACATTCATCCCTACATTGTGAGGCTTCTTTCACAACATCATTCCACCATTCCTGATAGTAACACTTAATCTTCAACTCTTTTTTTGGAGCTACCTCGTCATACACCCCCAATAGTGTACCCAACAAACGTTGATATACAATGTCTACATCTTTTACTCTATAATCCCATGTCACCCCGGACAATTTATCATTAATTTTTTCATAATCAATGTTTCTACCCCTACTTACAAGTTGCTGTGACTTTCCCCTGCTATAATTATGTCGACCTAAAGTCAAAGTTATATTATAATGTGAACCAATTCGAGGTTCTTTCACAACTTTAGCAGTCATCTCAGTATTTGTTAATACCAAATCGATTAATGATCCTCCAGTATTATTTGGATGAGTAAACTCCCTTACAATGTTTTTAAAGCCAATGTCATTAACATAGTCTTTTAGTCTGATACTGTAAATACTAGTTTCATCAGACCAGTTGATATTAAAGTCGCCTATAATAAAACTTTTAACATTCTGATCTACCATGTGTTGGTCACACCATGTTTCAAAAAAATCTAAAAATGCAGCAGTACTACCTGCCGGTGACCTATAAAGACATGCAATATCAAATGTATTTTGTTGAAATTGAATTCGCAGTGATATTAACCAATACATCTTTTCCAGTGAATATGTTTTAACATTAAATACTTTGTAACAATTTTGACTATAAATTAAAGCACCGCCAGTGTGACGACTTGAGCTATCTATCCTATAAACATTATATCCTGGGATCATAATTTCACTCTGACATACATCTTCTGTCAGATGTGTTTCTGATAAACATATTACTGCAGGATTTTTATCAATAGCCATTTTATAAATTTCATCATAGTGTGCTGGTAAGCTTTGCGAATTAAGATACAACAAAAAACAACTGTTATTTTTCCTTTGGGTTATGGTTCTTCTACTTCTGGGAAGATTAGATTTAAAAAAAAAAAAAAAAGAACTATTTTCATTAAAACCCTCTGACATATCCTCGTTATGTTCTTCCCTAACTACATTTACATCAAATTATATTTCTTGTCGGTCTCCCTGCATAGTGCGCTCGACAGCATCATGAGCCTACCTTAATTGCCTGGTATATCACGATCTTTGCAACCTATAAGTTAATAATTCTTAGTGAATATAGAATTACAAATGTTTTGGTCAAAGATCGTAGAAAAATAAAGAAAGATAGGTAATATTCTATGTTAAAACAATTTGAAACTTTAAGTCATAGCGCTGCCGTTTTCACCTGCGCGAACTAACGTTCATAGATGGGAAATTTTTAAATAAATTTAGAAAAAAATTGTTACAAAATAAGACATTAAAGGTAAACGATTACTAACAGAATAACTAATGCGATTAATAGTATAAAATGTTTTATATACTTAAACTTTTTCATTACGTGTATTCTGTTAGTAGAGTGCTCGGCTCTCAAACATGCGCATAAAAATAAGATTTGTAGAGGTTACGGCGTATCAAATGTTTATTTTTTTCGACTTTTAACCTGAAACAAAAATATTCTATATTTTTTTTTTTATAACATGCAACGGAGCTATGAAAATAGTGAAATGCAAAATGTGTTCTTAGAGTGGGGTCGCCTACTAGACGGGTTCAAACGGATCATAGGAAATTTGCATCGCATTACATTTAGTTGTATCTTATTTATTATTAGTCATAAAATTATAAATCATACACTATTGCGTTCGGAAAAGATAAATAAGATTTTTGTAAAGAGTACAAAGTTTTGATTTGAGCCTACATTTCGAAAATAATACGATGGAAACACAAGTTATCTAAATTGAATTAAATTTTAAAGCATTTCAAACCGAGATATTATTGCAGTTTTAAGTTACGTTCTCCTGTAAGATCCGATGTAAAATGTATTATTTGAAAGCCATAAGGAAATATTTCCTCTACAAAACATTTCATGAAAAATCACAATTTATTTATTTTTTCCACTATTCGCTTAACTCGTTTTTAACTTTAATGCTCTTTTGCACATGACGCTTTTTGATGGTCTTTTGAAACTTATATAATAATTACTATATTGCATATACAATTATTCATTTTATATAAAATTCAGCTTGTAACAACGAAACCTCCACGGAGGTCACGGAAGCATATTAATGCACACTATGTCTATTTTCAAGTTCAAACTGCGCCTTCTTACGTCTTCACAGTATCACAGTACTTTCTGATGAGCAAATTAAAAGAATTTACTAGAAGTATCCGTCTTTGCACAGTGGGATAAACTGAATCTGAAAACTTATTTCATATAATGCAACTCTCAATTGATGTTAACTTGGGGCAGCTGGTACGTAGTAGAGGTCATTGTAATAACTTTTTTTAATATTAAGCCTATAAGTATAGTCACAGTGAAATAAAAAACCGCTGCCCAAGGAATCACTACTTCCACATCCAAGTCTCTTACAACAAAAATACTATATTTGCACTCCACTATGTGGAAATAATTGTTTATGAACTTTAATAGTATATTATTTGAAAACCCATAAAATTGTATGCCACATTGGTAACAGGGGTGGTGGTGGGAGTGAATGAAGTGAATTAATGACTTTGGCTCTTGCACACATACTAAATCACACTATTTTTTCACCACCTTTAATAATAGGGTGGCGGTGGTAATAGGTGTGGCTAATGCCAAATTTTTTTGAGGCCTTAGCTCCTCTTATATTTACTAAATACCAATTTCATGGACTCTTACTTGCTTGATTTACCTATTTACCCCCCATTTACCCTAATTTACTATTCAACTTTGCAACGGAATAAAATCAAAATATAATCTAGTTCCAGATCTCGGTAAAATACATACGTGTGCCATATTGTAAGTCAATATCTTAAACAGTTCCAGAGTAATCGTGAGCACCAAAAAGATAGAAGACTAACAGACAGACCGACGCGACAGACAAATTTATTTTGCTGAAACTTAAAATATTGACGTTTCATGACATTCTAGGCCTATTTAAACAATGAAAATTACCAAAAATTTTTTTTTGTGTTAATATACTTCAACTGGATGTGGAAGTAAGACCCAGAAAATGTCATGACAAAGATATAAAAAATCGTTGTGTGCCGTAAACTACACGATAGGAGTAAAGCCTCTACTTCAAGCATTTTCTTCGAGGCGTCCATATTGTAACCCACTGTGCATCCAATTTACTCGAGGAAAGCCACTGCGCATCCATACTACTTAAAGTAACCCACTGCGCATCCATACTACTTGAGGTAACCTACTGCGATCTGTAATACTCGAGAAAAGTCACTGCGCATCCAAAATACTCGAGGAAAGCCACTGCACATCCATAATACTCGGGAAAACCTACTGCGCATCCATAGTAGTCGAGCAAAGCCACTGCGCATCCATACTATTCGAAGCAACTTTAACAACATAATATTTGAAATCGTCTACCTCAAAAACCTATAAAACGATATACCACATCGGTAGTGGGCGTGGGGGTGGTGGTAGGGGGTTGGTAGTGGGGGTGAATAAAGTAAAAAAAAATTGAGGCCTTAGTTTCTTGTATACACGCTAAATTACAATTTAATTTTTTTCACTGCCTTTAATAATAGGGTGGGGGTAGTAATGGGGGTGGCTAATGCCAAAAAAATTTTTAAGACCTTAACTTCTTTTATATATACTAAATATCAATTTTATGGACTTTTACCTATTTACCCCAATTTACCCTCCAACCCTTCAACGGAATAAGATGAAAATATAATCTAGTTCCAGATCTCATTAAAATACATACGTGTACCAAATTTCAAGTCAATATCTTAAACGGTTCCAGAGTAATCGTGCGCACAAAAAAAGTTACAGACAGACCGACAGAATTTTTTTTTTTGTTCAAACTTAAAATCTCGACATTTCATGACATTCTAAGTCTATTTGAGCAATAAAAATTTTTAAAAATTTTTTTGTCGTTACTATACTTCCACTGGATGTGGAGGTAATTAAATAAAAAAATTATAAATACTTCAAAGAGAAAAATTACATCAAGCATCGTCTTTTACTACTATACCTACTATTACTCTACTAATAATACAATTCTTTTTGTATATCTCTGTTAGGTAAATAAACGTAATTTACTTTCTAACCCTTTGCATCTTTTTATTTAATGTGAATGAGGGAATACTTTAAGTGGAAAACAAAAAATGAGGACAAATTCAAAATATTTAAATATTTATAGGCCTACCACGGAGTAATTACATTATCAATTATTAGTAATTAATATTTATTTGCATAAAAAAATAACCTAATATTTTATTAGGTTTTTTTAATATATCTTGAAATTCATAACAATCAAAAATAAAAAACGTAACTGTTATATTATTCTGGCATTTTCCAAAAAAAAAAGAATATATTTCCTTTATTAGCTGGCCCTCCAATAGCGTCTCTACTGTAAACAGTAATGACAGTGGCGCGGTAAAGCAAGTACTCCTAACCATATAATAATGTGCTTCGTGACGATGCATGCATCAAAGAAATATATATTATAAAAATATAACCTACTGAGGCCCGATTATATTGGCAACATCGCTGGGACGGAGAACGAACGCTAACTATATTCTTATATACAGCGGGCTCTGAAACGATCAGTAAATATATCCGGGCTCTGAAATATGCCATGTTAGCTTTACTAGTATTATTACAAAAGTTACATAGTACTACTTGGCATATTCTCATGTATATCGCATACGTAAAACAAGTGTCCCATCGGGAACAGTATCGATCGATATAGGGAAAAGTACCTTCCGGAAAATTTTAAAAATGTATGGAAATATTAAGGTCAATATGGCCAATACAAAGAAAACAATTACAAAGTCTTCGTGGGTGTAATTCAAACACATTTTTTGACATAAGAGAATGATTGACATTAGTGATTGTTTCTAATCATGGCTGATTTGATAAAAACTTTACTAAGAATTCTTGAATTTCTCAGAAAATCGCAAATGATTCAAAAAGTCGTAAATTAAACTCCTACAATATCTACATTGAAAAAGGAGAATTTAATGCAAAAAATACAGAGCGTTCCATTTGATTTAAACAAGTTCTCGCGGTTTGAAGTTGACAAAATGCAGCGTAAAAAACTGAGCACTGTTTATTATTATTGAATTTTTTTAAACTGTAGAGCATAGCTCCCCTTATGATCTTTCTGCATGGGAAAAAGGTAATGTATGTGTTAGCGAAAAAAGTTATACAGGTTATTGCAAACCGCTACTAGTAGTAGTAGTATGTACAATTTTTTTTATAAAATGTTAAATATCTCTGAAACGGTTAAGTTTAGGAATAGAGTATGCATGTTTTCGACTTATAATTTTTCGCTCTTTTCGAAACTTCGAAATATATAGGCTGTTGCCTTTAAAATAAGCAAATTGGTGTCGACTTCCGGTATAAGCGGAAGTGCCAAATGCTTGTAATTATCTTTTCTAGATTGTCCATACTGACATTAGTAATTCCCTAAATTTTCAAAATTTTCTGGTGCGTAGTTTTCCCTATATCGATTGATGCAGTTCCCTGTTCCCTGTATGTTCTTTTGATTTTTTCAGTTTATCTTGGCTTTGTATTTATTTAGGGGTGCTTATGTAGGCGCGAATGTTTTTTGGTTAAGTAAATCCTAATATGTTTTACTTTTGAGAAAATTTTTTTTGAAATCGGATAAAAAACTAAAACAGTTACTGATTGCAAGTAGCATTTTGGTTTCAACGAAAGTGATATTTTTAACGGCAAAAAAAATATTTATGGAATTTAACATATTCTATGCCGTGAACGAAATACAGAACATTATTTGAAATTAAATAAAATCTTCAGATAAGTAGTGTTTTATGAAATTTTCTCAAAAATAAATTCAATTAGATTATTATAAATATATAAATAAAATAGATATAATAAATATATATTTAATATTTTATCATTCACTAATTAAGGAAGTGAAGTAAAAATTTTCGTCCCGGAAATGCAAAAAATTTTTTAGCCACCATTTTTATCCCCACCCACCATTATTGGATAGAAAATCTGGATGTGGAAGTAGTGATTTTCCAATAAGTATGTGATTTTAGAATAAGATGTCTGTATTGAAATAAAACTATTTAAAGTGTACTTCTGACAGCTAACAATAACCTATTTGCTTCATCAATTTCTGTGAAGAGGAAAGATACGATATTTGATACTAATCGACTGTGATAGAAAATTTTTATCATTTTATGACGTATGTGTTTCAATTTAATTTATGTTATTTATTTCATATATTACTATAACTGATAGAATGTATTGTATTAAGATATATTGCTGTAATGTATATTATTAAATCCTGTAGTATGTATAAGTGATATACATATTGACGTATTTATGTAATAATCTTTTACATGAATAAATTATCGATTGATTGATTGATTAAAGTATAGGGTTCCTACTCTTTGAATAAATATATTTATAACAAACTGAAACATTTGATTCATTTTTTTTTCTGAGCCACTCTTGCCAAATATTATTTTCCTACATCAAAAAGTTCTTAGATTATAATCCAACCAGTAGACAGATTGGCTGACTCCAAAAACTTCATAACTTGATAATTACTATTTACTTATTTGGACAGCTCAGTTTAGAAAAAAAATTATTTCACTATTCAGCAACTTATAACTGTTTTTCATATTTAATAAGTTGTTTGGGTTTCAACTTAAAATAACACTATCATAACTTTTATAAAATAAGGTTGAGATGAAAAAAAGACATTTAAATTATTTATTTCAAAATTTAAAGAATTCTGCATATTCTACGTAAATGCAGAAAAACGTTCCGAACACATTACCATTTTGTAGAAAACAAGGGCGAAAGCTTCAAATAATGGGCTGGTAGTTAAATCTATGTTTGCAATAAATTGTACAATAACAAAATTACCGGTTTTTTTTCCCTTTTAATCAGGCATTGGCCTAATAACCCTAATAAAATTTTACCTGTTACTAATACTAGAGTGAATAAGATCTACTCGGAATTATATTACGTTATTAATAGTTTTAATGTGTAATGTGCATGTGTATATGTTTTTATTCATATTACATTTTATTTTGATTTACAATATGATGATGAAATGTTCTTTATTTATTGAGTGGTGAATAAAAAACAAAATTTTGGAAAGTAGGCCTTAAAAAGTGTTAGTTGTGTACCTTCAGATAGAGTAATGTCAAAACTGTCTAAATACGGGAAAAAAGTATAGACAATTTTGTAGACTATAAGTCAAAATTTTCGTGAAAAAATACTGAATAAAGAAAAAGTATTTTATAGATGGCATAACATCTGCAGACATAATTGGTCGGCGAAAGACTTCCATTTTTTTTTGGGGTCTTTGAAAAAAAATTTTCTTTTTTATTTTAAGTTTTGCATGATTTTTAATATCCCAGGTTCTATTTATGATATCCAATAATGCAAAAACCAAATTGTTTAAAATAAATTTTCCTTAAAAAAACTGCAGGGTGTAAGTTTTAACGCATTAGGTGAATTAGAAAAAAATGAAAAGCAAAGCAAGTTATTTTTCGCTGTTCTAAAATCACGCCGAAGGGGGTCTCTTGAAAAGATTAGATTATTTTGTAGTTATTTAAACGTGTTTTTTGATCTTTTATAATTATCAATATCTTATAACAACAATTTTTTTTTCGTCATGAAATCTAAAAACATGAAAAATGGAAAACATATTTATATTGATTTTTTGTTCTTTAAATCTCCATAGCATTTTAGCATTTTAGCATTTTAAAAACAAAATTTCGATGGAACGATTCAAAAGCATTGTTTGCGTACTTTTTTCAATGGTTTTGTTATATTCAGAAATCTGCATGTATTGGTGTATTTTTGTATGTACCTATTTATAGATCAAATTTAGTGATTGAAATTTCACCCACTTTAGTGTCGTTATCCGATCGAGCTGAAATTTCGCACACAGCTTTAGTTCTGATGACAACACAATATAGTATATCTAATATCGTTCTAAATCCAATATGGCGGACGCCCTAAGGCTTACTTTTTTCTTCACAACCCCCTTGACATGGTTATCGAATGAGAGAGTTTGACGAGTAGATAAACTACGTGATGTCATTCTAAATCCAATATGGTGGAGACGCTCTAAGATGGCAGATTATCTTCTTCTTCACAACCCTCCTTGACATGGGTGTCAAATGAAAGGGTTTTATGAGTAGAATACTATAAGAAGCTACGCGATGTCATTCAAAACCCAAGATGGTGGCTTATCTTTTTTTCCTCATAACCCCCTTAACATGGGTATTAAATGAAATGGTTTGACGAGTAGAATACGATAAGCTACGGAACGAAGAGTGAAAAGTTAAAATATATAAATAAAAAAACACTTTTTAGAAAACAATGGTTTTATTTTAACACCAAATTGCACTAAAAATAGAAAATAATTTTTAACTTTGTAAATAGAAAATTGGGCGCTCAAAAAATATAAACGTAAATCAAATTGATTGATCGTAATAATATTTAATGAGCGCCCAATGGTTTTCCATTTACAAAGTTAAAAATTATTTTCTACTTTTTAGTGCAATTTGGTTTTAAAATAAAACCAATGTTTTTTAAGTTCCTTTTTTATTTATTTATTAGTTACAAGTTAACGAAGAGAAAATCGCAGGAACAGTTTTTTTATTAAGCCACTCAGCTAAATTTACTGTACTGAAAATAATTTATTCAGTCTAGTATTTCAGCATTTTTTTTTTTTTTTGATTTAGCAATTGCAATACTGCCAGCTACTAAGTTGAACAATCATTCACTCTACCTAACCTACAACGAAACAGAAAACCAATTTTTGAAAAAAAAATCAAGGGGAGAAGCACAGGAACACACGCTTCTCGTCCTGGGGTCTGTCAGGACATCTATATGTAACAAACAAAATTAGAAGACCACTATAGATTAAGGGATGTAACAGAGGAAAACAACAGAGGATACGAAGCTAAACTACTCAAACATGCCGAACCGATTCATAATACAGTTTTCGTTTCTTCTAAAATACCAGCGTTACAATCAAAAATGTGTTTATTATCTTGACTAAGGAGAGAGGGAGAGGGAGAGGGAGAGGGAGAGGGAGAGGGAGAGGGAGAGGGAGAGAGAGAGAGAGAGAGAGAGCGCGTTAAAAGAAGATTGTAAATTACAATGAGATTGTTATATAATCTGTCACTTGCTGCTTTCTATTTAGAACACTGGAAGAAAATATGATCCAGATCACCTTTTTCTGAAGGCTGGACATTTATTTTATATAGATGTGCTGGAAAACAAGCATGCCCCTAGAACGTACATACCTAATTAAAATATTATTTTCTTACGTCAAAAAGTTGTCAGATTTTAATCCAACAGATAGACAGAGACTGACTTACCGCAAAAAAACTTCTTAACTTTATAGTCTACCACTATTTAATTAATTCTTTTATTTCGACAACTCAGTTTAAAAAAGTTATTTTGGTATTCAGCAACTTATTTTTTTTTTTTAGTTGTCCACATTTAATAGGTTGTTTAGGTTTTAATTTAAATGACACGATCATAACTTTTAAAACAAAATTGAGATGAGAACAAATAAACTCATTTAAATAATTATTTATTTCAGAAATTAAAGTAATTCTACGTATTCTACGTATATACAAAAAAAGTTCAGATACATTAGCATTTTGTAGAAAAAGTTCTCAGGTGTACTATCGATGGAATCGGATAGTAAAAAAAAACAAATTGTTTAAAACAACAGATGAAAACCAAAACGCTCAGTAATTTTTCGCTTTTATAAAATGACGGCTAAAGGACTCTCTTGTATCAAAAAGTTAATTATTTAGTTCGTTTAATTACAAAACAAATTATTCATTGAGCATTCCACGCTTTCATATTTAGTTATTTAAAACCTATAACTTTGTGATCCCAGTACTTGGCACAAGCAGTGATCGAAAATTATTATTTAATTTTTATTTGTAATAAAAGAGAGTTCTTTAGTTTTTTAACTATAAGTTTATTTTTTAGTCTTTTTGACTTACATCTAATAATGTAAGAAATATTTGTGCCGTGGACCACACGGCAGAAATAATATTTCTACTTCACGCATTTTACTCAGGGAAACCCACTGCGCATCTGTAGTACTAGAAGAAACTCATTCCTTCTTGTTATTTTGACTTTAAGCACTTTACAGCAAAAATATTTTATTTATAGCACAAATTCACTCCCCACTGATGAGAAATGCATAACGAGCTCTATAAGTTTTGTTTTAAAAAGTCGCATCTATTTTTTTATCTTCATTTCCTTTTGATATATCTTACTAAAAAAATCTTTCTATTAAGAAAGATAAAAAGTTTACATATATTACTATTATTATTATTTCCTTTCCTCATCAAGTTTTTCAAAGTCTAACACTATAATACTTCATAGTCACCAGTCTTAAATAAATTTGCAAAGTTTCAAATCAATACGGCATTTAAAAGTGGTTGAATATTGAATTGCAAAATCTGTTTACATACATTAAACATACAAGTCAAGCTAATAAAATCGTGTAACAAAATTAAAATTTTATCACATGGAGAACTTCACTTCCCTTATAACAGTGAATATAAGTATATTGTTAATTTCAATATATTTCGTTTACCATAATACCAGCTGTCTATAAACCCATCGCTGGATAATATATTCAAGACCTAGAAAACTATAGAAATTTGTGCAATATTGTTTGTGCACCAAGACACTATGCCTTACATGCAACTATTCGACTTCCTAAACGTTTGAAATAATGAAAGTTAAGAAACTGTCATGGAATAACATTATACCCAAATGAACTGTAAAACTGCAGGTCAAAATCACGTTGTAGATGTAATAAATATAAACGGAATTAATGGCTAAGATTATAACGCGACGTTGCCAATATTTGGAGGTTACAACGTAGAGTTTATACTACAAAACGAAATATATAGAAGCGGAGGTAACAACATATTGCCGGTTGTACAAGTGAGGACGACACTAGCGCCACTGATCTACAGCTGAACTAAAAATTAAATTTGTGGGTATGGGGGGGTCACTTGTCACCTCCAGACGAAAATTTTAATTTAGACCCCTTATGCCTTCTATGATGCTATACAGTGCAAAACAAAGCAAAACGTTGTCACCTCCGAAAACGGAGGTGGCAACGTTATATATGAGGTGACAACGTCGTGTCAGTATCTACTTTGGAGGTAGCAGCGTATGTTTCATCAATATATATATATATATATATATATATGAAATCGGATTTGAAGGAAACAACTACTCAGCGGGCAAATACCCCGACCTGCATTGAATTACACCTTCAAATCGTGATCAGTAACCAACTATCATTTGTCTGTTCCTAACCAGACATAGATCGGTTTCGAACTTGTTATGTTCTCATCAGTATGCCATAGGTCATGGAACAGACAAATGATAGTGGTCAACTTGCTAGTCTTATACAAACTGAATCAAATGGAGTGTCGGTGAGAGGTAAACTCCCATATGGTCAGATGCTACTATACGTCGGACAAATGTCACTGACGTATAGCGACTTGCCTTTTTGCAAGTACCAAGAGCGGCGACCTCTAGCCTTAGTGGGCTATACTCACTGTTTATGAAATCGGATTTGAAGGAAACAACTACTCAGCGGGCAAATACCCCGACCTGCATTGAATTACACCTTCAAATCGTGATCAGTAACCAACTATCATTTGTCTGTTCCTAACCAGACATAGACCGGTTTCGAACTTATTATGTTCTCATCAGTATGCCATAGGTCATGGAACAGACAAATGATAGTGGTCAACTTGCTAGTCTTATACAAACTGAATCAAATGGAGTGTCGGTGAGAGGTAAACTCCCATATGGTCAGATGCTACTATACGTCGGACAAATGTCACTGACGTATAGCGACTTGCCTTTTTGCAAGTACCAAGAGCGGCGACCTCTAGCCTTAGTGGGCTATACTCACTGTTTATGAAATCGGATTTGAAGGAAACAACTACTCAGCGGGCAAATACCCCGACCTGCATTGAATTACACCTTCAAATCGTGATCAGTAACCAACTATCATTTGTCTGTTCCTAACCAGACATAGACCGGTTTCGAACTTATTATGTTCTCATCAGTATGCCATAGGTCATGGAACAGACAAATGATAGTGGTCAACTTGCTAGTCTTATACAAACTGAATCAAATGGAGTGTCGGTGAGAGGTAAACTCCCATATGGTCAGATGCTACTATACGTCGGACAAATGTCACTGGCGTATAGCGACTTGCCTTTTTGCAAGTACCAATATATATATATATATATATATATATATATATATATATATATATATATATATATATATATATATATATATAAGAGTCAGGGTCCATTTTTGTTTGGTGCTGGTTTTTACTGCAAAGCAATGCATCACGTTCTAGACACAACATGATGCATACTGCTTCAGGTCCGTCGTTTTAATGCAACAATTGTCCTTAAGCTAGGGTGGCGCTATTTATTCTACTTTGTGTACGCTCGTACACATTTGATGATATTACGTACTAACCGGAAGCAAGTAGTTCTGGCAACTATGTTTGATGGTCCGTTTATGTGATGATGTGTTTATTTTTAAGTAAAGGATCGCAATGCATAATAAGAAAACGGAACGATTCCAGGTTGACGGAATATAAAATATAATAATATGATATAATATAGGTATTTAATATTACAGTATAAAACAATATAATATACCTAATAATTAAGCATTGCGTTTCAAAACATTGTTATTTATTCTTAACATACAAGGGGTCCGTAAGAGAAAAAAAAATGCTCCATTCGGCCTTAATAATGTTAATTAAATTTTATATTTTTCCTCACAAACTAAATAGTCTTACACTTCAATTATTTTATATGGTAACAAGTGAACTCTGATAATATTAGTAAATTTAAAATTTTTTTTCTAAAAAGTGAAAGTGTAATTCAATTTTTTTATATGTTACCTATTGACTGGTACCTTGTCTACATGGCTATAAACAGGGTGTATCACTTTTTAATACAGAAAGTATTAGAATCCATAAATGAGTAAAAAATATTACCTTTTCAAAGTATGCCGCTTTTTCGTAAGGCCTATAGTTATTGAGATACAGGTTGCTTAAATTTAATTTTTTATATGGTTTTCGAGGTGTAACTAAAATGTGTTCATTAATTTCTTTATAATTTGGGACATTGTTTCGTTTTATTAAAAGCTTTATCGATGTCAAATCCATTACATGTATATCCGTGTCAAAATGTTTGTAAAAATATTTACATAGGCGTAGATCTACGGGATGCGAACCTGTTTTCGAAGAATTTTTTAAATAGAAAATCTAAGACAATGATAATTTCAAGTTAATTTTACTTTTCTTTTTGAAATTATCAAAGTGTTATCTTTAAAAAATTAATGATATAGGGAGCGTTTTCGGATACCTACACTAATATTACTACTGTCTTGCAATTTTTTAAAATTATTTGTATTTCGTACCATTCGTACCATTCTCAAAACTGAAAAGAGAAAATTATTTTTCATAATTAAGTTTTTTTGAAGTTAATTGTAATATCAAAACACCAGAATATTATTATAAGAAAACGATATAACACATGTATTTAAAGTGGTAACATCTACTAGGTGTTACTTTAAACTTGGTTTTTGGAGTAAAAAAGTTAGTCCGTGTTATATAACAGTACACGTTTTCAATAAAATAATTTAAGTTTCAAATGGCTTACCTGCTTATTTCATATAAACGAAAATATGAATTGCTATGAACCTCGCAGAAGTTATACACAAAATTTAGAAACTAACCAAACGGTTATATTGCGTATACCATTCGTGTGTTAATACTTTAGCAACACATCTTGGATTGTTTGTCAACTAGCTGGATAGTACATAAATGAACCAAATTGCGTAGTAATTTTAATCGAAAAATGTTTTTCTATCAAAAGAAGGTTAATTTATATACCAAGTGTCCACCTAGTACGCGTAGTTCAATATCTCAGTTAATAAAAGAGTTACGTTATTTTTTTGCAGAGCCTATAAAGTAGCACAAACTAAAAATAATTTCACTTGTACAATGTGTTCTGCATTCCCTGGGCACCCATCAATTTTGTTTCTTTAAATGGCAACACATATTTTTATAATTTTTTTAAAATCCTACTACTTATATTAGCAGGACTTTCATCACATTTCTCTGTACCTAAATTTATTATTTTCTGAGAAAGGTATTTAATTTTTTTTTGAAAAAAAAACATTTTACCATTAACCATTTAGCGCCGTATCTTTGACAAATTAAAAGATAGGGACATAATTTTTGCAGGCTTTCTAGTTAAAGCCTTGTAATCTCAGAAAATCTATGGAAATTTTTTAAATTTTATATAGGATCCTCATAATCCTGTGAAAACTTTCATCAATTTAAATACCAAAAAAGCTCATTTTTTAAAATAGAACACCCTGTATTTTATAGGATTATAAGAAGCACCGATAAGTACTCCATCAATTTACTGAAGCATTCCCTATGACTAAAAACTAGTTGAGTTTTCTTTAGATTAACTCCGTGAGTTAGATCCCATTTTAACTGAAATTTGGTAAAAATCCATTTTACGTCAAGCAGACCGAGACTGCAGAAAATGAAAGCCGTACTATTTTTTTTTTTTTTTGGTATATTACACCTATCGCAAACACACACTGTATACTTCATTTGTACAGTTAGTACAGGCACCTAAATGACTAAACATTTGAATGTGTCATTTCTTAATCTACAACTTATTAAAAATTCGCCAAATTAACTCGTTTTGTGATTTTTTAACTTCAACTCGTAGTTTTTAGGAAGGATAATTAAAAGGTAAAAAATAATTGTAAAATTTGTATCCTCACCAGATGGTCAGGTCAATAAAGTTATTGACCAGTTTGTAAGAAATTGTAAATTTTGTTGCACTAATAAAAGGTGCCGATGGGAATTCCCAATTCTGTTATTTATTAAGTAATGGTTAGGTACGTGGATTTCTTGGTACAATGATTATTTTTTAGTTTTTGCTTCAAAATAGGGTAAGAGAGTACATTGTGACTATGAGAGTGTATCTCAAAAAATCCTTTAAGGGTAAAAACCACCCTCAAATGGCTGCAGAATTTGAAAGTTTCGAAATTTTTTGAAATTTTAGAATCACGTCTTCTTCGATATTTTCACTAAAATCAGTCTCCGAACCTTGTTTGAAAAATAAAAATTATTTTAAAGGTTAAATTAATCATTTCTTATATACTTTGACAATGTGAATAAACAACAATTCAAAGTGAGTAGAAACAAATTCTAAGTTCTTCAACGTTTTAAATTAAATGACCATCCAGTCGCGTCAATATACAGAGTGACCCATTTAAAAGCGGGGCACCTCTCTAAAATTTTTATTTACTGTGCGATTTGAATCAAATTTTACTCAAGTATAGAACAAATTAGGATCTAATTATGACCAGAAAAACATTCACCTTTTACAAATGCAAAGCCACCTGCGGTACCAAAATATGCGGAAAAAAACAATAAATCATATTAGGCATTTTTTATCGCAAAATTTTGTTAATGAAACTTGTTCAGAATTGTCCAAAAACCTTAAGCCCAAAATTTAATCAAAATAAAAAAATTGAAATTATAAAAATTTAAAAAATCATTATTTAAAAAAAACTGCAAATTACTTGACAACTACCTGGCAGCTTGTTTTTAATTTCAAACAGAATTGCCATAGTACAGTTTTATAAACAAAAAATCCCATTAAAATTATATTTTCGGACTTGCACATTATTTTAATAAAAATTTTAATATTTTTTATTTATATTTAATTTTGGACTTAAGGTTTTTGGACAATTCCGAACAAGTTTCATTAACAAAATTTTCCAATAAAAAAATGCCTAATATGATTTTTTGATTTTTTCCGCATACTTTGGTACCGCTGGTGGCTTTGCATTTGTAGGAGGCAAATGTTTTTCTGGTCATAATTAGATCCTAATTTGTTCTATACCTGAGTAAAATTTGATTCAAATCGCACAATAAATAAAAATTTTAGAGAAGTGCCCCTCTTTTAAATGGGTCACTCTGTAGAAAAATTAAAACTTGAGATGTTTTCTGTCAATCGGAATAATTTTTTTTGCAAAATGTTTATTGGGGTCTAAGGAACATTGATAAAAAGAAGAAAGAATTTTCTATTAACAAACTAGCAATTTCAAGCACTAAACAAATTAAGTAGTTAATTTGCTATCTCGGAAAGTATTTGAAAAAACCGACTGAAAATATATACTCAGAGGTTTTTGAGGTCCCTGATTACGATTTTCAAGTGAAAATTGAAAATGAGGCTCTAAAGTTATAAATAAAAACGCGATATATTTTTTAACATTTTTTTAAGGCAATTATTATCGTTTTAATTTAATACGTAATTTTTAAAATTGAAAATGATGGTCTTAAAATAGTAAATAATTAGTATACAATTTAAACATTGTTTACGTGTATTTTACGTGGAAATTACAGAAGTAAAAAGTGTTTTAATATTGTAAGGAAAGGATTGTTAAAAAATGAAGTTTTTTTTTCTCTTTATTTATTTCTACACAATTATAAAAATTGTTTACTTAAAAAATACATCCTCTTGTCCTTCATCTTTATTTCTTTCTTCTTCTTGAACATCTTCGTTTTCATTATCGTAAAACAATGTATTCAACATAGAGATAAATCTCATCTCTTCCTATTGAAAAGTCGGTACTAATATTAAGGAAGAAAGGAGAAGACAGGATGTAAAGAAAGCGCGCTGTATTTAAAATTTGTACTGAATTAATTAACAGTAAAATTAATTCAGTAAAGGGTAATTAAATCATATCCATTTAAGATATTTTTACAAAAAAAAAAAAATTGAGTGATTTATACGATATTTTAAAAAATGGCTACTTTATTTGAATAAACTACGGTTAATCCCAATTGGGGTAAAGGAGAGTTTTTCATAAATTATACATTTAGATGCAAAATGGAATTTTAAACACTTTTTCATTCTCGTAATTTTTCTCAAAAATATAAACTTAAGCCAGGAGATCTCATTTTTATACTTCATTTTGGGTCAGCCATCTTGAATTTTCCAATTTTCAGAATTCTAATCAGCGACCTCAAAATCTCCGTGTATACATTTTCAGTCGGTTTTCTGAAATAGTTTCAGAGAAGGCAAATTAGCAAATTTAATTAACTTATTTAATGCTTAAAACTTTTCTTTATAAATAACAAAATTAAAGAAGTCCCAGCGGCTTGTTTTTCTTTTACCCATCTTCCTTAAACTTCAATAAACAATTTGCAAAAAAAAATTAGGCCGATTAATCCTTTACCAGAAAACTTCTCAGAAAATATCTATCTTGACGCGACTAATCATATATAAAGAAAATAAATGAGCAAAGGAGAATAAGCCATTCGGCATTATAACAATTTCCCTCCCCCATAAAAACTGCTTAAAACCGGCCCTGGCCACTATATTGCCCTATTTTGAGGTTTAAAATATTTTTATTATTAAAATATTCCTGGCGTGTTCAAAATATGAGTTCGAAAATAATTAAAATTAGGTCCACATAGTAAAGTTATTATTTTAATGGTCGTTTTCTACTCCTTAAGTTAAATCATTCTGTTTCCGTTGGTAACAAAATATGGAATCATCTGGTACTGTGCTTAAAACTGCAAGTAAGTTAGCGGAATAACAGCTTTTAAGTACGGCAACATTGTTATGCTTCAGGAACAACCGTACAACTACCTATTATTTATTGTATATATTATTGTATATTTACCTTCAGGATGGTACCAAAAGTATGTATGCTTCAGGATAGTGCGGCTTATATGTAAATATACTTTAATATTTATTTTTTAAGATTATCACTGTATATCTTACAGAATCGGCTGTGCCGTAACAAACATACACCCAAATATGTCATCACTTTTCCTCTATCTACTCTATAAACCAGTGCTTCAGGATGGTACGGATTATGTATTGCTTCAGGTTTGATAGAAGGATATATATATATAGTTGAATATGATTTGAGAAAACTTAATATTATTACAGCACAATACTAAACGTCTGTTGACAACCTCACTCGCTGAACTCCTGAGTACTAGAATAGTACTCTTGGAATGAAAAGCGTTAAAAGAGTGCATAAGTCGAACTCAGCTCGAGTATATATTAACTGTTACTTGCATATACATATATAAATTACTATGCCATGTATTTTTACACCTTAGTGATTTAAAAAAAAACGAGGTACATTTGTATCCAACGCGTAAAAACGAAAACATTCACATAGAAAACTTTTACTACATGCAATACAAAAAAATCACCAAAATATGCTGGGAGCAGCTTTTATAACCTGCTGCCTGCTGATATAAAAAGTTCCTTAACATATACAATATTTAAATGGAATTTAAGAGATTATTTGAACAGACACTGCTTCTATTCAATAAATGAATACATCCTACAAAATCGGTGACCAATAATACAATTTTTAATATAATTTTAAATAATCTTTTATACAATCCTACCTTTCTACATATATACATTACATTATTTTATTACTTAGCGTTAAGTTTGTAACGTGATTTTTATTGTGTGTGTATTTTTATTGACCTGTCTTATATCTATGTAAATAGCAACAAAAGAACAATAAAGAATCTAATCTAATCTAATCTAATCTATGGGTCAAATATGACCAAAAATTTATTCATATCAAATGATAACAAAGCATAAAGTTCCCTTTTAAGTACGGCAAGTAAAAATTTAATTTTTTCGTGTATGATACTTTGTATTGATTATATTGTTGTATTGATTATAATAATTTTATATGCTTGCACTTTGCACTGATAATAATAATTATTATCATTATTACAAGCATATGAAATATTTGTTTCTGACATGTCTGACATTAGGTGGCACTCATAAAAAATGGAAGGTATTGTTTTCTGGTTCAAAAGTTACTAACATTAATTGCAACAAAACATGCTTTTTCCTCAATAAAATGTTAAGTTACTTAAGGCTGCGTTTGCACACCACAGTCAATTCTTATATAGAAATAGCGAACTAATGGTTCAGTCGGTAAAACAGGAACCATGCAATTGTCTAGTTATGAGTTGAGATTTACTTATTTGTTGTTGGCAACAGAAGTGTTGCAGGGCCGTACGGCAAAGATGTTTTAGATCTTTGCCGTACGGACATTATCGAAATTAGTTGACTAGATTTACAACAGTGAATTAAGTGAATTAAAAACTTATTCAGCTCCTATTCTATTTTGTAACTTTTGAAATAGGATTTGATGTTCGTATATAATTAAACAATTCATGGTATCTAACAGTAATAAATTCAATTATTATTGGAAACAACATTTTATTGTATTGTAGAGAGTTATTGTTAAATTGGAAATTACAAAATTTCAGTTAATAACGAAAATATTTTCATAAACTTCAAAACGTATTGTTGTATTTTTATGAAAAGTCAAATGCATGATAAAAACAAAAAATAAAAAACGGGGAGGCTACCAAATTTTCAAAATTTTTTTCGCAAACTGCTTTTTCAATATTTTTTAGAGGTCATTAGAGAAGTGCTTCTCTAGATGTATTTCCCATATTTCCCCTCATAAACATTCATACCAGAATGCAATAAAAAATTTTGAACATTCACTTCTTAAAATCAATATTTTTGTACTGCAAGTTTAATTATCATTTTCAAATACTAAAGTGTCAGTCCCAGAGACAATTTGAGCTCTCCTTCGGGAAATAAAAGACATTTTACTCTTTCAAAATAATTATTGATTATATACACTAAAAGAGTGTGTGCAGAGATAGTTTGTCCATATACCATAATATTATAATTCTTTTATATCCCTTGTGACATTGATTCTTCACAGTCGGGATTAAAAATAGGTAAATTTAGTCCTTTGATATAATTGTAATCACTTTTTATAGTAATGATATTTTGTTAGATATACTAATAAGTTATTAGCAAAATTACCGACAAAAAGTTATTGAAAATGTAGAATAAACAAGAAATGTAGAACTTCAGAAAAAATAATAGAAAGTAAAAAAATTAGCTTTTATGTAAAAAAATTCTGGATTTGTGCAGTAAGGCTGAAAGTATATGCTCTAATATAAAGAATACAACTTCGTGTAGCAATTTTATTATTAAAAAATTGTAATCATAAAAAATCGTAATGGCTACTTTGTTTTTACGTACAGCCTGAGAAAAGAAGCCGTGCATAAATAGCCATTGGCAATTCTCTTTGTATTGTAGTAAGTGTATGTACTTAAGAGACCGAGTCCTATCATAAATAAAAATAAAGTAAACGATCTTAAAAACGTGATCAGTAATAGATAATGTGGACAATTCAATCGGTAAGAAAATTAAAATTCTTTTAAAATCTATTTCAAACACTAGAGAAATGAAAAATAAGTTCGACCCTGCTCATACTGTTTTTCTAGTATTATTATAGCAGTGTCACCACTTCGAACGACGTCTGTCGCGGCATCTACTAGCAAAACGTCAAACTAATATTGGTATAATTCCTCAAATTTTTCTAAACAAGTGTAGGAATATAATATATAAGATAGATAGATAGATAGATATATATATTTATTTAACTGTATTACATATAAAATGTTTATAGCAAGTAGCCGCAAAGAAATTTAGTTACATTTTAAAAATACCTATTTTCTAAATGTAAACGTAAATTATCACAATAAAATTGTCAGTCTTAATATATTTACTTAAAGAAAATAAAAATTTAGCACACTTACACAAACAAACAAAAAATAACAACAGATAAGAGCTAAAATCAATGAAATAGTTTGGTACAAAAGGTCACAAAGGAAAAATTGTACATACATTTTTATATTCTCTAAATTACAAGTGATTTAAAATAACTGAACAAGAATCATATTAAAAATTATAATAAAAGAAATTAGCTATGTTCTACTGAGGCGTTCATATATTCGTTTATTGAATGTGGTACTTTACCTTCATTTTAAAATTATTATATTCAAGTGTTTTGAAACTTTCTGGGAGTTTATTGAGTTTATTGTATAATTTTAGGTCTTTTTTGCAACACAAAAATTTTATCAGCGTCAGTGGAGTTACCCCAAAGGATAATACCATAGCTCACATGTGACTGGATAAGGGCATGATATGCATTCAATAGTGTTTCTCTATTCATCAATTTTTTAAGTTGGCATAAAAGAAATATATATCCTGATGTTTTATTGCACAGCCGATTAATATGGGAGGACCAATTTAGTGAATCATCTAAAATAACTCCAAGAATCTTTATGATTTCACCTACAATTAACGAATTATTTGAGGAAAAAATCAACTTCAGAGTTTTGTCCCTGTTGACTTTTAGAAAATTATTATTATACCAATGTTCAGCAAGACTTTGAGTTTCCTTTATCATTAGTTTAAGATCATCCATATTTTTGTTCTGATTTATTAGTGTTGCGTCATCTGCGTACATTACAACGTTGTTTGGAAAAAGATAAAAAAAATTAATCATTTAAAATATAATAAATAATAGAGGACCTAAAACTGACCTTTGAGGCACTCCGTGCGTCTGAAATCAGATATATCATTATTACTAGATATACCGATGTTTACGTCTTCTTTGATATGATTGCAGCAGTTTTAAAGGAGTGCCTTTAATGCCATGAAAATTAAGTTTAAGTCAGGAACTGGCCCAAGATGGATGATCGTAGGATGTCTCGTCCATTACGTTTTTCAGCGAGTTGTATAACGTTTTCTCTAACTTTTAGCTGCCTAATACTATACACAAGATTTCGCTTAGAAGCAGGAAGACTTTTCTGTTCCTGTAGAAACTCTGTTATCACCATTCTACATAAAAAATAGCGATCATTGAAGCTAAAACCACATACAGACGAGCGTAACTGAAGCGTTTGACCACTCTGTTGTGTCCTCTTCACATAGGCAGCAATTAATTTTTTATTGACGTACTGTTTTCTACATTTTTCATGAACTTCAACTGATATTTTTCCAGCCAAATGGACTCCCTTTCTATCTTTCCTTTGCTTACTTGCTTCCCTAAATGTATTTAACCTTTTGTTTGACTACAGTCGATTTACTTCCATCTTCTAATGCACTATCACAAACAAAACACATCCGAAGAGACATTACTGTGGCGACAAAGTCTGATTTCTAACTAAATTGCACAATTAAACAGTAACAGTAAACGTTGAGTGTACACTGCGTGATAGAAAAAATCTCAAAGACATGCGGCTGACTGTCACGACTGTCATGTGGATCCACACCAGTTGAACCGGTTTTAGAAGTTATAAACGGGAAGGGGAAGAGGTATAGAAGGGGAATAAAATATGGGAGGGAACAAAGTACATAATTTTCCAAAAAAAAAACATGCATTTTTTTCTTTTTTTTTTGCTTTTTTTAACATTTCCCGAAATTTTTCGAGGTGGCAAAGTGGAAATTCATACCCCGAAAAACATAAAAGAACAAAAAATCAGAACTTCTCCAAAACGTTCCAGGTAGAACCGATCTTGACCACCAAATGATTATACTAACTCCCTTGGAGAGAAATAATCATACCATATAATTTGTTATTCCAAATACAATAATTTTTTCTATGATTTTTGCCGAGACGGGGGTAGCAAGGCAATTGGTCTGAAATTTGAAAGATCATTTTCATCTGCAGATTTTAACAATGGACTGATCTTTGCCATTTTTAACTTATCAGAAAATATTGTAAATTATTTCATATTTAATTTTTGAAAAACGTTATTTAAATGATTTAGGTTTTATATGAAGACCACAGGGGGAAAAAGGAGGTATGTCACAATATAATTTTATAAGTTTACCTTTTACTGCATTTATTTTGTTTTTATGTGTATTATATACATATATGTTGTCCAATGAGTTATATACAATAATCGTTGTGTATGTGGTATTTTGTATTTATATTATATAATTTTGTGCATGTATTGTTTGTTTTTAACCTGATGCTCTCTACAATTACTTGTATTATTTTCTCCTTTATACACTTGGGAATAAAGAATTTTTATTATTATTATTATTATATCGTGAAGTCAGCTGGCACTGCCATCTACTAGGCAAACCTGGATATTTTATTACAAAAACAATTAAACTGTAAAAAAGACAGCATCGTCCGCCAATATTCATGTTTGAAAAATCGTACGTAGGGAAAAAACTCGGAATGTCCACAACGAAAATGGTAAAAACTGGCAAGATTCATATACTTTATTTTTAAGTGAAAGTTTTTTTTGCTTTTAGAAGGTGATTTGTTTTCAGAGCATTTACAAGTGGTGTATACTATTCTCTTTGTATTTTTGCAAGTCGAGATCTATTAAAAACGGCATAATGGAAAAAAAAAGAGAAAGTGAAAATTAACAGTACAGTGAAATGTTAAGCAGAAGAAAGATTAACCCTTTCCACATTCAGAATTGCTACTCAAGTCTCTCACAACAAAAAAATTTTGTATGTAGAAATAATTGTTTATGGAACTTTAATCACCTAATATTTGAAACCGTTTACCCCAAAAACCCATAAAACAATATCCAACATCGGTAGTAGGGAGGTGGTAGTAGGGATGGATGATGTAAAAAAATATTTTGAGGCCTTTGGTTCTTGTACACACACTAAATCACAATTTTTTTTTAACCTCCTTTTATAATGGGGTGAGGGGTAGTAATAGAGGTGGCTAATGTCAAAAATTTTTTTGAGACATTAGCTTCTCTTGTATGTACTAAATACCAATTTTATGGACTCTTACCTGCTTGATTTACCTATTTACTACCTAACCGTTCAACGGAATAAGATTAAAATATAATGTAGTTCCAGACTTCGTTAAAGTGTACCAAATTTCAAGTCAATATCTTAAACAGTTCCAGAGTAATCATGCGCACAAAAAAAGTTATAGACCGACAGACAGAAAATTTTTTTTTGCTCAAACTTAAAATGTCGACATTTCATGACATTCTAAGCCCATTTGAACAATACATTTTTTTTAAAAATTTTTTGTCGTACTGTATACTTCCATTGGATGTAGAAGTAATTTATGTTAAATACAGATGAAGTAGGGAAAGGATTGTGAGGGCAAAAGATTGAGGTGCTTTGAAAGTATTAATGGTGATGTAATGAAGCATGCATAATTCATGTTCCATTACTAAGTTTCTGGATTTACACATGATACCAATGTGCACACGGCACGACAATTACCAAGCTCCCGTCTAGAGGCACAGATTTGCATGCGACACCAATCTATATGCAGCTCTACATCACCAGTAAGCGAGGATTCTCGGATATAAAAGGCCAGCCCCAAATTCGATTCAATTCAAGATTCAAGGTGCACACTTCTGACAATTTGTCTTCAGCGAGGTGAGCTGGACAGATTACAGTTTTGTGCATCTCACAACGCAAACACGACGGAATGAATACGATTTGAGCTAGAGAACTCCTTCAGCGAGGTGAGCTGGGACCACTTGAGTCGTTCGTCATTTCCCGACGTCGTTTCGCAGCCAGAACCAGAGCGAATGAGTCTGACCTAGGGGTCTCCTTCAGCGAGTTGAGCTGGGAAATTCTGTGAGGCGACGATACTCGCCAGACGCCCGAAGCCATCTCAGTAGCAGCTAATCACCGCATCGTCACATTACACTCTCGCTTCCTCTCTCTCTCATTTATGTTATGCTAACCGTAAAAGATACGGACCTGTAAAACCAATAACCTGTACCGAAACGTATGTTATGAAATAAATACTGCTGAATTTTTACCTGTCAGAATAAATTGTTTATTTTGATTGGGCTGTCTTATTAACTAAACTAGACCCTGTATTAATCTCCAAATCAGCTACTTGAGCAAGAAACCGTTACATAATTTGGCGCCCGAGCAAATTTTAAGACTTTAGTTTACTCCAGACATCCCAAAAAAATAATCCAGTAGATATAAAGATATTTCAAGGCAAGAGAGAAAACGAAAATGAAAAGGATTTTGTGGTGGCAATACAGACTACTACAATTGTAACCCCAGAGCAAACACTATTCTGGAGAGTACTGAAAGTACGTTGAACGAACCGATTTCCAGATACAAAATCCAAATTATTGCATTGTAGACGGAATCCTGTACCGCCATATATGGAGCAGTAATAATTTTACAGACACCGAATTTTCCAACCCATGGAAACCCTGTATCCCGCAACCGCAACGAAAACAAATCCAGTCAGGCCAGAACCATCCAAGATGAGGTCGGAAGTCCAAGTGCCAGCCCTGCTGTCATCCCTGCCCCGACACCGGAAGCCAAAAGGCTGCTCCTCCCATGGAGATGATTGGAAAGCGACACCGTCCCCGATGCCGCCCCCAGTCTGAGACGTACCGTTCCCGATGCCGTCCCCAGTCCGAGACGCACCGTCCCCGATGTTGTCCACAGTCCGAGACGTACCGTTACCGTTACAGTGAAGAGAGAAAGATAATGAAAAATTTAAATCAATTATCATTGAATAAAACCTATATTTATGTGGACTGATTTGAAGTAATGCCATTAAGTGATGACGTCTCAGAAAATAGGGAAATGTAGCACAATGAAGAAAGGCAAGCAGATGTAAAACTGGGCAGTCTCCTTTGTTTCCATGAATATACAGGGTGCCCCACTTAAAACTCCCGGAAGCATTTTCTCGATAATTAAAACAGATATTTGAGTTTTGTAAAAGGTATTCACTAGAATATATAAATGAATTCAGTTTTGAGTAAAAACGGTCATTTTACAAATTGAGGTATAGATGGCATTGCGATGCAAAGAAATTATTGAAATAAGGTGCTTGCATGGGGCATTACATTCTAAGCTACTTCTATAATACGAGGAATTTTCGAAAAATCACTGTTTTTCGAGATATTTGAACTTCAATATAATTTTTTTAAATATAAAAATCGCCATATTTTCTTTTTTAATAAATTTTAGACGATAAGTTCTTTGGGACATTTTTTATAGTGCATCAAACTGACTGATAGTAATGGAACGAATTTATTTCAAAATATAAAACATAAATGTTATTTTAATTTTTTCAAGTAAAAAATGGGCCTGCAACTGATATTTAGAAATTAAATATTTTAATGTGCCTGTTTATTGTGTACTGTTTTAACTTCTGTGTTATGTTTATGATGTAGGTTTGAATGAATTTTAGTGTAAATTGTAAACATGTGGTTATATTTGAAAAAAAAATGTGATTTTTGTTACTAAAAAAATTATATTGAAGTTCAAATACCTTGGAAACCAGTGATTTTTCGAAAATTTTTCGATTATAAAAGTTGCTTAGAATGTAATACCCCATCACATGCACCTCATTTGAAGGTTCCTGGGATCGAAAAATTTCTTTGCATCACAATGCCATTTATACAAATTTATTTCAGCTAAATAAAATACACACCACAAATAAAGTGAAACAAACAAAGATAAAGAAATTATAAATGAAGTAACTACCCACCTAATATGCAAAAAAAAAAGCAAAAAATATTGTGCATTAATACAGCTGTTTCCAGGAAATGCTATGAGAGCAGTAAAAATGACTCAAAAAATAGTGGACTTATGGAAATGCATGTTTACATATCATAAAACATCTGTTATATTTCAAATTAATGAATTATTAAAAAGTAAAAATAAACTGTATATAAAACTCAATAAATAAAATATTCCCCTCTACTGTTGAAGAATGTAAATGAATTCTTTTGTTACACAATGAAATATCCTCTATTCTCAGATCGACAGTCACTTCTTGCAGGGGGAGGTCTGTTGATAATTTTTTCCAGATAATGATATATTATTATCTATTCAGAGTGATATCATCGATTAGCTTTATTAGTATCCTAGTGTGATCAGAATTTGGTCAACAGTATACATAAAGAATAGCCAATTTCTTGTTTTCTCATATTAAAAATTAGATATTGAATGTGAAAATTATCTGCTAAATGCCCAAAATAATACTTTTCAACAATTATGAAAGCAGAAATAAAAGGTATTATGCTTAAACTTACAGCTATTTAGAAATATAACAAACCAAGCCGATTCATTTGAAAGCTTAGAAATTCAAAATTGCAAAAGTAGTATGAATAGTGACAAAGGGCCTATCGCAAATAGTCTAATTTATCGGTTAGTAAGATACGGTCTGACGAGCCGAGACAGAACTTAGCTTAAGAATAACAGTATTGATTGAATTTGTTCAACCATGACATTATTTTAGTATAACATTCTTAGTTGTACTTCAGATTTAATCATATCCACAAAGTATGTTTCGCCAACATGTTCGGCGAAACATATTTTGAGTAATTTGGTGTTTTCACAAATTTTAAAATCTCATGACTGTGAAGGTAATACTTAATTATAACTAAAAACATTTGAATTTCCACAACCAGTTGAGTAACATCCAAGAAAGAGTATTTTTAAATTTGAATTAAAATTTTACCGCCCAAAATACCAAGCTATATTGTTGACGTCATCGGTCATAAACACCTAACCTCAAAAATACATATCTTTTAAAAATTTCCGAGTAATATGTCACTATTATGAAAATTTCCGCTTGGTTTTCGTAATTTCAACTAAAATCTTGTTTAATAATGTCCATAAAGTTTTAAATATCTTCTCCCAATAAAATAAGGCGACTTTTGTAGGTTGGAAATCCAACCTAAAATTAGCAGCCCATTTTTAGTAATCAACAATATTGAGACATCATAAGCGTCAATTTTTAAATGTTTGCTTGAAGCCATCCTGGTTTCAAATGAGAAGTGCGGATATAATCATTAAAAATGACAATAAACTTAAAAAACCTAAAAGTTGAGGTTATGTTAATGCAACTGATGACGTCACAGCCCGTTTTGTATAATACCCGTTCAGTTATTCAGTTTTGATATTTATTTGTTGAAATTTTAAATCTATAGATGAAAGAATGGTGTTTTAATATTGATAAGTGCTTTAATGTATGATGTACTTCATTTTAATATCAAAAAAGCAAATTTGCATACAGTGAAAACACCTAATTGTATTCGAGTGTGGTGTTCGATTGTTTTAGCGTTTGTGTAAACTACTTCAGAGGCAGTGTCACACCGAAGGTTCCAATCCCCTCCAGGACTAATATAACCTACAATTACAACCTGTTAAAGAGATAAAAACATCTAAACTGTATGTTACTAGAATAATTTAATTTTAAGTACGCTTCTGAAAAAATAGACAAATTATAACCTAAAACAAAAATATATTTCTAAAGGCAGGTAGGCAGAGAACTGTCAAAGTACAACTTCGGTTTGTTTTAGAATCATTTGTTTTGTTAGGGAAGGCTTCAGTAGCAATTCGAAATACATAATATTAAATTATTCCCCACAGACATTCTTTTACAGTACAGTTTTTGTGAGAACTGCAGACTGAAGCAATGGAAACTATTGTTGTAAAACCTTCATCTTAACACCCTGTATATGCATATTTTATATTTTACTTTAATAAATACATGTCGACTTACAACATTCCATGCGAAATAGTTTCGGAATTTCCTTGTTAACTTTGCAGAGTCGCATATTCAGTTACCTACATCGTAAATTTGTCAAGTCTGCAGTTTTGTTGGCTGTTCAAGAATATTTTTGTTACCAAGCCTAGAAATGCAACTATATTTCTCGCGATTGGTTCAAAGTTGTGGTATGATAATTTCTAATTGGTTCGTTGGCAACGACACGTACTTTATTCATTCCCACCATAACCAAAAATATATCTTCCACAAAACTGAAAACTTGGGCAAATAGAAGTTAGTTGTTAATAGTTGTTAAATATTTTCGCATTATGTTCAACTCATAAGTATTCTAAAACCTACCACTTATATTCTAAATTCCGCCCACAACACTATTCAACCTAAACAAAACTAAGTCTGCCAATACGTAATTCGGTATACCAGTTTTGCCTACAAGTGATCAATGGTACTAGTTTTGTCTAGGTTATTCTACATTTACCTAAAATAAATTATTTACCTACTAAATACCGGGTGTCAACGGATCATGGTAGACTTCTTTTTCCTTATTTTTTAGAATATTGGACTGAAACTTGGTTGATGTATTAAATGATCAAGAAGACACTTTTTCACATAACTTTCATTTTTTTGCCTTCCGGTTTCACCGGAAATTACCACAACTTTCGATTTTTAAATGGAACACCCTGTATATTATTATATTTTTGGAATCCTTGAAAAATTCTAAGTATGGTGATACCCCATAAGTGACATTTCGACTCCATGAAAAAAATTTGTTGGTGCCTCTAGAGTGCCATGACCAGAAAAAATTGCTTGTAATGGACCGGTATGCTGTCAGAAAATCAAATCGAGCATAAAAATATGAGAATGTGTATTTCGTGGGCCATCAAATTTGGCCTGAACAGTTTTTTTAACACAACTTAATTTTAATGGCACTCTAGATGCACCAACAAATTTCGAGTAAAATTTTTTTCATGCAGTTGAAATATCTCTTATGGGGTATCACCGTATTCAGAATTTTTCAAGGATTTCAAAAATATAATAATATACAGGGTGTTCCATTTAAAAATCGAAAGTTGAGGTCATTTCCAGTGAAACCGGAAGGGGAAATAAAATAACAGTTATGTCAAAAAGTGTCTTCTTGGTCATATAATGCATCTACCAAGTTTCATCCAGATAGTCTAAAAAATAAGGAAAAAAAAGGGGGGGATCTATTATGTTTCGTTGACACCCGATATAACTAATGAAAAAACTGGCTCTAAATTACAAAACTATCCTACAGCATAGATTGTCAAAACAATTTATTTTTTTTCCAAATCAGCCAGCCAACTACTAAAAATAATGGAGAAATACAAACAACTACAATTTTACTACAATTTTAAAAATTAAAATAGATAGCTTGCTATACTATGACACTCAAGCCATTTATACATTCCAATTATTTGTTTCAAATTACCTGAGGTAGTTTTAAACAATTTTTGCAACGATTCCCTTCCAGGTAAATGACCCCCATCTTTGCAAATTTGCCTTAAAAAATTTATACTCTTTCCTGTTGCTAAAATTTTTTTTGCTTGATCCATTGTAATGAATGATGGAACCATTGATTCTCTTACATAATATTTATCATGCCAAAGCCTTTCAGCGGTTATTATAGTTTTTGACTCTATAAAAAATTCATTACATGGGTCATTGATTTCGCCATCTAACAACCATCGGGACAACATAATGTAAAGTGGTTTACAAACAGCTTTTAAAACTCTTTCAGATACCTAAAACATACCCTATAATTATATCATAGATACCTGCCAAACATAATTGTTTAATGTATAATTGCAACTAAATAGTGTAATTAGACTAGTAGATGGTGACACAAAATCAGAACTGATAGCCTACCGTCTGCAAGTAATTTAGTCAGTATTATGTATACAATAAAGCTCAATTTTTGGTACTTTCAAGGTTTGCACGCATGCACGGGATGTAGGAAATGATTTCCGGTTTGCATAAAAAAACAATGTTTTCAACTAATAAATTACCGCCTGCAAAGTTCATAATACGAAATTAAAGGAATAAAAATATGTCGGAAGCGCTTTTGCAGACAGTTTTGTCATGCACCAAACCTTATACAGGGTACTCCAAAATGTATCAAATTTTAGTAAAAAAAAATTATAATTTACCGTCTGCAAACAATACAAAATGATGATTCTGGTTCATGAATACAAGTAAGGGAAAGGTGCAGACGTTTACGATATGCACATCACCATATCGTGCGCATGTCAACTTGTTATTTTTTTTTACAACTTTGAACAATTGTTTACCGTCTGCAACTAAAAAGAAAACATGATTTAACAATAGATAAAGAATTATTTGCAGATAGATTAAATGTGTACAAAGCACTTGCCGTGTGTACAAAAATGGGGGTAACTTTTACCAATTATTTCCTGTCTGCAATTTGATACAATGAAAGATTATTGATTCAAATATGCAATTATTTAGTTTGCAGACAATGCGTACATGCACGAGAGTCACAATAAAGTGTCAAAATTTGGCGAAATGCTCCGTCTGCAACTTGGCACATAGAAAGATTACGGGTTTAAATACGCAATTATTTAATTTGCAGACAATGCGCACATGCACGTGAGCCATATATTTCATCTCAAAACATAGGCCACTAAAAATACTAGCCCACTAACAGGAGGCTCTAGAAGGTACAACGTGCAACTCTCGACTAGTTTCGATAAGTTGAAAGATTAATTAGACGTTTGGAAATCATTTAAGATTTCATGTGCAAAATGTATAGCACAAAACAAAATGGTTTACTGAAGCACTCTTCTGTGAATATAGCAAGGTTTGTACTTCACTTTTTTTTATTAATTTAATCTACTAATTATTGTAAAGAATAGGAAAGAATATATAATGTTCTATATTCAGATTGCACCTGTCCACGCGTAACTTCTCTGTTGTCAATGATATGGAAAAGATAAAAAAAAATGGCCGATGCTTGCATGCTCCCTCCATGTTTCTGAGAATTGGAGCAACAGTACAATAGGGCAATATATGTGGCAAAAATATGGAGTCTAAGCCATCAAGCTTAAAAGTTGAGGAGTATGGCTGGTGCAAATCGGAGGACTCCAATATTAAATTTAACTGGTTTGATGGAGATGAAATGCCACAAACCGTCAAAGAAATTTCTGTAGCTGATAACGACAACGGTACAAAAATACTATAATTTTCGTCAATTCCAATGAATTTCAAATGCTGATTAATTTTTAAATTACAGTCGCAATTACAAATAACAGTGTGGTCGAGGAGGATAACGAACAAATAATGCTCACCGACAACAAAGCTGATGATGATTCAGATGAAGAAAACTTGTTTTTAGAACATATCTATGCCAGCGAGGAAGAAATGTATGATTTCACTGAAGATTATTGGAAAACGTTCCAGGAATCAGTGGTTGAGAGTGATGATGTTGAAGAAGAAACTGACGGCGAACAAAATTTATTTAAAATAATAATTGAAGACACAAGTGGATGAAGGGTCTATGTAACAACAAAGTGATTTTGAGATAATTGATTTTTTAACAACTTACCAACTTCAACAGTACATAGATCCTTTATAAATTTATAAATCAGATATTTTTGCATTAGAAACAAATGTAATGTACCTGAGGGAATTTCGTGTACTTACAGCCTTCATTCATATAAAAAAACTCGTTTTTTTTTTCGAAAATGTCACATAGACCCTTCATCCACTTATGTCTTCAATTATTATTACGATATTATGTAAAGATTTTTGTTACAATTTTAATATTAATTTTAATATTAATATTTGTTCAATTAAAATTAGTTAAACTAGGACGCGAATTATCGACCAACTTTATCGAATAACAGTACTAATTCTGGTCCGTGTGCATCTGCATGTTGTCTGCCCATGCGACAAAAATATACTTGCATAAGTTAGCTTATACAATTTCGTGTTGCAGATGGGAAAGAGTTGTTTTTGGTGCATATTGCATATGAAGAGATATCAAACGGAATTTGCTGAGTTTTGACACTATTGTGACTCTAGTGCATGTGGGCATTGTCTGCAAATGGAATAATTGCATATTTAACCCAGTAATCTTTCTTTGTGCCAAATTGTAGACGGCAGATAGTTGTTTTTGGTACATATCGCGGATAGAGAGATATCAAACGGATTTCGCAAAATTTTGACACTCCATTGTGATTTTCGTGCATGTGCGCAATGTCTGCAAATTAAATAATTGCCTAACAGGACCAATAACCTTTCTTTGTACCAAGTTGCAGACAGTTAATAATCGGTAAAAGTTACACCATTTTTTTTACAAGTTTACAGAATTCAGTGGACAACCGTGCATATTGGATTCATCTGCAAATATTTTTTACAATAGTTTTGCAAACTAAATTTTCTAATGAAACTATAACTAAACGGTAAACAATTGCTCAAATTTGTAAAAAAAAATAACAATTTGACATGTGCACGATATGGTGATGTGCATATCGTAAACGTCTGCACCTTTCCCCTACTTGTCTTCGTGAACCAGAATCATCATTTTGTATTGTTTGCAGACAGTAAATTTTCATTTTTTTTTTACTAAAATTTGATACATTTTGGAGTACCCTGTATATAGTTTGGTGCATGACAAAACTGTCTGCAAAAGCGCTTCCGACATATTTTTATTCCTTTAATTTCGAATTACGAACTTTGCAGATGGTAATTCATTAGTTGAAAACATTGTTTTTTTATGCAAACCAGAAATCGTTTCCTATATCCCGTGCATGCGTGCAAAACTTGAAAGTACCCCAAATTGATCTTTATTGTATACATAATACTGACTATATTACTTGCAGACGGTAGGCTATCAGTTCTGATTTTCTGTCACCATCTACTAGTCTAAATAAACAAGTCTCTTTAATTAAAACAAAACCAAATAATAAATATTGATTTGCATTTTTGCATAACAGAAAAATTAATTTTAACAATAATAATGATTTATTGGTGTATACAAATATTTCCACATATCAAATAATTTAAATAAGTACCAATAAGGTTTAATGTCACATAGTTACAAATAAAAAAACATTTAGAAAAAAATACGTAATGACATTAATATAAATAAAGAATAAACTAGTACAATAAAATGTGTATATATAAATTACATAAAAAATATTATATTGGGTAAATGCAAAAAAAGTATCTATTGGTTGGCAGAAGAGAATATCCTAGGTTCCTACACATATAAAGTACATATCAGAGAAATTGGTTGCGAGATATTTATAAAAGGCTTTTTTCTGTAAAGGAGCCGTTATACGGAGCGTGGTTCGCCGAACCAATAACCTGGTTCGCTATGTTTGAAATCAATAGTCAATATGGTATGTAGTTCGTTCAAATTTGTGACGCATTTGGTTCATACAAAAATGTGGAACCTTATTTATTATTTGTCTAGTGTCTAGTCGGTGCTACATTGACGATTATGGATGCTAGGCAACAAATTATTGCGTGTGCTTCCTTCTGCATTATTAATTCTGAATTGTTGTTGCAAAAACAATTGGATAAACGTAAAAAGAGGTGGTGGATGGCGTCGCATTTGAAAAGTAGATAAAGATAGGTAAAAAAATCAGGCTTCCAAGTGGTATGAACTAGTTTGAGGCTATATATTTTATATCACTTAGAACTGTATTCGCTTTTTAAAAACTTTTATTTTTGGTTTTACAAAATATTTTATATTATTATATTTGGTTAGATATAATTGTTACAACGGTTAATATGCTTGGTACAAAGATTAAATGTATACTGACTGCAAATGCGTCTCTTGGTCATATTTATAACATTGTTATCAACGTAGGCACATGCATTTCTCGGAACTTATGCTGTGCCAGCGTTTCACATGAGAAACCTTTGTTTTAAGAGGAAGTTGTTATCGCTTTAGATAAGGTATATCAAATTATATCACACACCGAGATAAGGATATAAAGTTACTTATTAGATAAGATACTTATACGTTTGAATGGATTAGTACGGTTTGTTTAGCATATAACAACTCCCTTTCTTTTTGAAAAGTCGGTGTTATTCACCGACTTTTTGGGGAAAATCGGTCATTTCCTCTTCTTCTGTGGGTAGATGAGGTCTTCTTCTCAGAAGGGTGCCAATTCTTTTCAGCATCTCATTAGAGGTGGCGTCCTTGGATTCCTTACAACCACAGCATCTTTTTCTGCATTTCCAGGCGATGAATGCAGCGAGGAGACAGATGGATAGATCAATAACCGTATACATGCTTGGGGGAAAATGTTTAGTTATAAATGGCTCGTTTATTAGTTTGTCTAGGTCTCTAGAGTATTGCTCGAGTTTGTGGTTGGCTATACTAGATTTTCTACATTTAGATGATCGAACTGGAGAGGTTCCAACTTGGGTAGTTGGAGTTTTTCGGGAATGTCACTACAACAGTCATAGGGTATAACCACTGGATGTGAATTGTCCATAATGTTGATGGTATTGCGGCTTTCTGCTTGCACTTTTGTTATACCGACAAATGCGTAACAGTTCGGATGTAGTTTTAGTAAGTAAGTAAGTAAGTAAGTCTTTTATTTCAACAGAGTAACATAAATACATACAACATAGTAAGTACCACATTTGGTCTGAGAAATACGTCATAAAATTAGTTGTCCTAATATAGACAATCATAAAGTAAAAATTACAATACATAGAATAAAAAGAATAAGTTCTTCGTGATTTATGCAATCAAATGCCTTAGAGAGGTCCAGAAAGATGCCGCATGATATGTTTCCATTATCTAGTTCTTCCAATGCCTTATTAATGAATTCAAATAAGGCCGTATCTATAGATTTCTTTTTTAGGTAACCATGCTGGTTTTCAGAAAACAGACCATATCTCGTAAAGAAGGAGATTAATCGTGTGGACACTACATATTCAAATATTTTTGAGAAGCAAGTAAGAAGGCTTATAGGTTGATAATTTTCTTAGGAGTTTACATCACCTTTTTTAAATAAAGGTTTGACTATTGCAATTTTTAATTCATCAGGAAAAATACCTGTTTCAAGAGATAAATTTATTAAATGACTTAAAGGTTCCGCTATCTGATGTGCACAAGCTTTCAAAATACTGATTGGAATTTCATCCTTACCAGTACTTCTCTTGTTTTTCATTTTCTTAATAATCAATAAAATTTCCTCCGGTGTAACCGGAGCAAAATATAATGAACTCTCATTTTTATGCAGAAGACTATTATAGAAATCAGTGTTGTTTGGAGGCTGTTGGGATAGTAAGTTTTGTGCAATGTTAACGAAAAATTGATTAAAGTCGTTTGCAGTTTTTAGGGGATTTTCTGACTCTAAAACATTTCTTGTGCTGGGTGGTCTTGTTATATCATCAATAATCTGCCAAACAAATCCTGTTTCTATAATATCTTTTTTTGGTGTCTGTTATCAGTTTATTATATTTTACTTTTGTCTCATTATAAACAGCTCTATATGCATCATTGAAATTGGCCATTGTTTGATACAGAACCACTCGTTTAAATTCTACGATATTCGGATCCTTGAGGAACAAATTATTGATTTTCTCTTTTTTACGAATTTTTATTTTCGGGAAGTGACTATTGAAATAGTATAAAAAGTTTGATAGAAAACAAGAGAAACTTAAATTTACATCATGAGCAAGGTATACTTCAGACCACGTCTCTTCGTTGAGTTTATTACAGAAATTTTTGATATTTGTGCTGTTGAAATCTCTCGTTTCAGCTTTTTGTGCGGGAACTTGACATTCTGCCCCAAAATTTACTAATTGTCCTGAATGATCAGATATACAAGTTTCGATAACTTTGCCTTCCATTTCACCTTTGAAATTTGTGATTATATTGTCTAAACAGGATTTTCCACTGCTCGTAACCCTGGTGTGCTCTTGAATTGTCAAAGTGGCCCCGAAATTACTTAAAATGTTTTTAAAAACTGGAGAGGATCTACCGTCGCTCAAGGTATCTATGTTAAAGTCGCCTGCTATGAAATATACTAATTGTTTTTATGTAAGATGGTTAACATTGAATAAAACTTATCTAAAAATGTATAAACCTCACTCATAGGACTTCGATACAAACTAATGACAATACATTTAAAATTCTTAAAGGCACATATTGCACCTGCACATTCAAATACCTTATCTTCAGATAAAGCTTCTAAATCTTTAAATTCAACACTGGGAATTGTTGGTAAGACGTACACGGCTGAACCACCATGAAGGTTTTTATTAACACTGGTGATTTTTGTGTCCATTTTATTACAGTTTATGGTGATATGAATGGGTTCAGACACAATTATTAACCACATATTGCCTTGTAGTTTCTGAACGTTATAACCTTCTCCATAGACAACTTACACAGTTTTCGGGGATCTTTCTGAAGTTTTCCAGTAGCTGGGCTTCACATGCTGCACTGCTGTCGATCGGGTGAGCATAGTTTTTTATGGGAATCTAGTTGTTTGCATGTGCTCAGGTCCTTGATGGGGATGTACATTAGTGAATCATCGTTACGCGCAATGAATTTTTGTGAGAATGACAAGACATGGTAAAGGCCAGTTCTGTTGTCTAGTATAGGGATAGGATACAAATGATACAGGGTATAGAGTTGTTGTTCTACTAGTGGTATTCTTAGAATGAAAACAAGATCTGATTTTGATTGAAAGGCTTCTAGTTCGATAATTTCTAGGTATTGGGGAATTTCTGAATATTTTACCGGTAGGGGTAGATTATTTTTTACTAAGTTTTGAGAGATTTCCTGAAGTGCAGTAATCAAACTTTCGGGTGAAATAATTGAATAGTGCATTATTTTCAGACGAGCAAATGTGATCACGTTCAAAATGTCGTCAAGGTTGCTCTGGAGGTACAAGTAACTCTGTCAATTTTTCACACGTTTCGATAAATTATAGTTCGGCTTGAACCAGTGCAACTCCATCATTTACTTTATGCAATCCAACTTGGATCTTTTTCATATCTTCATTAAAAGTTACTATATAATTTGCATGTTTTGGACTGTTTCGTTAAAGGTTTTTATGACGGTAGATATTTGATTTTTCAGGAGGTTTTCTATTTGATGTTGTTCAATTTATTAATGCTGTCTGTAAAGAATTGTCCATCTTCAGCATCTATATTACCGGTAATTGCTTTAAATACACTACCCGCTCCATTTAATATACCGCGTTTGAATCGTTTGTTGTTAACAAATATTTCTTCAAATTTTACCTTAAGGGAATTTGATACTTGGTTTAGAAGTGTTATGTGTGTTTTGACTTTGACTAGGAATTCTTTCCTTTCGCGTGTACCGGGGGTGAATATATTGACAATTCATTCTAAAATTTTGTTGTTGATAAAGGCTTCTTCGAGGCTTGATAGATTTTTATGGACTAGTAGAGTCCATTTATTAGAGATTATCCTCGTTCCGTCGTGGTAATAGACTCCAACGGTGTTATTGATGGGTGTTATTTGATACTGGGACATGGCTGCTCCGATCAGCAAGGTGAACCTGTAAGGCAATTTAGGCTTCAATATATGGTTTTAACCTGTCAAAATTAGCTTCAGTTTTTTGCTTTGTTTTTTTTGTTAAGGAGAGTGGCTGAGTTTTCGTGAAGTTCTAAAATCTCGAATGGCCCGTTAAATTTATTATGTAACTTATCGGTGATTTAGGATTCTTTTAAATACACCTTTTGGCTAATCTGATATTCGGGGGTTTCCTTTGAAACATGGGCGTCAAACCGAACTTTCGCTTTTCTTGTGCGTGCGACTTTGTAATAATAAGAGAGGCGATTATTTAAGTCTCTGACGTATTTCGTGACTAGTTCTTCCTGATTATATAACGTTTCAGGCGGTCTGCCGGACGTGTGTCCGAAGACTAACTCGTAGGGTGTAAATCCGTGAGTTTTATTAGTAGAGGTACTGTAGCATATTACAGCGTAAGGTAATATGTTAAAGGGGTGTTCGTCAGAGTGTTCTGTAATGTGTGCTCGGATCATTTCCAACAAGGTAGTGTGGAACCTTTCTAAGGAACCATTAGATTGAGGGTGTCCGACACGAGAGTGCGTTACTTTGATGTCATAGAGGAGACACAAATCTTTTAGGATGGCGTTATAGAATTCTCGGCCATAATCGCAATGAATTCGAAGTGCTGGAAGTAAACGAGTAGAGTATTTGCGATTGATTTTGCCGATTTATCTTTGATGGGATACGCTTGGGTGAATTTTGTAAGTTCGTCGCGTATAGTAAGCGCGTAATTTTTCGTTGGGACGTCTATGTTTATACGTTCAAAAGGGGACCTAGGCGTCTCCGTAATTACGAGAGGGGTATCTAAATTTTTGCGACAGATTTTTGTTTCTTGGCAGATTTTGCAGGTTTTTATGAAATTTTCAACGTCTTTTGTCAATCCTTTCCAGTTGTATTTCTCTCGAATCCGACGAATGGTCTCATTTATTCCGCGGTGGAGATGAGCTTTGCCAGTATGATGCTGGTCGATAATTGGGATTTCGTCGTCACTAGATGTTCTAGTAACGTTTTGACATATTTTGAGTTTCACGTCTTTTTCCAATAAAAGGAATGACAAAATTTCGAGAATAGGAAGTTCGACATTGTTTTCGATACAATACGTTTTGGAGTCGTCGAACTCTTCACGACCTTTGTATAACGAGATAAATAGATTTTGGACTACGGTTTCGTGGTCGTATGGTAGAGCCACGAGAAAATAGTTTCTATGTCGCACCGACTTACTCGATAATTTATTTAATTCTAAATCTCAGAAGTCTGCGTTTTCTTCGAATAAATCTTCAAGGATTTTGTAGTGAACACCTTTGAGATTGTTTTGTTGGAAAAGGCCACTATATTTTTGTTGGTTTTGTCCAGGAGTTGCCCGTTCGAAAATTCAATTTTAGAATAATCGATGTGACTTTATTTTATACAACTTTACGAAGGTTTCGAATTCGTTCAGGACATCTTCTTGTTCGTTTGTTTCCGTCGTGTCGCTTGTCGTGTCCTATCAGGATCGGGTTCTATTAGAGTCGAGGGACTTTGAATGGGGTACGTTAATAATTTGGATTCTGCTTGAAAGTTAGAGGAATCTTGGATGTGATTTATCTTTATGCGGGAAAGAGCGTCTGCATTTTTATTAATGCGGCCGAGTTTATATTTGATTTCGTATTCTTCGAGCTTCAGTCGCCAACGTGCTAGGCGGATACCGGGGTCTTTTATCGAAAAGAGCCACGTTAAAGGCCTATGGTCAGTTATTAGTTTGAACTTTCGACCAAATACGTACGGACGGAAGTGTTTCACGGCCCATACTATAGCTAAAAGTTCACGTTCTATGGTTGAGTATTTCGTTTCGGCTTTACAGAGGGTCCTTGAGGCGAAAGCGCCTGCATCAGTGGTGAGTAGAAACGTTTCGTCGAAGTTTGGGTAGATAAGCACTGGGGTCGAAGTGAGGGCTTGTTTTAATTCCTCGAAGGATTTTTTACATTCTGAGTCGAGAGCAAAAGGAACATCCTTTTGTAACAATTTGGTGAGGGGCTTAGATAGTTTAGCGAAATTAAATATAAATCTGCGATAATAACCTGCCAACCCGAGGAAGGATTTGATTTCCTTCCTGGTTAGTAGGCCGGGGAAAGTTTTCGATGCACTGTATCTTATCGGGGTTTGGTTTTACTCCTTCTTTGGTTATGAGATGGCCCAGGTATGCGACTTCTTTACGAAGGAACTCGCATTTATCAGGCTGGATTTTTAAGTTAGCATTTAGAAGTCGTTTGAACACTTCTATGAGGCGAGAAATGTGTTCGTGAACTGTCGGGGAATATATGATAATATCATCCATATATACCAGGCATCTCTCGTTTTGAATACCCATGAGGATGTTGTCCATAACCCTTTGGAAGGTGGAAGGGGCGTTTTTGAGCCCGAATGGCATACGAACGAATTCATAGTGCCCGTTGTCTACGCTAAATGCACTTTTCGGGATGTCTTTCGGGTCTATCTCGATCTGGTGGAACTCGGAGGCCAAGTCCAATGTTGTGACTTGCCTAATTGATCCAGGAGATCTGAGATGTTGGGTAGAGGGTATTTATCTCCTACAGTTAACTCATTGAGCTTTCTGTAGTCTACAACCACACGCCTGCGTTTTGACTTCTTTGTGTATCTGGGGGTATCAGTATAATTTCGTGAATACCGGTTTCGCGTCATTGGTATCTATTGCGTGTTTAATTTCATTGGTTGGTCACCTTCAAGATAAAAAATGTCCGCGTATTCTAGACAAAGTTGAGTTATTAGTTCATTTCCTTCCGTGTTTAGGTGGTCTAGACGGAGTTGGTTTTTTATTTCATGTCTGTCTACGCAAGTTTGGGAGGTTTCTTCGTCTATATAATTCAGTGAGAAATTTTGGATCGGTTCTAGTTTTAAATTTGAAAAATTAACGTTTTGGGTACCGCGTTTACGTTTAATATAGAGGTAATAAATTCACCTTTATCGTCTATCTGAACTATCGCGTTAGGGAGTTTTACCTTGTCTACTTCGGTAGCTAGCAGTATGGCTTCCGTATTGGTCAAGTGACATTTAAGTTTGATAATTTGTTCTATACGTGGTTCAACTGAGATTATATTTGATATATTACGAGTAGTATCATGAGTATCTGGATTCGGGTGATTTTGCATGTTTGGCAGACCCTGGTCTGTAACTTTGTGGATCGGAATTATTTTGAAATTTGTTATAAGGTTTTTGTTTTTTATATCCACTATACAATTGTAGTGTTCTAAGAAATCAGACCCTAGGAGTCCATCGATTTCTATGTCAAGATCGCATACATAAATTTTGAATGGTTCATTGTTGTCAAACGGGATAAAGACGGCTTCGTTAATATTTATTTTTTGGTCAGTTATGCCTTGGATCGTAATGTTTCCGGACATCTACTATAACTTTCACAAATTTTGGGTTTGAATATGGATAGTCCTGCGCCCGTGTCGATTAATAATCTATGCGTGTTAGTAATGTCATAGATATAATACAAATTTTTGAATTTCACAGACAATAAGGGGCTTATAGGAACTGTTGTTCCGGGAAGTTGAGATTTGGGTTGAAATTATCCAAGTTCATTTTGCCAAATTGGGTTTGCAATACTGCCATCTTGGGGGTCTCCGGTTTTGTGATAAGGCGGGTTCGACTGGGCATGTGGGCCTGATCGAAAATCCCGATTATATATAGGTGTTGTATCGAAAGTGGATTCGTCCATGTAATAATTTTCGGAGGGACTATTAGCAGTATAACAGTCTTCGTTGCTGTTGTCGTATTCCGAAGTATTAGCTGTATAATAGATCGGACTTGCGTAGGGGTTATTATCAGTATAATATCCTTCATCGATATTTTCGTAAAGGTTATCGTGAGCGTAATAACCTTGATTTTGTTGGTCTAGATTTTCGGGTTCAGTATTTTGATTGAGATGAAGCGTTTTTCTATTTGAATTTGGTCTATAATAATTAGGGTTAGGTTGAATTGCATTATGGAAATTTGGGTTTGGTGCAATGATGGGTGGTCTTTGTTGCTGAAAGTTTTGTGAGCTTCCGGGGTTTTGGTTATAATAGTTAGGTCTTTGTTGGAAATTTTGCGAATTTCCAGGATTTTGATTATATTAATTAGGCCTAGAATAGATTTGGGGGTCGAGAACTTTGTTATCTCTGACGACATTCATTAGCGACGTGTCCCGTACGTTTGCAAAATGAACAGTGTCTTGCAGGTAAGGGGAAGTTTTGGTTACATGTAGGAATGATTGCACTTTTGTTGCGATTGGTTTTTTGCGTTTCAAAGTAGTTTAATTGGAGTTCCTTTCGAACTCTCGTTATTGCTTTTAGCATATTCTCGGGGTCGCTTGCCCTGACAACATGCGTGAGTTTGGGATCTAGTTCCGTCTAGTTCAGTTAATTGCGTTTGAGCTTGTTTTTGTGCTGCCGTTAACCAATGTTTATGAACAGAAGCCATGCATTTTTGCTTCGTGGGTTTGTAATCGCGCAATAAACGTGAGCGGAGATTCACCGGGAAGTTGTCGCATTCTTTGCAAGTCTTGTATTAAGGAGGTTAGATTTCCACTATCACCGAAATGATTTTCTAAATGAGTCTTAATTTCTTCCCAATGAGTGGGATTTCTAGAGTTCACTAGTTCAGCTGCACGACCTTTTAATTTTATGAACAGTTAAAAGTACCACCTGATTACCAATTGACATGCCATAAGCAGTTCTGCATGAATTTAAAAATGTATTTAAATTTATTTGATTACCGTCATATTCAGGGATAATTGAAAATATTTCGCTTAATTTATACGGTTCAATAGCTTCTGGTGGGGGGTTGAGGTTGAATTTGTTGGTGTTGTTCTTGCTGTAGTTGGTTTTGTTGTTGTGCGTACATATTTCTAGTCGTTACTGACATAAACTAATTTGAGTTTGGAAACTTAGATTTATTTTACTTATAATAGCACGGGACAACAGAACTGTTCTTTCCACGGACAATACGCAAGAAATGGTGCGATTATTATTTTAATTCAATTTTCACTAAAAACGAGATGATTCAATAAGTACTTACATGTAAATCTTCATTTGTAGATCCTTTTTTGATTGAGGGATTGGAATCCGCCGCCCGTCGTCAAAGGTCTCCTTGTTCCGGCGATCCTTGCCTGAAGTTAGGCCCTTTTGGGGTGTTTCTTGTTCTTCGGGGAGGTTTTCGTCAGTTAGGCTTTTCTTCCAGGCGTTATTACCAATCCCACCGACTGCGCCACTTTTATATCACTTAGAACTGTATTCGCTTTTTAAAAACTTTTATTTTTGGTTTTACAAAATATCTTATATTATTATATTTGATTAGATATAATTGTTACAATGGTTAATATGCTCGGTACAAAGATTAAATGTATACTGACTGCAAATGCGTCCCTTAGTCATATTTTATAACATTGTTATCAACGTAGGCACATGCATTTCTCGGAACTTATGCTGTGCCAGCGTTTCACATGAGAAACCTTTGTTTTAAGAGGAAGTTGTTATCGCTTTAAATAATTATATCACATACCGAAATAAAGATATAAAGTTACTTATTAGATAAAGATACTTATACGTTTGAATGGATTAGTACGGTTTGTTTCGCATATAACATATATATATATATATATATATATATATACACAGTGTGTCCCAGGATAGATGTAACAAGAGGTGTAATGGGCCAAAAATTTTGGAATGGTATTTGGGGATTAAGTCCTGCTTGTTGTAAAACTAAAGTATACCAAAAATGACTTGATTTGGTGTTCTACAGGGTGTTTTATAAACAAAGTTGTAAAAATCACCACTAATAAAGTACCTTTATTTTTCAAAATATGAAAAAATTCCACTAAGAAAAGTTATTCAGAATGCAATTTTATACCTCTACACCAAATTTCAGGAATATAAAATTTTTTTGAAACTTCCCATTTTTTCAATAAATTAGTATTTTATTTTGAACCATTCAATTAAAACTGCATAGAAATTATTTTTTGTGAATTAATATTTAAAGTTATGTAGAAGCTAAAAGTAGGCTATGAGAAAAGCATCATTTATTATTGACATATCTGTCAAACGTAGTCAATATTATCCTTAATTACTGTTTCAAATTAACGAACCAAGCATAAAAAATTAAGTGAAAATGGTACTCACAGTGCGTGAAAAAATTTATATTGTGCAATGCTACGGAATTGGCGGTGAAAACTCGCTAAGAGAAGTGGTAAACCAATTTAATTTGAAATTTCCAAACACTGCTTTGTCACGTACTCAGGCTATGAGAATAATTAAAAAGTTTCTGGCTACTGGTAGTGTTCTTAACATGAAAAGAAAAATAAAAGCATATGATGAAGACAATGTTGGGGCTATTATAGCTCATGCCTCTGTTATAGAAAATCCTAGGATGCCACTAAGAGAGAGATCAGCTCTTATTAATATTAGCAAGTCTGAACTCCAAAGAATATACAAGGCAAAGAAAATTAGGGCATATAAAGCAAATTATAAACATACGCTTGAAGAGGGAGATGGAAGAGAGATTTTTTCCATCATTTCATAATTTTCTCAGATGAATCCACATTAGACTTTTTAGGAGAAAAAATTCATATACAAATTATATTTGGGCTATGTATAGTTCATAGGAGTGGAATTAAGGATCCGAAGAGTTCTCACCTTATCCGTTGATGGAAACACCATTTTGGGGCGAAAAACCACCCCCAGATGGGACTTAGTTACGGTTATTCTCATTTTTCTTCGGATCCGTCATTCCCACGAAAAACAGGTATAGGAACAAAAATATTCTTCATTAATTTCTACACAAAAAAAGTTCTATGGTCGATTTGCGTACTCCCCACCGTTTTTTCGTTATCGACGTTCATAGTAGGGGGTAGTTTGGAGCGCTCGGCGAAAAATCGGTGGTACGCGATTTTTCACAGCGAATATCTCCGAAACGGCTACTTTGACGTCAAAAATGGTTATAATGAAACTTGTAGAGCGGATTCTCCTCTACAAGATTCATTTTGTACTTTTCTTTTTTTCTATTATTTTTGTTGAATTTTCTCGCTTTTCTCGAGGATACACACTTTGTAATATGACCTCGTTTCCACACCACCCGTGAGGCAGAGGTCTTGGTGTTTTTTTTGTAAGTGGTTTCCCTTGTAGGCCTATTCCACTGTCGCCATTGTCGGTTTCAGTCGTCGATAGGGTTTTCTTCAATCAACTCATCTTCGGTAGGTGAATTTAAGCAGCCTTATCTGTGACAGTTGACAGTTGGAGCACATGGTTGAGCAGCGCAATCCTATTTTTACACACCCGCATCGTTTCCCGCAACCCATCCTGCAATTGCAAGATATAAGTTGTAGAACGGAAGACGGAGCTAGTGCCTCAGGTGTAAAAATGGGTGAAAGAACGGTGTCAGTTTTCTTCCAACCCCATTGTGTTGGATCAAGGTTTATTCCTCTCCATAACTGAATTTGATGAAAAACCCTATAAGCATGCTGATGCGAAGCGGCAGACGTTGGTGGTAGTCTCGATAATAGTACAGCGTTACTTGATTTCTCAACCAATTTATTGAATGTGAGAAATTTATGTCTATTTAAAGATTTCTCTTTCTTTAGAACTTTATATAACGCCATCGTGAAACGCTCTCCAGCAGTTGCGACTTCTTCTTTTGTTGATTGAGGGTTGTTAAATATAGACACAATGTCATCCAAATCTCTTCTGTTATTAAGTATAGTTACAGTTTGTGCTTTGCCTTTACCGAACAAAGCAGAAGTAGTGTTGCAACCACTAAATGCATGTGCAAACAGCACAGTTTCCTTACAGTTTCTCAAGACATCCAAGGAGGACGGTAAATCGCGAGAACTGTATATCCTCTCCTTTATGTTTCCCTGGGATTCTCTAAAAAGTCGAATGTCTTTATGTTGAGGAGAAAGGGCTATAATGCGCACGAGAAGATCGACGTCCTGTCCAACGATGAAAACTGTCTCATACTGCTGACATTTCTCGATCGCAGTTTGCATGATGAGCAAGTCGGCATCGTCTTCCGCAATGAGCGTATTAATTCCTTACTCTGTGAACCTCTGGGCGAGCTGCGAAATGAAGTCAAATGAAACGTTCCTTATTGTAGTGATTGCTGAGAAAATTTTTTGTGCGAAAAGAAATAATAAATATTAAAATTATGAAGTACACGTGGATAAAAGCGAGAAAATTCAATAATAAAAAAAAAAGGAAAGTACAAGATGAATCTTGTAGAGGAGAATCCGCTCTACAATTTTCATTATAACAATTTTTGAAGTCAAAGTAGCCGTTCGGAGATATTCGCTGTGAAAAATCGCGTACCACCGATTTTTCGCCGAGCGCTCCAAACTGCCCCCTACTATGAACGTCGATAGCGAGAAAACGGCGGGGAGTACGCAAATCGACCATAGAACTTTTTTGTGTAGAATTTAATGACGAATATTTTTGTTCCTATACCTGTTTTTCGTGGGAATGACGGATTCGAAGAAAAATTAGAATAATCATAACTAACTCCTGTCTAGGAGTGGTTTCCATCAACGGGTAAGGTGGGAACTTTTCGGATCCTTACTTCTAACTATGCATGGCCCAAATAAAATTTGAATATGATTTTTTTCTTCTATTCGCTATTTTCTCATCTAATTTGCGTGGACTAATTCACAACCAATGGTGTTGTTTCATCTCAGAATTGTCGGTTTTGGGCTTCTGAAAATACAAATTTTAGAATTCATTGTAGAAGACAATATTATAAAAAAGTGAATGTGTGGTGTGCCGTTTCTTATCACGTTGGAGTTATTGGACCTTATGTCATTGAGGGAAGGTTAAACCAGCACACTTCTTGAAAGATTTTCTGAAGAACATTTAAATATTTTAAGAGATATGCACAGAAATGGTTAATCGGTGGATGAATTTAAATTTTGGATAAAATTGGATTGCCAGGAATGGACCGATCAAGTGGCCGGCGAGATCCCCAGACCTATCAATATTGGATTTCTTTTTATGGCAGTCGGTTTACGCTGAACCACTTCCTAACGATGTAGCAGTATTGAAGCAGAGAATTATAAATGCTGTAAACTCCATACCGTTAAAATGAATCTTGTTAGATCATATTCGAAAGTTTTAAGGACTTCAGGCGAAGGATCGAAATATGTGTGGTTGTGGGTGGTAGCTACGTTGAATAATTTTTTTTTCCTTATGGGTTGCAGTGCAAAGCCCCGCCGTACTGAAGCTTAAGCTTATTGTACCCCATAGTCTCGTTATCCCATTAATCCCGTTATCCCATTAATCCCGTTCCTCTCCAAAAGGAGAGTATAGTCCCCCCGAAGTATGAAAACCTCCCAGTCACCAAGGCTGGGCATTCACATAGTATGTGGTGAGGAGTTTCTTCATCCTCACCACACATCCTGCATTCTGGATTATCCTTCACACCTATGTTGGTTAGGTGTCTGTTCAGTGTGCAGTGTCCTGTTAGAATTCCCACTGCACACCTCAGCTGTTTTCTGCTCAGCTTTAGCAATTCGTTAGTCTTTGTCTTGGATGGCCCGCCGGTGATGAACATACGTGACTGTCCCATCCCCGGCGCGCCAGTCCAATACAAGATATGTTGCTGACTCAATAGTTCCTTTACCATTCCCCTTGCGGTATTGTATGATATCCCGCAGGATGGCTCCGGTCCCATCAAGGCTGTTTTTGCGCCTTCTTTGGCCAGCTTATCTGCTTTTTCATTGCCTTCATTGCCCTGGTGTCCTCGCGTCCACTCCAGTTGTATACTGTTGTGTTCCGCCAGTTTCGCCAGGGATTAAAGGCAGTCTTTTACCGTCTTGGAACGTATCTCTACTGCATTCAGAGCTTTGATAGCTGCTTGACTGTCAGTGATGATGCGGATTCTTTTGTCAGTATATGACCTCCGGATTATTTCTTGTGCACAGATTTCTATGACTGTGACTTCTGCTTGGAACACCGTTGCGGTACTGCCCAGGTTCAGACTGATTCTGTTCCTGGTTGGTCCCCCGTAACACCTGCTCCAGTACTTCTTGACGTTTTCAATCCGTCAGTATACCATATGGTATCATTTGGATGTCTTCGCAGTTGCCTTGTTCCTTCCTCTTCCCTATCGGGTATGTATACCCTGAAGGTCGTTGTGAAGTTGTGGCTTGTGCTGATTCTATCTGACTGCATATCTAGTAGTCGATTTTTTCTAATTTGTTGGAATATTTCGGTGTGGTGGAATGGTCCCATGTCCGTTTATTTTCAGCCTGTACGCCGCCAACAGTGCCTCACTCTCCACTACTAATTGTAGTGGGGGCAGGCAAAGTAGCGCTTCCATGGCTGCGGTAGGCGTTGTTGACGTTGCTCCCGTTATGCCTAGACATGCTAGTCTTTGTACTTTCCGTAGTTTTCTCATTGCCTCCCCTTTTCCGGCTTTATGCCACCAGATCAGGGAGGCATAGGTTATTATTGGTACTACAACCTTTTGGTACAGCCAGTGCACCATTCTTGGTTGTAGTCCCCAATTTTTACCTACCATTCTTTTGCTAGCCCATAAGGCCCGCGTAGCTTTGGTAGTCACTCTATCTAGATGAGCATTGAAGTTTAATTTGGTGTCTAGAATCAGTCCCAAGTATTTGACTTCATTGCTCACCTGCAATTCGTTTCCCCGGAGATATAATCTTCCCAGGTTGAGTTTCCTCTTTCTTGTAAAAGCGACCACAGTGGTCTTCCCTGGACTCACGGAAAGACCTTCCTGGGTACACCATTCGTCTACCATAACGAGGGCTCGCTGCATCTTTTCCGCTGCAGTGCCCTCGTATTTTCCTGTTACCCGGATGGCGATATCGTCTGCATAACCTTGCGCATATATTCCCTGCTGTTCCAGTCGAGATAGGAGCTCGTCCGCAACCAGGCACCACAGGAGAGGAGATAAGACTCCCCCCTGCGGGCATCCTCTGGTCACGGACACCTCCTCTGTTGTGGATCCTAGCGTGGACTGAATTTTCCTAGTTCTGAGTGCTGAGTCGATCCATCTTGTTATTGACTTTTTGACTCTGCGCCTCTTCACTGCCTCACTTAGTGAGTCGAATGAGGTATTGTCGAAGGCACCCTCTATGTCTAAGAAGGTTTCTATGGCAGTTTCTTTACTGTCTAGGGCCCTTTCTATTTGTTGAGTAAGCTCATGTATTGCTAACTCACAAGATTTTCCTATTTGGTAGGCTCACTGATTTCGATGTAGAGGTTTTGTATTCATTTTATCGTCCCTGATGTGCCTATCAACCAGTTTCTCCAGGGTTTCCAGAAGAAATAATGTTAGACTGATAGGTTGGAAGGATTTGGCCTGGGCGTAGGTATCATGCCCTGGTTTTGGTATGAATACCACCTTTATCTTCCGCCAGCCGGTTGGTACATAACCCAGGGCCAGACTGGTCCTAAATAGTGTGCACAGGGGTGTTGCAAGTATTTCCACTCCCTGTTGAAGTAGAGCTGGAAATATTCCATCCAGCCCTGGTGACTTGTATGGTTCAAATGAATTGATTGCCCATACAAGTCTTGTTTTGTTAATTATCTTGTTCGCAATTTTTCAGTCCTCCTTTGACGCCCTTTTCATTGGTATGTCTTCGGGTGGACCGCTTCTGTCTTGTGGGGTAGTTACACTGCCTGGGAAGTGTGTCTCTAGTAATAAATCTAGGGTCTCCTTCTCAGTGTTTGTGTACTCCCCTTGTTGTCTTTGCAGTGATCCTATCTTTCCCTGATTGTCTCTCTGCAAGATTTTCTGGAGTCTAGCAGCTTCGGGAGTATTTTCTATCTCCTCGCATTGCTTCCTCCATGATTTGGTTTTTGCGTCTCTAATGGCGTAGACGTATTTCGGATGGGCCTGTTTGTAGTCATCCCATCTGCCAGTCCTTTTGGCCTGGTTGAACAGTCTTCGAACCTCTGCCCGTCTGGAGGAGAGCTCGCGATTCCATCATGGGGTTTCACGCTTGGCTCTTCTCTCTTTCAGAGAGCTGAAAGGCTGTTATTACTGCTGAGGTTATTAAGTCGCTCAGTAGTTCTACTTCCGCCGGTGTTTGTGATCTTGATGGACAGTCCTTCAGCCCCTGCTCTAGGTTCTCGTTGAAGAGTTCCCAATCGCAGGTTCTTGGGTTTCTGCTCATCTGCCCTTCTTCCAGTGGAGTTTCTATTTTGAATCTTACATATCTGTGGTCCGATAGTGATGGTTCCTGGGATACATGCCAGTCACTTATCACTCGTCCCGCGCATTGCGTGGTAATGGTAATGTCAATTACTTCTCGTCTTGTTTCTGTGACGAAAGTCGGTTCGTTTCACCGGTTTACTACTTCTAGCTTATTACTAATAATAAATTCTAGGAGTGCCTCACCCCTCGTGTTGTTGTCTGTGCTCCCCCAGACAATGTGGTGTGCGTTGGCATCACAACATAGGATGAGCTCTAGATGGTTTGTTTCGCATTGCTGGACCAGTTCTTTAACTTCCTGGGTTGGAGGTAGCCCTGGCTGATCATAAGGAAGGTATGCCGAAGCTATTACTAGCTCCTTCATTGACCCTTCCATCTCGACGTTAGTTCGTGCTACCATTAGGTCCCTGGTGCATAGTCCCCACATTGGTAGCAGATTAATGTTTTTCTTTGCAATGATGCAAGCTCTTGGGTGGTTCTCTGGTGGGCTGATTACTTCCCATCCTTGTCGCACCTGTAGTCCCCTGATACGCCCCTTGTAAACCCAAGGGTCTTGTTGAATAAAAAAATTGTAAACATTGTTTTGTATTGGTCAATAATTAATTTGTTTGTGAATCTGTTTTGTTTTTGACATTTATTACTTGTTATAATTTTTAAACCTCATTAATCTTCTGTTAGTAATTGTTTCTTGTTTTACAATTAGTTCGATTAACATTTTACCTTCTTACATCTCATATATTCCATTTTTTATTTACCAATAGCCTACTTTTTGAGATGATTAACATTTGCTCCTACACAACTTTAAATATGAATTCAACTCTTAATTCGCAAAAAATGGGAAGTTTCAAAAAAATAAGTTTATATTCCTGAAATTTGGTATAGAGGTATAAAATTGCATTCTAAATAACTTTTCTTAGTGGAATTTTTTCATATTTTGAAAAATAAAGGTACTTTATTAGTGGTGATTTTTACACCTTTGCTTATAAAACACCCTGTAGAACACCAAATCAAGTCTTTTTTGGTCCATTACATCTATCCTGGGATACACTGTATATGTATATGTATATGTATATGTATATATATATATATATATATATATATATATATATATATATATATATATATATATATATATATATATACTTATAGGCTTAATCGACCCCTCCTTTCCATTCTAGAATCGAACGCCTCTGACTAAAATCAAATGTGGTTACGTCTAAAGACTCACTTTATAGGTATATTTTCACCACCAAAATTTCAAAATATTCGGATATCAGATGAGCGAGATATGAGGGTGGCTCCATGAAAAGTGCGACACGCTGTATATATATATACTTATAGGCTTAATTTTGAAAAAGTTTTCACAATGACCTTTACTACGTACCAGCTGTCTCAAGTTAACATCAATTGAAAGTTGCATTATATGAAATAAGTTTTCAGATTCAGTTTGTCCCACTGTGCAAAGAAATATCTTTAAAAATTAAAAAATATATATTTTTTTAAATTGCGCAGCAGAACCATTAAAGTGTACAGATAAACGTCTTCTTTACAAGAGCTCTCAAACAAAAAAAAAAAGAAAATAGAAATCGAACCATTAGGAGCTGAGATAAAAAAAACATTCATTTTGGTGTTGCACGGATTTTAAAGTGGCTCCCTATCTGGAAAGTTACCTTTTGGCATCAACTATGACCACAGAAAGTGGCACATCCCAATCAAAAAGTGCAGATTTTTGGCTTATATAGCCATGTACCCGACGTACTATAAAGCACAAAGTTTACTTTTAAGTATGGCAAGCAAACATTTAATATTTTCTTTTATTGATTATATGTTATATGCTTGCACTAATAAAAATAATTATCATTATTATAGTACAGTACCTAGTGGTGAAAATATGCAAAACTTCGGAATAATGTCATATTGAATGGATTTCGTTCATTTTGGAAGTATAAGCTTCACAGAAAAGTTTCTATATTGTGCGGGAGCTTGCTAATTTATAGGGGGTAGATGCCACCCCCTCTCAGGGGGTGACACTTAAAAAATATATATATTTATTGGAGCTGAAGTAGAATCAAATTTTAAGAAGAAAAGGTTCTATGCAATTTTTCACACAAATTGATAGTTTTTAAGTTATAACAACTTCAAAATTGCGATTTTAGCTTTAAAAAAAAGGTTTCCAAACGGCTTTCGTCAGGTATCTCGAAAAGTATTACTTTATCGAAAAAGTGTTACAGACCACTTACATAAAGTACAAACTGGGAATTAATTATATTTTTTGTTTATTGGTGCAGGATTAATAATTTCGGAGATATTTAAGTTTACATTTGGCATCCAAGTGTTCATAAGATAATTATTTAGAGTGAGAGTTAAATATCTCAGAAACTGTGACACATACGTCAAGGATGCTAGTAGGTCGAATAATAGGTCATTAATTAAGCTTTCAACTGTTTTTTTATTTGTTTCTATAGCATAAAAAACAAAGAAGTTATGACCGAAGCAATGTGCGTCTACACATTTTTTTTTTAAACAACGTCGCCATTTTGTTACTGTAATTAGCCAGTAATTAAAAAAAGGAATTTCAAACACTGTTTCTCATTAATATATAGCATGACGTAGATGTCAAATTTTTTGGTTTGTATACAGCACTTGCTTTAGAAAAAAATACAGTTTAAACTATAAAGGTATTTTCGATAAAACGATATTTTGTTTTCCTTTTCCAAATAGGTATCTCAATAAATATTAGTTTTATTGAAAAATGGGTAGAGACCAAAAATAAAGCTCATAAACTCATAATGAATTTAGCTTGTTTATTTATTTACATAGATTTAATAGTTTCGGAGATATGAAAGTTTACAAATGGCGTCCGAACGTTTATAAGTCGTAAAATGCAGTTTAAATGTTAAATATCTCAGAAATTGAGGCACCTACGTCACGCATACTAAGAATTGAAATTAAAGACAATTAATTGCAATTTCAAATTATTTTTTACTCGTTCCTGTAGCATAAGAAGTAAAGAAGTTATGATGTAAAAATGAGCGTATTTATATTTTTTTATATAAAAAGGTCGCCATTTTGTTACTCTAATTAGCCAGTAATTTAAAGAAATTATCTCAAATACAGTTTTTCGTTAGGATGTAGCGTTACCTAGATGTTCAAATTTTTTTGCTCATTTAAAGCACTTGCATTAGAAAAAAATGCAATTTAAACTTTAAAGGTAATTTCAAAACACTTGGATACCAAATATAAACTTAAATATCTCCGAAATTATTAATCCTACATCAATAAACAAAAAATATAATTATTTCCCACTTTGTGCTTTCTGTAATTGGTCTGTAACATTTTTTCGATAAAGTAATACTATTCGAGATACTTGACGAAAGCCGTTTGGAAATACCTTTTTTTTAAGCTAAAATCGCAATTTTGAAGTCGTTATAACTTAAAAACTATCAATTTATGTGAAAATTTGCATAGAACCTTTTCTTCTTAAAGTTTGATTCTATTTCAGCTCCAATAAATATATGTATATATATTTTTTAAGTGCCACCCCCTGAGAGGGGGTGTCAAGCATTTACTATTATACCTCCAAAAATGAACTAAATCCGTTCAATATGACATTATTCCGAAGTTAAAACCTCTAGTTACTGTACTATTAGTGCAAGCATATAAAATACTTGTGCCCGACATTAATGAGTCTTCGCAGGTCATACTCTTAAAAAGGAATTTGTGTGATATTGCTTTTTTTTCTTTCTTTTAGGGTTCAAAAGTTACTAACAATAATTGCAACAAAATATGCTTTTTCGTCAATATTTTGAAAATTAAGCAAGATAAGGCAAAACAATATACGTAACTTTTCAGTAGAGCATAAAATTCTCTCGTATAATGGTTATAATAAAAAACGGTACATTTGATAGTTAAATTATCGTTATTAAAGGTAATATAATATTTATATTTTATTTTATATAATTGTTTATAATTATATAAAAATTTTGTTCAATAGTTTTCTCAATCTAATGTAATACTGCGTACCGCCATAATATGTTTTCTTAATGTATATGGGGAAGCTAGTTTAGGCTGACCTCTTCCTTTTGTGTGTAAACTCTTTTGTGCACCTTTTTTTCTTACATTCTTCTACCTACATTCAACTTAAATCTAGTGAGAGTTGCTTTCTTGCACAGAGCAATAAAACAATTAAAGCGTCTCAAATGCCAAAAGAACTGTTGCCAATGGTATACAAAAGCTACACAACGCCTGTTTAAAGCAAGATAGAGTTATATTACAGTATTTAGCCATAAATCTAACTAAAAAATTATTAGTCCTAAATTACTATGACGAAAATAAAATGTATAAATGAAGTATAAAGAATTATTTTAGAATTTGTTAAAATTAAATAATCAAAACATTAGAATACATTACAACAAATTAACTGAGCAGTTGAAAATTTAAAATAAAATGAAAGTCATTGTTTATAAGAAATGCTTTAGTACAGAAAAAATAATTTTCAATTCCGTAAAAATACATGGCGAAAACTGCAGTCCTAGAGGTAATGACGTATACTTCACGAAAAGAATTATTTGTAGATGGTACAAATTTTTTTCTTTATTTTTTGAATAGACACATGATATTTTTAACTTCAATATTTTATAAACAACTCGAAAAATAAAGCAATAAAAGATATAGTTTCACTCACTTTCGTTACAGGTTTATGCATTAGTACACTATATTTCTTAAATTATACAGAGACAGTAATTTTTAATGGTTATTTTCTTGCTAGTTAACAAATTATCAGAAAGTTTTTTGTCTATTTTTATTCAATGCTTAGATTTAGTTCAGGACTTCTTATTGCACTTGTTACCACACCAAAACCAAAAACAAACTAAAATAATAAAATCGCGGCAGAAAGAATTCCTTAATCACCTTTTTTGATGCTGTCATAAAGTTGTTTAGGGCAAACGCTCTGCTCTTTTCCCACTAATATTTTCGTTAGTGTTTTCTAACTGTGATTAAAATATACCTTTTTTATCTAAATATGTAGGTATATTATTTGCCTAGATATAATAAAACAAGAATAGCAGTAGGCTATATTTTGATTCTAACATGTGTTAAATAAAATAGACATTTCGGACAGAACGCTTTGGTAATGCAGACAAAATTAATGTTTTGAATCTAGTTTTTGTCAATTTTAACGGCATACTTGATACGAGTATTTTCTCGATTTTTAAATTATTATTCACAAAAGAATTTTCATGTTTATGTATACGGTTGTTTTTGTTATTTTTTTCTATCTAAAAAAAATATAAACACATTCCGCGATTATTAATAACAAATTGTTTATTAAATAAACAAATAAATTCACAACAAAAAAAAAATCTTTTTTCCACCTTTTGGATAATTGCAAATAATAAATTTAGGAATAAAATTTTTCTTAATAACATGTTTAAATAATGAAAAAAAAACAAAAGTGATTATAAACAATTAAAAACAATTTTTAAGATTTTTTTTTTTAATCATAATATTCTATAACAAATAAAATGGCAGAAAAATATTTTTCAAAAATACGTAATTTATCTATTTGTTTATAAAATTTGTTTAAACAAATAGCAATAAAAACTTTAAGTTTATGTAATCTTATAGTATTTTTGAATATAAAAACAGTAAGAGTAATTAAAATTAATAAAAAAAACTTTTTCCAACGGGATATTGTTCCTTTAAGTGTTTAAATAATAACATAATTTTTATGAATTTTAAAATTAATATTTAATAACAAAAAATATTTTTACTTGTTCCGGACGGTTTCAGAGCATCGTAACGCCTTAGTGTTCGCTGCGCGGAGCTCTATTTTCAACCTTAAATTGAAATTATTAATAATCTCGTTAATAATAGATGTAGGGTTTCGGGAGTCGGGACTTTTTTATTGGGAATTTCTTCTTCTTTAAGAATCTTTCTTTAAAATTTTTAATAGTTTTCGAGTTATTTGCAAAAAACGGAACTTGTTGTTTTTTTAATTTTCATTAGTTTATAACTTTTGCAATTGTTTATGTGCGGGTTTTAAACTTTTGCACATTTTTCTAGACGTCATTCCGAATCCAATGCAATCAAGGTAGGTGCATGACGTCAGATGCACCATGCAGGGAGACCAACTACAAATATAAATTCAAATAACCATCATAAAAATATATGTGTTCATTAATAAAAAAAAACCGCTGCCTAAAAAATCACTACTTCCACATCTAGATTTTCCTGCCCAAGCCTTTTACAGCAAAAAATGTCGATACTATATTTGCAATCCACTGTGTAAAAATAATTGTTCATAGAACTTTGATAATATAATATTTGAAATGGTCTATCCCAAAAACCCATAAAACGATGTGCAACATGGTAGTGGAGGTAGTAGAGGGGGAAGCTATTGGCAAAAAATTTAGAGGCTCTTGTACACGTAAATCATAATTTTATTTTTTTATTCCCTTTAATAATATGGTAGAGGTGGTGGCGAGTGCCAAAAAAGTATTCAGGCCTTTTGTTCCTTTATACACACTAAATCACAATTTTATCTTTTTATTCCCTTCCATAATCACCTTCAATAATTTGAGCAAACAATTTTTTTTTACGATTACTATACTTCAACTCCACTACGTGGATGTGTAAGTAATACGTATTCTGCAGTTATGACGTTGTTCTCTTTTGCACGTAAAAATAGAATAAAACGATTCAAGTTAGCCTAACAAAATTGTGTTTTTTTAGAGACCATGTAGGCTTAACAGGGAACCAAGACAGATCACGTCATGCAGTTAGGTGCACCATACAGTAAAGGGAACCTGACTTAAAAAACCGCTGCCTAAAGAATCACTATTTCAACATCCAAGTCTCCTACAAAATAAAAAAGGTTGATACTGTATTTGCAGTCCATTATGTGGAAATAACTGATCATTGAACTTTAATAATATAATATTTGCAATCGTCTACCACAAAAGCCCATAAAACAATATGCCATATCGACAGTGGGGACGGTAATGGGGGTATAGCTGATGCAAAAAAAAGTTAGGCCTTTGGTACTTATACACACACAAAATCACAATTTTATTTTTTTTCGTCCTTTAATAATGAGGTAGGGATGGTAATGGGGGTGATAGGGAAGTGGCTGATGTCAAAAAAATTTTGAGTAGGTACTTGGCTTCTCGTACATACACTAAATCCCAATTTTATAAACTCTCACTTGCTTGCTTTGCCTATTTATCCCCCCATCCCAAACTTCAACGGAATAAGATCAAAACATAATCTATTTCCAGATCTCGTTATAATACACAGGTGTCCCAAATTTTGAGTTAACATCACAAACGGTTCCAGAGTAATCGTGCGCACAAAAAAAAATTACAGACAGATTTTTTTTGCTCAAACTTAAAATATCGACCTTTCGTGGCATTCTAAGCCTATTTAAAAAAACATTTTTTTTACCTTTATTATACGTTTACTCCACTATGTGGATGTGGTAGAAGTACCAGCTTATAGTGATTATGGACAATGCCTATCTATCATTATAATAAGTAAAACATCATTCTGCATAATAATAATTATTGTTTAATGACCAATATTTCTCCATGAAAATTTTAGTACCAAAATTATAATAATTAAGTATAGTATTATTGAATACTGAATGCAAAAGGTGCTAAGTTCACAGACCTTAGGGAGGTCTGTGAACTTAGCACCACAACCATCGGTGCTAATTGCTAAATCTATATCATCATTTAGCACCCATTTAGCACCCTCTGTATATGTAGAAAAAACAGAGGTGCTAATTGTTTTAACAAACTTATTAAAATTTTATAAATTTGGTGCCAACTTCACACCAGCGCCACAACCATCGGTGCTAATTGCGAAACCTATACCACTATTTAGCATTCATTTCGCACCCTCTAAATATGTGAAAAAAATAGAGGTGCTAATTGTTTTAAAAAAGTTATTAATGATTTCATAATCTGGTGCCAACTTCACACCAGCACCACAACTATCGGTGTTAATTGCGAAACTTATATCATCATTTAGCACCCATTTAGCACCCTCTGTATATGTAAAAAAAACGGAGGTGCTAATTGTTTTAACAAGTTATTGATAATTTAATTACCCTAATCTGGTGCCAGATTCACATCAGCATATCAATATCCCAACTATCGGTGCTAATTGCGAAACCTATATCATCATTTAGCACCCATTTAGCACCCTCTATATCTGTAAAAAAACCAGAGGTGCTAATTGTTTTAACAAAGTTATTGATAACTCTATTATATTAATCTGGTGCCAACTTCACACCACTATATCAGTACCACAACTCTCGGTGCTAATTGAGAAATGTGTACCTTCGTCTAACACCTATTTAGCACCTTTTTAATATGTAGAAAAAACAAAGGTGCTAATTGTTTTAAGAAAGTTATTAATGATTTCATAATCTGGTGCCAACTCCACACCAACACCACAATTATCGGTGTTAATTGCGGAACCCATATCATCATTTAGAACCCATTTAGCACCCTCTTTATATGTAAAAAAAACAGAGCTGCTAATTGTTTTAATTAAGTTATTGATTATTTTATTATCTTAATCTGGTGCCAGCTTCGCATCAGCATGTCAGTATTACAACTATCGGTACTAATTGTGAAACCCATATAGTCACTTAGCACCCTCTGTATATGTAAAAAAACCGGAGGTGCTAATTGTTTTAACAAAGCTATTGATAATTTTATTATCTTAATTCCGTGCCAACTTCACGTCAGTACCATAACTGTCGGTGCTAATTGAGAAATGTTTACCTTCGTCTAGCACCTATTTAGCACTTTTTTAATATGTAGAAAAAACAGAGGTGCTAATTGTTTTAACCAACTTACTGATCATTTTATTATATCTTAATCTGATGCCAACTTCACGTCAGTATATCAGTAGCACAACCATCGGTGCTAATTGCGATATATGTATCATCATTTAGCACCCATTTAGCACCCTCTGAATATGTAAAAAAACAGATGTGCTAATTGTTTTAACAAAGTTATTGATAATTTTATTATCTCAATCTGGTACCAACTTCACATCACTATATCAGTACCACAACTGTCGGTGCTAATTGAGAAATGTGTACCTTCGTCTAGCACCTATTTAGCACCTTTTGAATATGTAGAAAAAACAGAGGTGCTAATTGTTTTAAGAAAGTTATTAATGATTTCATAATCTGGTGCCAACTCCACATCAACACCACAACTATCGGTGTTAATTGCGGAACCCACATCATCATTTAGCAGCCATTTAGCACCCTCTTTATATGTAAAAAGAACAGAGGTGCTAATTGTTTTAATAAAGTTATCGATAATTTTATAATCTTAATCTGTCGCCAACTTCATATCAGCATTCCAGTACCACGACAATCATTCCTAATTCCGAAATGTGTATCATCACTGGCACATGACACTTATTTAGCACTCTCTGAATTTGTAAAAGATCAAAGGTACTAATTTTTTTGGCAAAGTTATTGATAATTCTCTTACCTTAATCTGTTGTCAACTTCAAATTAGCTTACCAGTACCACAATAACCAGCGGTGCTCAAAAACTGTTGTAGTTAGAGACTTGAAACTAGTATACCTCCTTTATTAAGAAATGACAGAAGAATACAATTTCCATGCGAAATCTGTCGTAAAGGTGCGGATAGAGAAGTTACTGCTTTTTTGACACACCGTTGACAGAAGATATCGTAACTACAACAGTTTTTGAGCACCGCTGGTTATTGTGGTACTGGTATGCTGATTTGAAGTTGGCACCAGGTTAAGGTAACAGAATTATCAAAAACTAAAACTATTAGCACCTCTGATCTTTTACAAATTCAGAGAGTGCTAAATAAGTGCCATATGCCAGTGATGATACACATTTCGCAATTAGGAATGATTGTCGTGATACTGGAACGCTGATGTGAATTTGGCGACAGCTTAAGATTATAAAATTAGCGATAACTTTATTAAAACAATTAGCACCTCTGTTCTTTTTACATATAAAGAGGGTGCTAAATGGGTGCTAATGATGATATGGGTTCCGCAATTAACACCGATAGTTGTGGTGTTGGTGTGGAGTTGGAACCAGATTATGAAATCATTAATAACTTTCTTACAACAATTAGCACCTCTGTTTTTTCTACGTATTAAAAAGGTGCTAAATAGGTGCTAGACGAAGGTACACATTTCTCAATTAGCACCGACAGTTGTGGTACTGATATAGTGATGTGAAGTTGGCACCAGATTAAGATAATAAAATTATTAATAACTTTGTTAAAACAATTAGCACATCTGGTTTCTTTACATATAAAGAGGATGCTAAATGGGTGCTAAATGATGATATAGGTTAAGCAATTAGTACTGATAGTTGGGATATTGATATGCTGATGTGAATCTGGCACCAGATTAAGGTAATTTAATTATCAATAATTTGTTAAAACAATTAGCACATCTGTTTTTTTTTACTTTTACAGATAGTGCTAAATGGTTGCTAATTGATGATAAGGGTTTCGCAATTAGCACCGGTGGTTGTGATGCTGGTGTGAAGTTGGCACTGGATTATAAAATTAATAACTTTTTTAAAACAATTAGCACCATTCAGAGGGTGCTAAGTGGGCGCTAAATGATGATACATGTTTCGCAATTAGCACCGATGGTTGTGCACTGATATACTGACGTGAAGTTGACATCAGATTAAGATATAGTAAAATGATCAGTAGGTTGGTTAAAACAATTAGCACCTCTGTTTTTTCTACATATTAAAAAAGTGCTAAATAGGTGCTAGACGAAGGTACACATTTCTCAATTAGCACCGACAGTTATGGTACTGATGTGAAGTTGGCACGGGATTAAGATAAAAAAATTATCAATAACTTTGTTAAAACAATTAGCACCTTCGGTTTTTTTACATATACAGAGGGTGCTAAATGGGTGCTAAATGACTATATAGATTTCGCAATTAGTACCGATAGTTGTTATACTGACATGCTGATGTAAAGCTGGTACTAGATTAAGATAATAAAATTATCAATAACTTTATTAAAACAATTAGCACCTCTGTTCTTTTAACATATAAAGAGGGTGCTAAATGATGATATGGGTTCCGCAATTAATGTAGAAGAACGCACTACCGGGCGTCAAAATGACGCGACACCAATTTATTTCTCTGGGGGCGCCAGTCGCGTATTACCCCGTTCTTCTACCTCCCAGGCGGGTTCGAGATAAGATGCACTTCGATAGCCAGATAATGGGCCAAGGCGGCACTACCACATATCGGTAATGACGTTCTCTCTGGACCTGAATTCCTTCGTTAGGGGTTTAGGTACCTCTTAATTTCCTGAATTTTTGCATAAAAAAATCCCAACCGAAGAATTTCTCTGAGGAGGGATTAGGTTTGGTACGCGGAATCCACGTTTTGGGCTGCTAATAACGGACTCTGTTTCTCAAAAAACGCATAAAAAAATCCCTATCAAACTTCCGTAGGGGAACCAGAAGGTCAAGTGTTAATGTGAATTAACTCGACACATCCGGTCTTCGATACGAAAGTTCCAGGGATTATAGACCGTCAACAGGCCTCAAGATCAATTAAGAAACAATAGTTCAAAGAATCCGTTTATTTAACAGAAGCGGTTATACAAAATTCTCAAGATAAGAATCGTGCCTTCCCCAATCAAGGTAATGGCTTTCAGACCATACAAACGAGAGCGCTTACGCTAACGATCGATTAGGTAGAAAAGATTCATGCATACCTTCTCAGAATCAAAATGCGAGCTTTTTAGAGAAGTCTGAGACTATTTGTAATTTATAATTACGACTGACTGATTTTAACTTAAAAAAGTTTTACTAAACGAATTTAGTTCCGCTAGAGACTACCTAGCTTTAAAGTTTTTTGTATCGTGGAGAGTCACGTACTCAAACCCATTCATGAGGACTTATAACTGCATAAGTTTAATGGCGTTCGATCAGTCCACGATTTACTTGCTCCTATGCAGTTGTTCAATATTATCGATATGGCAGCAACCCACATTCGAGCGACTTTTAGGCAAAATTGGATGTTTGGTTTTTTATGCACAAGGCGTTTTCCTCTATAACTTTGTCATTTGGAAAGCTCCGCTATTGGCTTTCCTACCATCACTTTGTCTGGACCACTCAACACGCTCGACCAAATTGCGAGCCGCTGAGTCAATCCAAACTCTTTCTATGTGAGAAACCGGCCTTGTACATATGCATTGATTTTTATCACTTTTTTGCTTATCGGCACTACGCCGGCTTTGTCAAAACCTTCTATTTTGCCTTTCGGATGCAGTGCATCGCTAAAATTTTATGCTCATACTTTAGAATTGGGCTTTCAATGACCGTACATCAAAGGCCAATGTCTTTGGTGGAGGAATAAAAAATAAAAAATATTTCAAAGTATATTTTCGTGGTACTTTTTAAACTGACTTTGTGGTACTTTTGAAAAATCCATTTTAAGACCAATTTCGGCGTACTTTTGAAAAATCAATTTTCAAGCTAAATTTCAAGGTACTTTTGAAAAACTAATCTGCGGGTGAAATTTTGGCGTACTTTTGAAAAATCGATTTTCAAGCCAAATTTCAAGGTAGTTTTGAAAAATTAATCTGCGGGTGAAATTTTGGCGTACTTTTGAAAAATCGATTTTCAAGCCAAATTTCAACGCAGTTTTGAAAAATTAGTCTGCAGGTGAAATTCTGGCGTACTTTTGAAAAATCGATCTTCAAGCCAAATTTCAACGCAGTTTCGAAAAATTAGTCTGCAAGTGAAATTTTGGCGTACTTTCGATAAATCGATTCTTGAGCCAAACTTTGACGCCCTTTCAAAAATATTATTTTTCAAAGTCCAATTTGTGGTACCTTTGAAAAAGTATATTATTCATAAATCTTTGTCATTATATACTTCTGCTCTCATATCCTGAACCAAAAACACTTTTTCTAAGTGAAAATTCGGTGTTTCTTCGAATTTTCACCTGGTCATTTCCAACGCCTTATAGAACCCAAAACGGTCCTTATGGACTGATCTGTGCCTCTGCAGACTCTTAAAAATGTCTTTAAATAAAATTTTTGCCTAAGTCGAATTTTGATTCTGTCTTCAACTTAGGACGATTTTGGAGAGTTCTACAACATTAACACCGGTAGTTGTGGTGTTGGTGTGGAGTTGGAACCAGATTATGAAATCATTAATAACTTTCTTACAACAATTAGCACATCTGTTTTTTCTACGTATTAAAAAGGTGCTAAATAGGTGCTAGACGAAGGTACACATTTCTCAATTAGCACCGACAGTTGTGGTACTGATATAGTGATGTGAAGTTGGCACCAGATTAATATAATAAAATTATCAATAACTTTGTTAAAACAATTAGCACCTCTGTTTTTTTTTTACATATACAGAGGGTGCTAAATGGGTGCTAAATGATGATATAGGTTTCGCAATTAGCACCGATAGTTGGGATATTGATATGCTAATGCGAATCTGGCACCAGATTAAGGTAGTTAAATTATCAATAACTTGTTAAAACAATTAGCACCTGTTTTTTTTACATATACAGGGGGTGCTAAATAATGATATAGGTTTCGCAATTAACACCGATAGTTGTGGTGCTGGTGTGAAGTTGGCACCAGATTATAAAATCATTAATAACTTTTTTAAAACAATTAGCACCTCTATTTTTTTCACATATTCAGAGGGTGCGAAATGAATGCTAAATGGTGGTATAGGTTTCGCAATTAGCACCGATGGTTGTGGTGCTGGTGTGAAGTTGGCACCAAATTTATAAAATTATTAAAAAGTTTGTTAAAACAATTAGCACCTCTGTTTTTTCTACATATACAGAGGGTGCTAAATGGGTGCTAAATGATGATACAGATTTCGCAATTAGCACCGATGGTTGTGGTGCTAAGTTCACAGACCTAATTTAGGGACATTTATTTGAATTTCTGTATTACACTTCAAAACACATTTTAAGATGATTAAGATGCTAACAACTATTCTTCTTTCATAACACTGTACCATGTATTTTACAATTCTTAGTAGGCATATGAATTTTTGAATTTAGAAAAATTGTTCGAATATGATACAATACTTGTGAGGTTAAAAAATTGATTCAAATAAAGAGCTTTCATTCATCGACTGTGACTTCATGAAGAAAGTATTTAAGAAGAAATAAGAATCGAACGTTATCGGGCCATTGCAACGATGCCAAATATCGGGCTATATAACGTGCGATAGATATCAGCTGTATAAGAGTCTTGGATATACAGGAACAGCGCCGCCTGACTCAGTAGTGCTGAACTAAAAGTGTATCTCGGAACATGAAAATACGACTTTTTGAAGCCCACCCCAAAATTTTGTAGGAAGGAAGCTAACATGATTTGTGGCCATTTAGTGATGATATACACGGGGGTACGTTGATGAGCCCGACCCCGGGCTTCACAGCGTCAAATCGGACTGCACTACAACCGCTCAGTGTATGAAACGGGCCTGTATATGACCATGAATATCTCTCTCCCCCCCTCTCTCTATATATATATATATATATATATATATATATATATATATATATATATATATATATATATATATAGTTGAGTGAGATTAGCTCGACTGGCTATTTAAGGATAAAAATTTTTTTGTTTGAAACCAGGTATGCAGTCGTAAGGCACAAAATTAAGGAAAAACTCTTTATTTCTGTTCTAGCTTCGAAAGACTCGAAAGCTAGAACAGAAATAAAGAGTTTTTCCTTAATTTTGTGCCTTACGACTGCATACCCGATTTCAAAAAAAAAAATATATATATATACATCCTCTTATCATTATTGCGCGTCCATTACTAGCCCATTTCCATTTATTATTGCGTCCGAAGAATTATTGCATCCGAGTATCGGACGCAGTAATGTATTTCACAGTTAATTTTGAATCAACCGCCTTTTTTTAGCTACGGGTGACTTCAGTCGGTAGAACGCGACATTACCAATCGATACATGTGATTTTTATTTGAATATCTTTACAAACAACCAAGAATGGCGATAAAATATATCAGTTTACTGGATGCAGTATTATTCGTAAATGAAAGTGAAATATACATTTTAGTTCAAGCAAAATCCGCTAGAGTAATACACATCAAGGCGTATATCTAAACTCAACTTTTCATGTTGCCTCCTTATTGCGTCCTTAAATTTGGCAATGTTGTAACACATTCTGAGGTAGCAGCAGCATAGAGATAAATGGAAAAGGGCAATTGATGGACGTAATGATATGTGGATGTATGTATATATATATACATATATATATATATATATATATACATATATATATATATATATACATATATATATATATATATACATATATATATATATATATATATACATATATATATATACATATATATATATATACATATATATATATATATATATATATATATATATGTGTGTTATATAATATTACACGCTATCTTATTGCGACTTAGCCATAATAAACCTTCACAGGTATATCGTATTTCACGATAACAGCTTCTCTTATTAATTGCTTATCTTCAAGATATCATATTACACCTTTGTTTCTCATAACTTGTGCAGACTGCAGAACTGCAATTCCTTTGTTATATATTTTGCTTACTCAGGTTCTGTATGTTATAAATATGACTAAACACGCTTTGTTGAATCAGTTATTAAACTCAGTTAGAATGCAACACTTCTAATTTATTATTATATTCCTTCTCCAAGAGCCAACGTTGGCTCCATTTAAGTAAATAAATCTTTTTAAAAAGTCATTCATGTAAACCGTGATCTAACATTGGCGCAGTCGGTAGGATCCGTAAACATCATCAGAACAAGAAGCCTAACTGGTAGTGAAGCGTAAGAGAACAAGGAGAACATCTGCAGAAGGTGCCTAACTAGTGCGTGTACATCTACGAGAACAAGGAGACCTTCCTCACTGGTGGTGGCGGATCCCAATCCCTTGACGGACGAAGAACCTACTCATGGAGATGAAATTAATGTAAGTCATTTTTAAGAATCATCTCGTTATTTTATTTCATTTTACAATTATTATTTATCACAATTATTTACGTGTATTATACCGCTAATACACTCGGCAAACAAGCCAGTTCTATTATCAAAGAAATCCTGTACAAGCTACAACGCAACAATTTTTATTAATCTTAAGTTTATTTATTTTCGTATTATACTGCTAATACGGTACAATTGTGTATTATACAGTTAATACACAATTTATTAACGTACGCAACATAACAAACTATTTCAATTCAATTTCCGTATCATACTGCTGATACGCAACCAATTTTAGTTCAAAAATTTCCAAACAAAAAGCAAAATGCCAAACAGAGCTCAACCAGAGACAGTTCAACCAGTTCAACCAGTAGTGCCGACGACAGCCGAGCAACCAGAACGAGTCGAGCAAGTCGAGCACGAGGTAGAGCCTTACAAACTCTCAGAAATTTTCTCGCTAATTCCGGAGTTCGATGGTAACGCCATCAACCTCCAAACTTTCCTAAACTCATGTCAGTGTGCCCAACGCATGGCAATTCATGACCAAAAAATCTTATTAACTGTTCATATTAAAAATAAATTGAAAGGCAAAGCTGCCGAACTAATCAACTCTCGTAACCCTGCCACATGGCCAGAAATTAAAGCACTCCTAGAAACCCACTTCGGTGACTCTAGAGATTTAACAGCTCTTATCCAAGACCTACAACGAATTCACCAATTGTCTGGTGAATCTGCATTAACATTTGTTTCGCGTCTACAAACGCACAATGCGAAAATGCACGCTGCAGTGCAAAAACAAAATTTAACTTCGGAGCAAAGAACCGCGCAAACAAACCTGATCGAAACTATGACATTAAATAATTTGTTAACGGGTCTAGAACCAAATCTAGGCAGAATAATACGTGCCAGTAACCCTCCGACTATAATGAACGCAATTATTAGAATTCGGAGAGAACTACAACTTTCGTATTTTGAACAACAAAAATTCCCCACAAATAGTCCGGTCAAAAATTCAGTAATTCAACAAAAGCGACCACAAGGTCCCAATTTGCAACAAAAGTTTTGTTCCTTCTGTAAACGGAATGGACATGTAATAAGCGAATGCCGCACAAGGCAACAGTCTCAAAACTTCCAGAGACCAAGTTTCCAAGGAAACCCAAACTCACAAAATTTTTCTCATCAAAACTTCGCACAACCGAGTAATAATCAATTTAGTCAGAGGACATTCCCTCAAAATAATCAGCCAAATCAATCACAGCAAAACAGGCCCTCAGCCATAAGGCCGAACCCTAACTTTACGCAACAACGACCATCCGCTATTCAGCCTAACCCGAATTTTAACCGCTTTAATCAGCAAAAAGCTCATCATTTAAATTACGAACCTTACGATAATTATGCCGATCAATTTAACCAATACAATGACTACTCTTTCGACGATTACCAAAATTACCAAAGTCAAAATGAATCGTACGAAAATTACAATTTTGAAACCAACCAAAATTTCCAGGAGAATTATACTGCTAATTCTCAGAACGAGCAATACGAGGATTATACTGCTAATCCTCAGGATTTTCGTTTAGATCCGGAGTACCCCACGGATACTCCAACACAACAAATAGACCAATTCGACCAAATATCAAACCAAATACAAACAATGAATCTCAACGACAGTTTCGATCCAATGCTGAACTTCCCAGAACAGACGTTCATGTAAATACGCTTTCTCACACCCTATTAACCGTAAATTCAAAAAATCTTTATTACATCAAAGACGCAACCGGCAAATTTAAAATTTTGATTGACACAGGTGCAGGAATTTCAATTTTTAAACCTAAAACAGCTGAAAATTATAGACGTAGATCCCCTGAAAATGTAATTATACAGGGTATTACTGATCAAAAAATTTATATCAACGAATCTGTTCTCATCCCCTTTTCAGATGAGTCACACAAGGTTTATATCTATAATCTAGATATAGATTTTGATGGACTACTAGGCGCAGACTTTTTAGAACATTACGAATGCCGAGTAGATTTCAAAAATAAACAACTAGTCACAAATTTTAAAACCGTACCACTATTTAAAGTCACGGAAGAAACTACAGTAAATTTACTTGTACAACCAACTGGTAACTCTAACATCAAAAACCAAAATCCAAATTTAGGCAACATCAAAAATTTAATTTCTATCGAACCTCGCATGGAAAAAATCTGTAAACTAAAATGTAACCTACGAAATACCGAGGCTATACTGTTAGCCCAGGAAAACGAGAAAGTACGCTTACCAAATGCTATTGTCAAAATCGATAACAATGGAGAATTTTTAACCTCAATTATAAACGCGAATGCAATACCAAAAACGGTAAATTTTTCTAACATAAAACTAGAGCCAGTACAAAAATTCAAATCAATTTTCAATTTAAACACTCAAAATTCTGACTCGCACCTACAGACGGACAGATCCTTCGAAATTAGGAACGAATTGCGCTTGGATCATCTAAACGAAGAAGAGGCCGAAATAGTAACGCAGCTTTGTTTAGACTTTCAAGATATATTCTATTTGGAAGGAGACAATTTAACTTTTACTAACGAAATTAAGCATTCCATTGACACGAACGATTCAAAACCGGTTTTTACAAAATCATATCGCTACCCTCATATTCATAAAGAGGAAGTCAAAACACAAGTCTCTAATATGCTTGATCAAGGCATCATTAGACCTTCGATTTCTCCCTGGTCCTCTCCGGTTTGGGTTGTACCAAAAAAACTCGACGCCTCCAGTAAACGAAAATGGCGAGTTGTAGTGGACTACAGAAAACTCAACGAACTGACTATTGACGATAAATACCCGCTACCCAATATTTCCGACCTCCTCGATCAATTAGGCAAATGTCAATATTTTACAACTTTGGACTTAGCCTCCGGATTTCACCAAATCGAGATTGATGCGAAAGATATTCAAAAAACTGCTTTCACAGTTGAAAATGGTCATTTTGAATTCGTAAGAATGCCTTTTGGACTTAAGAATGCTCCATCAACATTTCAAAGAGTGATGGATAACATTTTATTAGGTATCCAAAATGAACGATGTCTCGTCTATATGGACGATATTATTGTTTACTCCCCTACTATTCACGAGCATATTTCTCGATTAACAGAAGTTTTCAAACGATTACAGAAAGCCAATCTAAAACTTCAACCCGACAAATGCGAGTTTCTCCGCAAGGAAGTCGCTTATTTAGGACATCTCATTACAAAAGACGGCGTAAAACGGAACCCTTCGAAAGTTGATGCTATTCTAAATTTCCCTCAACCGAAAAATCAAAAAGAAATTAAATCATTTCTAGGCTTAGCCGGATATTATAGGCGCTTTATCCCTAATTTCTCCAAGATTACCAAGCCCTTAACAAAACTACTACAAAAAGACATACCATTTCTCTTCGACAATGATTGTATAAATTCTTTTCAAAATTTAAACAAACATTAACGACCACACCGATATTAATCTACCCTAACTTTGATGAACCTTTCGTTCTAACCACTGATGCGAGCGCATTTGCCGTCGGCTCAGTGCTGAGCCAGGGGCCTATTGGCAAAGATTTACCCATTGCCTATGCTTCTAGAACATTGTGCAGTGCAGAAACTAAGTATTCAACGATTGAACGCGAGCTTTTATCGATAGTATGGAGTGTAAAGCACTTTAGACCCTATCTGTACGGTAGAAAGTTCAAGCTTGTAACCGACCACAGACCACTCACCTGGTTATTCTCTATAAAAGACCCAGGAAGTAGACTTGCCCGTTGGCGACTCAAATTAGAAGAGTACGATTACGAAATAGTTTATAAACCCGGCAAAATCAATAAGAATGCGGACGCACTTTCCAGAATCAAAATTAATCATTTTTCCGAATGTTCCAAATTCTATTCAAAGGTTCTAGCCGCGAATGACGAAGAGTCAGACGACGACGAAAACCCAGACGATAATAACGAAATCACTAACGAACAAATTTCCCAAGAATTTGAAACTTTCGCCAATTTATATAAGACAACATCTCTAATTGACTATTCGAAAATCAAAGCCTCGAACAAACAACTTTTGTATCGAGAACACAAAGATATTATAACTTTCTTCCAACAAAATAACCTACAAGACCTCCATCATAAAATTATCGAGGACATATTCGAAGAAAACCCCGAATTTCATAACGATAAAATCAATATTGTATCGAACAAAACAGTCATAGGAGATATCTTATCATCCCTCTACCTTTTGATATCGAATCTGTAATTAAACATCTATTTTCGGTATTATTTAAAAATCAAGATGTCCTAGATCTCTCTAAGACATACTTTGTCGAAAATAACTTAGACCTCCCCATTCTTGAAATCCTATCATTCATTTTTGCGGAAAAAGACTTAAAAGTAGTAATTTGTCAAGATATCGTCAGAACTGCCGACGAAGATGAAATTCCAATTATATTGGAGCAAAATCATTTTGGTAAAAATAATCTACACCGCGGAATAAATGAAACGATTCGAAGAATTAGAGAAAAATACACTTGGCAAGGTCTAACTAAAGACGTTGAAAATTTTATAAAAAATTGCGAAACTTGCCAAAAGACTAAAGTATGCCGGAAAAACCTTAATAACCCTCTAGTAGTCACAGAAACCCCGAGAACACCATTCGAAAGAATCAATATCGATTTATTTGAATTCCCCACTCGAAATTACGCTTTAACCATTCGCGACGAATTAACTAAATTTACGCAAGCCTATGCAGTCCCGGATAAATCCGCAAAATCTGTCGTAAACACTTTGTTGTTATATTTCCAACATTATGGTACCCCATTAAGAATCCATTGCGATTACGGTGGCGAATTTGACAACCGCTTGCTCAAAGATCTCTGCACCCTCTACGACATAAAATTAACTTATTCAAGCGTAGGACATCCCCAATCGAACAGATCCATAGAAAGATTTCATGCTACTTTAGCCGAAATGATAAGAATCCACAAAACTGAAAACCCAAACGAACATCATTTCACGATTTTACCATATGCAGTAATATGCTATAACAATTCGGTAAATAAAACACACGGTTTTACCCCATATGAACTTATCTTTGGTCATACATCTAACAGACCACCCAAAACTTTGTACAACCAAAAAGAATTAATAACTAAATACGTTAGAGATTTAAACAATAGAATATACCACTACTATAAAATAGCCCGTAGTCGAACACAATCTCAAAAAGAGAAAGCAAAAGTTCGCTTCGACAGAAATATTCCCCAAAAACGACCTGAATACAAAATAGGTGACTTAGTTTATGTAAAAGAATCACAAATTAAGAACAAACTACAAAACAAATTTAACGGTCCCTTTAAAATAAAAGAAATTTTTCAAAATTCTGCTACCCTATTAAATCTCGAAACAAAACAAGAAACTAAAGTAAATTTTGATAGAATGAAACCATATACTGAAAATTAAATTTATTTTCAGGTTTCTCCTGCTGTTCGGATCAGCACTCTGTCAATACAAAATTACCCCGATCAATAACACTGTTGGTGTATACTATCCCCAAGACACGGACATCGTGGTGACAAATGACAAATGGACTCTGCTAGTGCATAAAAATATTTCATCCCTCAAACTAGCTTTTGACAAAAATCAAAATAATTTAGATAGAATCTTGAACACCCTCGATGGTGCTGACCAAAAATCAATCCTGTTTAGAAGCGAAGTCAAAACAGAGTTTAACCTTTTAATGCAAATAGCTAGTTCGATAAAAACGAAATTTGACGAAGTCTTTTCAGACACAAAGAGATATAAACGCGGAATACTTAACGGTTTCGGAACAATATTCAAATCAATTACCGGAAACTTAGACGCCGAAGATGGCGAGTACTACACTAACTGTATAAATAAATTAAATAATGACGAACATCAATTAGAAAACTTAATCAAAAATCAAATCTCAGTTACAACTTCTGTTATCAAAAATTTCAACTCAACTATACAAAAATTACAAATTGATGAGGAAACATTTAACAAAGATATCAAAGAAATCGAGCACACGATTCAAACCATGACTCAAACGATCCAAGCTGCCGAAATAAAACTAAAATTTCTATACATTTCCGAACAACTAATGGCCAGCTATTTGTATATCGAAGACAATCTAAACGATATTTTAAATTCAATAACATTCGCCAGATTAGGAATTATTCATTCATCAATCATAACACCTGATCACTTAGTAACGGCGTTACAAGAGATTTCACAGAGTTTGCGAAGGAACAATTTACCTCTTCCAATTAAACTATCAGCAGTTGCTCAATATCTGGATATTATTGAACTAAAAGCTTTTCAACTAGATTCTAACTTAATATTTGTTTTAACAATACCTCTCATTGAACCTCAAAATTACAACACCTTTCGTCTGTACCCTATACCTATACTTGATAACAGAACTGGTCTACATCACTTTTTATCTATTTCACAAAAGTTTATCGCGAGAGACGATGATTCTTTAATGTACATACCCATACAAAATTTGAAAGAATGCAAACCACTCTATTTTGGAACCAAACTATGTTCGAACCTGTTTGCTTATCCTATCGACCAAAATGCCATTTGTGAAGCTAGAATATTAAAACCATTGCCGAAACTCCCAGAAAATTGTCAAACTTCCATCATCATTAGTCAAGGATACAACGTCCAAGAACTTGAAGACAACACATGGCTAGTAATTAATTCCGAACCACTTCACATTACCATCAACTGCCCGAAGAGAGAATCCATAACAGAACTAATTAACAAAAATTCCATCATAAAACTACAACCAGGATGTTACGCCTATGCAGGCATTACTCGAATACAAGCCAGTGCTAAAGACTTTTCCGAAATTAAGGACAATTCACATCCAATCCAAATTCCTTTTGAATGCTGCAATCACATGCCCGACAAAATCGAAATCCCAAAATCAAAACCGCTTAAATTAAACAGTCTCGACGTAGAAGATTTAGATATTGCTAAAAACAAACTAGAGCAATATTCCAAAGACCTAGACGACCTCATAAACGAACCTTTTGTGACCAAACATGTATCTTGGTTCACATACTTCATAATCACTGTCATCATCCTATTAGTTCTACTTTACATAACTTGTAAATGCAGAAGAAGATGTGGAGCATTGCGAATCCAACCCTCAATGGATAACTCTCCTTCACCTCCTTCAGAGCGAAGCAGAGTATTTACCAAATTTCCTAGACTGATCCCTCCAAGAAAGCGACCCGGTATTAGACCTCAAGAAGAAGAGGACATCGAGTTAACATAGACTTTCATGTGGAGTTTTACCCTTGTCTATTAATTTAGACTATTGTATTTTATCCTTATTACGTTATGTAATGTTTTATTATCGCTTACCAATTTTAACTTTTACATTATTTTATTATTTTGCTTTGTATTCAACATTGTTTCAATTTATTTTTGCATTATATTCATTTAACGTTTTAACAATTTTCAAAAGTTGCTGCATAACATCAACTTTTTTATTAAGGGGCAAGTTGTTATATAATATTACACGCTATCTTATTGCGACTTAGCCATAATAAACCTTCACAGGTATATCGTATTTCACGATAACAGCTTCTCTTATTGTTCAGAAAACAATGCTAGCATTTTTTGTTTCTATAACTCAATTTGTTTTTGATTTCCATATCAACAAAAATAATAACGCTACAAAAAAAATATAAAGTCATTTTTTTCGGTCAACTTAAAAAATAATAAAAACCGCTATTTATCACCACGCGAGTGTCTTGTGTACCTTGCCATATTCCCATACTGGAGACCTGGAGTTTGTTGGGCCCAACTAGAAGAGAACAACACCAGGAAGTGCCGCTAATACACGAGGTCACAAGGTATTTCAAATTCAATTATTAATATTAGTTCAGTTTGTCAGCATTACGCTGAATGGTCCTTCGTCCGATTTATTTCCGCGTTAATAAACATTTTTGATCCTTCGATGCCGATACCTTAAAAAAAGAAAACCAGCTTTGCCTTACATCCATCTAAAACCGTTTTAAATTAATTACTTCATAACTGACATTTGTTGCTTAAATTCATTTTGACACTAGCACATGGTGTTTTTTATTGAACCTGCCGCTATAATTAATTCATTTTCTTGTTTCCTCTAAACATATTTTCGTTATTATATTGTCATTCTAACGTATTTGTGAGTACTGATAATAGAACTATTTTGTAATTTTATTCACATTCGGTTAATATAACTTTATTAAGGAGCTTATCAATACTTACAAAATGAAGTTTGAGGATTTTGTAAGGGAATGTAATGTGGTAATTAGAAAATTAACCGCCGTGTCAGAATACTCATCTGCCGTTGTGGCAGACACTTCAACGCACTCTATGTTTTATGCAAAATTTAAAAGATCTAACCTCATTTACGAGGATTTTCAAGAACAACGCAAATCATTAAAATTGAGTCAACTCTCAATTGAAAATTTGGATCAACTGAATTCACTGGTGGAAGAAATAGATGATTTGCATGATAACATTCAAGCTGTTGACATACAATTAACCAAAATGGCATCTGCTGTTACAACAAATCAAAAGGTTGATGTTGAAAGCAATAAAAATACTGTTCATCTACCGGAGATTCAGATACCTAAATTTTCAGGTAATGCTATTGAATGGACTTCATTCTATGAACTGTTTAAGTCATTGATACACAATCACACAAAATTGTCTAACATAGAGAAATTCCAATACTTAATAAGTGCCTTATCTGATGAACCATTAAAATTAGTGAAACATTTACCAATAACCTCTGATAATTATCATATTGCATTCGGAACCCTAGAGAAAAGATATGACAATAAACGCATACTTATTTCGACCTATTGGGGAAATATTCTTAATTCACCAAAAGCTAAACCTGATTCCGCAAGTTCTCTTCGTACTCTCTTAAATATATTTTCTGAAAATATTTTTGCTCTCAATAAATATGAAATTGACTTGTGGGATTTTACTCTATTTAATTGGTTAATGCAGAAAATTGATCCCAATACTAGAAAACGGTTTGAAATGCATCGTAGCATTATGGAGTTGCCCACATATGAACAGTTAATTAAATTCTTGACCGATCAATGCAATGCTTTGGAGTCTAGCACTATGTTGTCAAATATTTGTTCTGATGTCTCTCAGTATTTAACTTCTAACATTGGAATATTTTCTCCTTCATTATCTCATAAGCAACATACGCAATCTCCCATAAAATCAAAACAGCAGTCTCTCGTGGTGGAAACATCTTCTCAAAACAATATTGGTTTAGCAGTGCCTCTTGCAAAACCTCAACAAGCATCTTGCTTTGTTTGCAATGCTAACCACTCTATTTTTAAATGTGATTTATTTTTAAATAAGTCGCCTCAAGATCGATATAACTTTATTAAAGAATGCAGACGTTGTGTAAATTGCTTTGGAACACATAGTTTCTCGACTTGTGCTTCCCTGTCTGTTTGTCGCGTTTGTCAAAAATGCCATCATACGATGCTACATTTTCCACGTGAAGCAACTACGATCTCGACTTTTAATTCTACAGATAATGCCGCCGCCGCTGACATTCCTCAAGTTGTTGCTAGTGCTATTGCTGCAGTTACAGTTCTTTTATCCACCGCCTTAGTATCTATCTGTGATGCTAGTGGTAATTTTCAAACTTGCCGTGCTCTTATAGACAATGGCAGTCAAATATCAGTAATAACTGAGAAATGTCTAAACAGACTTAATTTACCGCTTACGCAATGCTCCGTTCCTATTCAAGGAATTGGTCGAACTTCTTCACCCGCTTGTACTGGCATGACTTTTTGTCAGGTCACTCCGATGTTTAGACATCATCCCAGTTTTAATATACAGGCAATGGTCTTGCCGGTCATCTGTAATGATATTCCGTCTAGTCACATTACCACTCAAGGTTATGAACATTTAAAAAACCTGCCTCTCGCTGATCCTGATTATAGGAAATCGAGTGAAATAGACATCTTGCTTGGTGCTGATGTCTACTCAGAAATAATACAACCCGCTATTAAATATGGTCGTCCTGGTGAACCAATCGCAATGAAAACCATCTTTGGTTGGATACTATCTGGAAAAATTCATATTTCTACACCAACTGTTGTTAACTCATTTCATGTGTCTGTTTATTCACAACTTGATTCCACATTAAAGAAGTTTTGGGAACTTGAAAGTATACCTGACAAAATATTCAATTCTCCAGAGAACACTAAGTGCGAGCAAAATTTTATCAATTCTCATACTCGTGACAAATCAGGCAGATACATCGTTTCATTACCTTTTCGTGAAGATATTCCTATTTTAGGTAATTCTTTTAATACCGCAATGCGTCGTTTTTTATCTCTGGAAAATCGCTTGAATAAAGATTCTACATTAAAACAAGAATATTCAAATTTCATGCAGGATTATCTTGACTGTGGACACATGTCTCCTGTGAGTGGTCAAAGTGCTTCCAATCATTCTGATTCGTGTTATTATATTCCTCATCATTGTGTGTTGAAGCCCGAAAGTTCTACCACGAAGTTACGTGTCGTCTTTGACGCCTCAGCAAAGTCTACTAATAATGTTTCTCTGAATAACACCTTATTAACAGGTCCTAAATTACAACAAGACATAGTATCATTACTTTTACGGTTTCGTACCCATTCCACTGTACTTATTGCAGATATAAAACAAATGTACAGGCAAATTTTAGTAACATCTGATCACAGAGCCTATCAACGCATATTATGGCGCTTTTCTCAAAACACTCCTGTTCAAGAATTTGAATTGAATACTGTTACATACGGAGTATCATCTGCTCCATATCTAGCTATCCGCACTCTTTTACAAATTGCTTCAGATGAAAAAGATAATTTTCCTCACGCTGCAAAAGTGTTACTTAACGACATTTATGTAGATGACGTAGTCACGGGCTGTTCATCTGCTGAAGAAGCTATTACTTTACAATCTCAACTTCGAGATCTTCTTAAAAGTGGTGGATTTGATTTGAGGAAGTGGTCTAGCAACGATCCTATTGTATTAGACTCCATACCCCCATCATTACGCCAAACTAATTGTCAATCATTTGACACTGCTGATTACTTTCAAAAGGTGTTGGGCTTGAACTGGAATCCAACTTATGATTCCCTAACTTACAAAATAGACACTATCGACCGTTGTTGTACCAAAAGATCAATACTTTCTGAAGTCGCACGCATATTTGACCCACTTGGATTGTTAGCTCCGCTTACTCTTTTTGCAAAGCACTTGATCCAGATTCTTTGGACACAAGGATTGTCTTGGGATGAGGTTCCCTCCGCTGAGATTTGTTCACGTTGGTCACAATACAAGCGTGAGGTATTATGTCTCGCTCAACTTCAGTTACCTCGGCGCGTTATAACGGACAATTATCAAGCATGTGACCTTCATGGTTTCTGTGATGCTTCTGAGACTGGTTATGCATGTGTGGTATATTTTAGGGTTACAGAAAATGATGGTTCTGTACGCATTTTTTTGGTTTGTGCTAAATCTAGGGTGTCTCCGCTTAAGCGTATCACAATTCCACGCCTTGAATTATGTGCAGCACTGTTACTTTCAGATTTAGTTTATTTTGTACGTGACACCTATGCCAACATTGCTTTTAAAAATATTTACGCTTGGTCCGATTCCACAGTCGCATTAACCTGGATTAAATCCTCTCCACATCAGTGGAAAACGTTTATTGCAAACCGTGTTACACAAATTCAGGAAAAATTATCTCCGGAAAATTGGCATCATATTGATGGTATCGATAATCCTGCTGATTGCGCCTCACGGGGTCTTCTTCCCCATGACCTCTTGAAATGTTCTTCATGGTGGGCGGGTCCCAAGTGGCTCAGCTCTCCGCCTGAACTTTGGCCTATTAGTTCATCTTCTACCTTGCCTTCCGATGTAGACTTAGAAACCAATACAATCTCTCTCGTTGTCACTGGACAACATGATTTCATAATAATTTTATTATCACGATTTTCCTCTTTGCGAAAGGTTCAAGGAAGCATAGCTTATTTAATTCGATTTACCAGCTATTTAAAGGATAAAACTAATTTAATTCGAGGTCCTTTGGTAAATTTGGAACTACATAATGCGCTGCTTATCATTATAAAACATATTCAACAATTAGTCTTTGCTAATGAAATAAAGCAAATTTGTTCAAAAAGCCCTTGTGCTAAACCTATACGCAGACTTGCACCTTTCCTAGTTCAGGAGGGTATTCTCAGGGTGGGCGGAAGACTTCGCCACTCTCAAGAATCCTTTGAGAGAAAACATCCAATCTTATTACCATGGGAACACCGATTAACTAAACTTCTTATTAATCAGTATCATAATAAGTATCTGCATCCTGGCGCAACCGCTCTTCAGGCTTTATTAGCTGAACAATTCTGGATATTGTCCGCTAGACAAGCAATTAATCATTGCATTTCTCATTGCTATCGTTGTTCGCGACATAATCCAAAATCCTATACACCTCTGATGAGTGATTTACCCACTCCTCGAGTCTCTGAAGTTAAACCATTCCTACACACCGGAGTAGACTTCGCTGGGCCGTTTCATATTACTTTTGGTAGACGCCGGGGTGGTAAAACTCAAAAGGCATATCTATGCTTATTTGTATGTCTCGCCATTAAAGCTCTCCATCTTGAACTTGTTTCAGATCTTTCATCTGATTCATTTGTAGCAGCATTACGGCGATTTGTTGCACGTCGAGGCCAATGCTCTCATTTTTACAGTGACAACGGAACTAATTTCGTTGGCGCTAATCGTCAACTGAATGAATTAACCCAAAACGCCGCCGGAGTCATGCAAATTAAGTGGCACTTCAATCCCGCGTCTGCGGCTCACTTTGGTGGTTTATGGGAAGCAGGAGTCAAATCAGTCAAACATCACATTTCTCGAATTATTGGTGATCAAGTACTGACCTACGAGGAGCTTAATACCGTTTTTCACCAAATCGAAGCAGTTTTAAATTCACGACCATTATGTCAGCTTAGTAGTGATCCAAATGATCTTCAGGCCTTAACTCCAGGTCATTTTTTAACATTATCTTCATTAACAACTCCTCCCGAGGAGGAGTTAATCTCCGTACCCATAAATCGTTTGTCCAGATGGCAGTTGTTGCAACAAATTCAACAAGGATTTTGGAAGCGCTGGCATAACGAGTATCTTCACACTCTCCAGCAACGACATAAATGGACAGATTCTACAAAACCTCCCAATATTGGCACCATTGTTGTCATCAAACAGGACAATGTCCCACCGCTAACGTGGCATCTTGGCCGAATTGTCGAATTGCACTCTAGTCCTGATGGGCAGACACGTGTTGCTACTGTGCGAACAGCTAACGGTGTCCTTAAGAGACCTCTTGTAAAACTATGTCCCTTACCTACTCCTCACTAGTTGTATTTTATTATTTAACCTAGTTTTAGTTTCATAGTTTTAGATATATTTCTTGTACTCATAAATACGTTTCCCACGGAAATTACAAACTTTATTACAAATGCTTCGCCATTTGGATGGGCGGTATGTTCAGAAAACAATGCTAGCATTTTTTGTTTCTATAACTCAATTTGTTTTTGATTTTCATATCAACAAAAATAATAACGCTACAAAAAAAATATAAAAAGTCATTTTTTTCGGTCAACTTAAAAAATAATAAAAACCGCTATTTATCACCACACGAGTGTCTTGTGTACCTTGCCATATTCCCATACTGGAGACCTGGAGTTTGTTGGGCCCAACTAGAAGAGAACAACACCAGGAAGTGCCACTAATACACGAGGTCACAAGGTATTTCAAATTCAATTATTAATATTAGTTCAGTTTGTCAGCATTATGCTGAATGGTCCTTCTTCCGATTTATTTCCGCGTTAATAAACACTTATTAATTGCTTATCTTCAAGATATCATATTACACCTTTGTTTCTCATAACTTGTGCAGACTGCAGAATTCCTTTGTTATATATTTTGCTTACTCAGGTTCTGTATGTTATAAATATGACTAAACACGCTTTGTTGAATCAGTTATTAAACTCAGTTAGAATGCAACACTTCTAATTTATTATTATATTCCTTCTCCAAGAGCCAACGTTGGCTCCATTTAAGTAAATAAATCTTTTTAAAAAGTCATTCATGTAAACCGTGATCTAACATATATATAGAAAGAGAGAGATATGCATGGTCATGTACAGGCCCGTTTCATATACAGAGCAGTTGTAGTGCAGCCCGGGGTCGGGCTCATCAACGTACCCCCGTGTATATCATCACTAAAAGGCCACAAATCATGTTAGCTTCCTTCCTACAAAATTTTGGGGTGGGCTTCAAAGTCATATTTTCATGTTCCGAGATACACTTTTAGTTCAGCACTACTGACTCAGGCGACGCCGTTCCTGTATAGATAGATAGATAGATAGATATTTCTTTATTTGTTCCATAAATCATAACGATATACATTACCCATTAAGGGTGTGGAACGTGTCAAAAAGCACCTTTGCTCATTTACTTAAAAAATAGTACAGATAATTAAAAACATTAAACTATAAATATCTAAAAAGACTCACAGTATAAAATATAAATACAAAAACACGAATACAAAAAAACACTTACATAGTATAAAAGAGAAATAAAAGCTAAAAATAATACAAGCAAACAGACGCCTATAATCTCAACTCATTTTCATTAAAAAATTCATGTATGGTGTAATATGGTTTATTGAGAAGATAGGTTTTGAGTTTATTTTTTAAAATTCTTTTTGGGAGTACTCTAAATTCGCTGGGTAATTTATTCCAGATTTTAATAATACTGAAGTGCACATTTTTTTGTATATATGTGTATTTCGATCCATCTGCCATTAGGTCTTTTTTGTTTCTTGTGTTATATTTGAAATTTTTTGTACACTCTGAAAAAACTTCCTTATTATCAAGTATGAACACCACAGCCTCATAAATATACAAACTAATTATCGTTAATATTTGTTCTTTAATGAATATGTTACGACAGCTTTCTCTTTGTGACATTTTGAAAATACCTCTTATACATCTCTTCTGCATAATTAGAATCCTGTCAACCTCAACCGAGTTTCCCCAAAAAATTAACCCATACCTTATTTTTGATTGAAAATAAGCATGGTAGGCTATTAGTGCTGCTTTTGTATTTACCTCTTTCGCAATGGTTTTTAATGCATAACATTGCTTGGCCATATTTTTTGCCAGATTGTCTATATGTGGTTTCCAATTCAATTTTTTGTCAATATAGACACCAAGAAATAAAAGAGTTTCTGCTGATTGTATTTGAGTGTCACCAATATTGGCTGTAAATATTCCATTATTTGATCTGTTTTCAAATTTTATTAATTGTGTTTTTTCAACGTTTAATAACAGATTGTTCGCTTCAAACCAATCATTCATTGTGTTTACTGTATCACTTATTATCATTCTACAGTCTTCACTCCTTTCCTCGCTAAATATCAGTGATGTGTCATCTGCATATAGAATCATAGTTTTTTCTACAACTTTCGGTAGTTCATTTGTATATAGTATGTATAGTAAAGGGCCCAAAATTGAGCCTTGAGGGACTCCCTTTCGCAAGACAGCCATTTCCGATTTTATAATTTCTCCATTTTTTCCTACCTCAGCTACACACTGTTTGCGATTTGTTAAATACGATTCTATAAGCTTCAGCGGCACACCTCTGATTCCATACAATGCTAACTTTTCGCACAATATCTGATGATCCACGCTATCAAATGCTTTAGACAAGTCAAGACCCATTGTCACGGTTTCTTTGTTGTTATTTAGAGTTATGTTATATTCAAGCCTCTTATACAGTTGATATTCATCGCACGTTATATAGCCCGATATTTGGCACCGTTGCAATGGCTCGATAATGGTCGATTCTTATTTCCTCTTAAATACTTTTTTCATGAAGTCACATTCCATGAATGAAAGCTCTTTTTTCGAATTAATTTTTAGTCACAAACCTCACAGGTATTGTATCATATTCGAACAATTTATCTAAATTCAAAAATTTATGCCTACTAAGAATTATAATTTAAGTTGCACAGTGCTATGAAAGAAAAATAGTTGTAAGCATCTTAAAAATCTTAAAATGTGTTTCAAATTCTTATACAGAATTTCAAATAGAGCGCTTAAAAATATAAGTGTAGCATTTATATCGTAAGAGAGAATTTAGAATAAGAACAAAATATAAAATAAATGCTTTATTTATTTATTTATTTATTGTACTAAATTGATGTTTCTATGTCCCTAAATTAGGTTTGTGATTTTTTGCATTTAGGATTTAATATTTTACTTAGTTACTTCCACATCCAGTGGAAGATTAGCAACACAAAAAAAAATTTCAGATAGACTTTGAATGTCAGGAATCGTCGAGATTTAAGTTTGAACAAAATAAAATATAAATATAAATTAAAATATAAATGACATTAAAAAAAAATCTGTCAGTCTATCGTTCTGTGTGTAACTTTTTCTCCGCGCACAATTACTCTGAAATCGTTTACGATATTAATTATATTTTTAACTTTTTATCTTATTACATTGAATGGTTGGGAGAGGGGGGGGGGGGGGCGAATTGGGGTAAAGAGGGGTTAAGAGGTAAATCAAGTAAGTAAGAGTCTATAAAATTGGTATTTAGTACATATCAGAGAAACTAATGTCTCACAATATTGTTTGGCATTAGCCACCCCCATCCTCACACCAATATTAACAGAGGTGAAAATATAAAATTCCGATTTAGTGTGTGGACAAAAACCAGAGGCCTTAGCATTTTGTTTAAATTTCATCTACCACCACTTCGACTACCGATGTGACACATCATTTTATGGGTTTTTGGGGTTGACGATTTCAAATATTATATGATTAAAGTTCCATAAAAAATTTATTTTCACATGAAGTGCAAACATAATATCAAATTTTATTCATTGCGAGAGAATTAGATAGAAAATCTGGATGTGGAAATAGTTTGGTGTAACATTTATCTCAAAAATACTGTTAGGTTTATTTCATTTGACTCAAAAAATTACCAAACTTACGCGATCGTAAAAAAATACCTACTGCAAAACTTAAAGCAAATTTAATTTTGTAATTTTTTTCTGTTTCAACATACACGCCCTTGAAAGTCGTCCTGTTTAGGCAAAAATGTGTTGAAAGTCTACGTTTAAATGCCAATAATGGGAGTCATTGCAATTTTCATTTGTTCGGGAAATTCACCACCTTACATTAAGAGATATAATTCTAGTTAAATGATATATAATTATCTGCAAGCTTTATTACTTTGATAGTTACATGATCTATTACGCAACACGCTTTGCTTTCCATCCCATTGATTATACCAGCAATATCTTCAGTAAATATAGGAAAATGACATGAGTTTAAAGAACCGACGGGCAAAGTAGATGGAAGAAAAATAATTTGACCAAAATATTCAGTAATTATGGTACAGTGGTGTGGGTGGATGAGGTAAAAATAATTTAAGGTCTTTGGTTTTTGTACACACACTAAATCACAATTTAATTTTTCTCACCGAATGGGGGTGGTATTGCGGGTGGCTAATACCAAAAATTTATTGAGACATTAGTTTCTCTTATATATACTATATACTAATTTTATGGACTTTTACTTGATTGATTTACTTATTTACAGCTATTTACCCTAATTTACCCCCAACCTATCAACGGAATAAAATCAAAAGAAAATCTAGTTCTAGATCTTGTTAAATACATATGTGTACCAAATTTCAAGTCAAAATCTTAAACGGTTCCAGAGTAATCGTGCGCACAAAAAAGTTACAGGCCGACAGACCGATTTTTTTTTTCTCAAATGTAAAATCTTGACGTTTCATGACATTATAAGCCCATTTGAACAAAAACAAATGCAGGATTTCATTCATGCTTCTGTTTTTAACCCTTTTCTACAAATTGCTATTTTATAATAATGAATGTTTTTTATTTAAAATACACTTTCAAATTTATTAATAAAACCTCATATTATAATATTTTAACTTTATTAATTGAACATTTACAATAGGGTCATTTAGTGATATGGCAGTTTCCTACTTTTTCTTCCTCATTTTAAAGTATAACAAATCAATAGCCTCAGAAAAAAATTTCAGCTCAATTGAATCAATAACCACAGAGATATTTGCATTTGAATAGAAGCACGGTCAGCCGGCCAACAGTCCGTAGAGTGACGTCACTTGGCGTGCGCCGATACCTATATTAGAGCAGCGATTTCGTAAGTCTATCGTGTCGTTTTTTTTGGCGTAAAACCAGGTCAAACATGTTAGGTTCCTTTGAGTATGTCACCGGGCATATGAAATCATATTTTACAACATTTTTTTGTGGTCTCGAACTTTTTAAATCAATAAAAAATGAAAAAAACTGTTTTTTTTTTGTTTCCACCGCCATATTTTTAAAACTATTAAAGGTACCGAAATTTGTTTTGTGTCAAATTAAAGCACACACTGTAGCGCGTTTACCAATATAAACGGTTTGGGCACAATTCGCACTTTCATTTCTCTAAAAATCAGATAAACTAAAAATATATATTTTATGTATTGAAATCTTCACCAATCGATAAACTTTTTTATTTTTGAAAATATTTACATACATGCAGCGAAGAAAATAAAGCCTAATAATCACAAAAGTTTTTGAAACAATATATTTTTTCCTACACAGGGTACATTTTTTTTATCAGCGCTAAATGCGACATTGGGACGCAATTAATACACCTCGCATGCAGGGTTGGTCAGATTAGTCGCGTAGAAGTGGTGGTTGTCGAAAATCATTAAGTATTCATTGTTCGGATAAAAATTGTGACAATCGAAAATGTGCTTGTTTTAAGGAAGGCCTAAAATGTTGCAACGAGTGCAAATGTCGTTCCTGTAACAACATTATTAAAGCTTTCGAGGCAGATATGAACGAATTAGAATGCTATTAATGTAGGGCCTACATAAACTACATACTACATATTTATCTATCCAAATAGAAAATTTATTTCAACAATAAAACTCATTTTATGATAATAGATTAGGTATTTATATCTACAGTGTGTTTCACTTCTCGTGAAGACACCCCTGTATCTTTTTTATTTGTTGCCGAATTAATTTCAAATTTTTATCAGCCATGCAAGTCCATAAGGTGACTTTATTCAACATATAAATGCCGTCTAAATCTAAAACGCCGGCCTACTGCGATAAAAAGAAAATGTCAATTTTCGAGAAATCATAGTAGGCTTAGAGATAGACAAAAATTTTGTTAACAAAAGTTGTTCGGAATCACTTGATATGTCCCCCTGTAAAATTTTGTGAAAATCGGAATATTTTCAAAAAAAATTTTTTGTTTCACTTCTCGTGAAGACACCCCTGTATCTTTTTTATTTGTGGCCGGATTAATTTCAAATTTTTATCAGCCATACAAGTCCATAAGGTGACTTTATTCAACATATAAATGCCGTCTAAATCTAAAACGCCGGCCTACTGCGATAAAAAGAAAATATCAATTTTCGAGAAATCATAGTAGGCTTAGAGATAGACAAAAATTTTGTTAACAAAAGTAGTTCAGAATCACTTGATATGTCCCCCTGTAAAATTTTGTGAAAATCGGAATATTTTCAAAAAAAAAAATTTTGTTTCACTTCTCATGAAGACACCCCTGTATCTTTTTTATTTGTGGCCGAATTAATTTCAAATTTTTATCAGCTAAACAAATCCATAAGGTGACTTTATTCAATACATAAATGCCGTCTAAATCTAAAACCCCTGCCTACTGCGATAAAAATAAAATGTTAATTTTCGAGAAATCATAGTAGGCTTAGAGATAGACAAAAATTTTGTTAACAAAAGTTGTTCAGAATCACTTGATATGTCCCCCTGTAAAATTTTGTGAAAATCGGAATATTTTCAAAAAAAAATTTTTTGTTTCACTTCTCGTGAAGACACCCCTGTATCTTTTTTATTTGTGGCCGAATTAATTTCAAATTTTTATCAGCCATACAAGTCCATAAGGTGACTTTATTCAACACATAAATGCCGTCTAAATCTAAAACGCCGGGCTACTGTGATAAAAAGAAAATGTTAATTTTCGAGAAATCATAGTAGGCTTAGAGATAGACAAAAATTTTGTTAACAAAAGTAGTTCGGAATCACTTGATATGTCCCCCTGTAAAATTTTGTGAAAATCGGAATATTTTCAAAAAAAAAATTTTGTTTCACTTCTCGTGAAGACACCCCTGTATCTTTTTTATTTGCGGCCGAATTAATTTCAAATTTTTATCAGCCATACAAATCCATAAGGTGACTTTATTCAATACATAAATGCCGTCTAAATCTAAAACCCCTGCCTACTGCGATAAAAATAAAATGTTAATTTTCGAGAAATCATAGTAGGCTTAGAGATAGACAAAAATTTTGTTAATAAAAGTTGTTCAGGATCACTTCATATGCCCCTCTGTAAAATTTTATGAAAATCGGAATATTTTCAAAAAAAGAGAACACATAAAGAGAACTTTTTCCAACAAATGAAAGTTGTGAACAAAAATCAGCATTCAATAAAACACTAAAAGGGCTTTTTATTTTTACATATCAAGTTGAATGTAATATCTTTTCTTTTTTTCTTTTTGTTATCTCTCTTCTGGAGGAGTAACTCTCCATCATATCCTTCCTCCTTATCGGCTCAGAAATTTAGGAACATGGACGGTTTTATTGCGTTGAATGTAAAGAGTGCCGTGAAATTAACTGTCAATATGTATTGTTTTATTTATTTCGTCATTGCTTTCATGACAGAAGTGATTGTTGTTATTTTCTGTGGAGTTTGTTAGTTTTTCTTGTTTTAATAATTTTATTCATACTAAAGTTTCCTTATTTCATATCTTTTCTCATAATGGTTAGAATACTTTTAACTACTGATGAAAAAATTGAAATAATAAAGATAGTCGGTGAAAATGTACGGTCTTCAAGAGAAGCAGCAGAAGAATTTAATTTAAGACATCCTCTAAGACAACCAATACACCATGGTACCGTAGCAAGAATATGTCACTTGTTCAATACAACTGGCAATGTGCTTAAACCGAGAGTACATCTTAATCGAAATCACGGAGATGATAATGTTATATTAGCGGCGTTTAACGCCAATCCCACAACCAGTCTTCGAAATATGGCTCGTGACCTTAATTTGTCGGCATCAAAATCAAGATGTTTAAAACGCCATAAGCTACAACCGTTTAAACCAAAATTTTTACATACCTTGGAGGAAGGTGATGAAGAGAGAAGATTAGAATATTGTTTATGGATCCAAGGTAATTATTTAAACAATAGAGACTTCTTAAAGAAAGTAATTTTCACGGACGAGGCAACTTTCTCCACCAACGGGGTAGTGTCATCACAAAACTCTAGGTTCTGGGCAGTAGAAAATTCTGATTGGATAATAAATTGTAAAAGGCAATATTCCCAGAAAGTAAATGTGCGGTGCGGAATTTTTAACGAAACAATAATAGGGCCGTTTTTCTTTTTTCAAAATATAAATGCGTTAAATTTGCTAGAATTTTTAAATAATGATCTTTGGAATGCAATTGTTGATTTTCCTTTGGAACAATTGTATTTTCAACTCGACGGAGCATCTATCCACAATTCCGTAGTAGTGAGAGCATGGATGAATGAACATTTTCCCCAAAGATGGATAGGACGAAATAGCCCTTTAATACATTGGCCACCCAGATCACCTGATCTCACTCCAATGGATTTTTATTTTTGGGGTCACATTAAAAACAAAGTTTATATGACCAGACCTCAAAATATAGAGCAGCTTTGTGAGAGGATAAGGCAAGCATGTTTAGAAGTTACAGCTCAAGAACTGCGAAGAGTTGTAAAAAATAACAGAAAACGGATTGAGAAGTGTATTACACTTGAGGGTGGGTTAGTGGAAAGGGGCGCAATATAATAAATAAGTAAAAAAAACCATTAACTTCTTTTATTTTTGAACTATTCTAACACTGCGGCTTTTGCTTTATCTGTATTTTTTTTTCCGACAATATTATCATTCATTATTAGTAGTCTTCTCTGTAAAAACAACGGCCCTTTTCAGGGCCACCAATTTAATTCAAAAAGAATTCGTTATATGACAGCATTCTACCAACCTACATATTGTTGACAGATGTTAAAACTCATTAAAGTAATTAGATTTTAATTTTAATTATTCTAAGGCCGGCATTTTAGATTTAGACGACATGGGGCGTATGAAGTGATCCTGAACAACTTTCATTAACAAAATTTTTGTCTATCTCTAAGCCTACTATGATTTCTCGAAAATTAACATTTTCTTTTTATCGCAGTAGGCAGGCGTTTTAGATTTAGACGGCATTTATGTGTTGAATAAAGTCACCTTATGGAGTTGTATGGCTGACAAAAATTTGAAATTAATCCGGCCACAAATAAAAAAGATACAGGGGTGTCTTCACGAGAAGTGAAACAAAAATTTTTTTTTTGAAAATATTCCGATTTTCACAAAATTTTACAGGGGGGCATATCAAGTGATTCCGAACAACTTTTGATAACAAAATTTTTGTCTATCTCTAAGCCTACTATGATTTCTCGAAAATTGACATTTTCTTTTTATCGCAGTAGGCCGGCGTTTTAGATTTAAACGGCATTTATGTATTGAATAAAGTCACTTTATGGACTTGTATGGCTGATAAGAATTTGAAATTAATTCGGCCACAAATAAAAAAGATACAGGGGTGTCTTCACGAGAAGTGAAACAAAAATTTTTTTTTTGAAAATATTCCAATTTTCACAAAATTTTACAGGGGGGCATATCAAGTGATTCCGAACAACTTTTGTTAACAAAATTTTTGTCTATCTCTAAGCCTACTATGATTTCTCGAAAATTGACATTTTCTTTTTATCGCAGTGGGCCGGCGTTTTAGATTTAAACGGCATTTATGTATTGAATAAAGTCACTTTATGGACTTGTATGGCTGATAAAAATTTGAAATTAATTCGGCCACAAATAAAAAAGATACAGGGGTGTCTTCACGAGAAGTGAAACAAAAAATTATTTTTTGAAAATATTCCGATTTTCACAAAATATTACAGGGGGGCATATCAAGTGATTCTGAACAACTTTTGTTAACAAAATTTTTGTCTATCTCTAAGCCTACTATGATTTCTCGAAAATTGACATTTTCTTTTTATCGCAGTAGGCCGGCGTTTTAGATTTAGACGGCATTTATGTGTTGAATAAAGTCACCTTATGGACTTGTATGGCTGATAAAAATTTGAAATTAATTCGGCAACAAATAAAAAAGATACAGGGGTGTCTTCACGAGAAGTGAAACACACTGTACCTACCTGTCTTTTTATTATTAAAAGGAGACTATTTTATATTTATTGTACAATTTCTTAATATTAACAACATATGATCAATACTACTGTACAATATATGAAATATTGAACAATAATATTGATCCCCTAGATGCTTTTGATCACTACTGGTTTTATATCTATTGATATAAGTTAAACTACTACATACACCCCGACCGGGACCGTCAGATCGTTGCAGTCGGCAGGCTTGCTACAGCCGAGCGCGCAAGAATATGACTTTGGCCCGTTAAAAAAAATCGCTGACTCAATACTGTGAACGGGACATGAAAAATTTTTATCCTAAAAACTTTTTTCAACTATTGGCTTCAATTTGTACGCAGCATGTATATACAAATTTTCATAAATAAATTTTGTTCTCGATTGTGTAAAATTACACTACTGAAAATAACAAGTTTGAGTTTCCTATTATTTTTCAAACTTAAAAAAAAATAAATCGGGTTCACGTGGGACGTTGTTCGAAGCGCTATTGTGTCTACTTTAATCTAAAAAAAAAATAGCCTAATAGCACAAATATTTTTAGAGATATAGCGGTGGAGACGTTAAAAAACATATTTCATTAAAAATCTATTTTTTCGAGTTTTTCCGAAATAAAAAAGTTCTCGACCACCAAAAAATGTAAAAAATGATTTCATGTACACGATTATCTTACTAAAGAATCCCACTAAGTCTGGTTTGGTTCTACGCCGTTTTTTTTTCTCGAAAACTAAGCAACTTTACTTCCACAGCCGTGTTCACTGGGCGGTTCAGCCATCTGACGTCACAACTCGACTACATGGTTATCCCGAGCGTTTTTAAGCGCGCCGACTTTAATAATTTTTTTATATATGAAGGTGACATCAGAAAATTCTAATTTTTGGCATACTTACTATACTCACCAAGCTCTTTCAGAATATGTAATAATAAAATGTTAAATGAGCCTATTACTTATGTTTCACACAATTTAACGAATATTACATGATTTTGGTCTTAAATCGGGCATTTTATCCATAACTTTGTATTTTAATCATTTTAATTAGTAATAAATGCCTAATAAAAACCTATTCAATCATATTTAAACTTTGATATAAAATATTCGTTCATTTTGCACAATTTTGGTCTTAAAATCGGCCATTTTGGAGTCGTCATTTTTTTTAACACTGTGTTCGTAATTAGCGAAATTTTTTCAATTATAATATTTTCAACATAATTTTTCACAAAAAAAAGTTAGCGGACAAGGAAAAGTGGTAGAAAGCTTCATTAATGATTATAGAGCATTAAAATAGTTTTTGGGCAAATCCATTCAGGTCCAATCGATTTCCTAATAACTTGCTTTTTTCGCCTGAGTCCACTCAACTAAATAATTTAAAATTTTAACATTTTTAAAAACTAAATCAAAAACCACTGCCCAAGGAATTACTACCTCCATATCCATATTTTCTATTCAAGTCTCTCACAACGAAAAAAAATTTGATACTATATTTGCACTCCACTATGTGGAAATAATTGTTTATGGAACCTTATTAATATAATATTTGAAATCGTCAACCCCAAAAACCCATAAAATGATATGCCACATTGGTAGTGGGAGTGGAGCAGGTGGTAGTGGGGATAAAGTAAAAAAAATTGTTGAGGTCTTTGGTTCTTGTACACACACTAAATCACAATATTATATTTTCACCCCTTTTAATAAGAGGGTGGCTTAATGCCAAAAAATTTTTTGGACCTTAGCTTCTAGTATATACATATAAGTATATACTAAATAACGATTTTATGGACTCTAACTTCCCAACCTCAACTCTCCAACGGAATAAGAACAAAATATAATCTATGTCCAGAACTCATCATGATGATATTTGGGAATCGATTATATTTTGATCTTATTCACAAAAGAAGTTACACACAGACAAACCGACAGACCGAAATCTTTTTTGCACAAACTTAAAATCTCGATGTTTCATGGCATTCTAAGCATATTTGAACAATAAGAATTTTCAATTTTTGTTTGCTTAACTATATTTCTCTAATTACCAGTTAAGGGTATCTTATTATTTCCTATTTTGGTAGCTATACAATATTTCTCCATTTTCACTATACATTTTATAAGGACCGTTAGTCTAATTTTAAATTTGTATTCAGGCAAAACGTTCTCGAAACTCTGTCAAAAACTACTATAAATAGCTTCTTACACAATACATTTCTGTGTTTCATATTTCCGCGTATTACTAGAAAACTACCTGCTTTCTCTTTTGTTTGTTAAGTGTTTCTGAATCTAGCATCATAAGCAATGTTAAAATTCACATTGTTTATTTACTTCGTTTTTTATCTGTTTTGAGAATGTCACTATATTCTTCGAATTTTTAGATACCCTACAGTGAGGTCTCATTTGAATATATTTGTACCTGTTTGATAATAAAGAATATTTTAACGGGTTCTGAAGAAAAAATTGGCCGAAGCTAGTTTTAGAATTTAATAGATCAATGGTATTCAACCTATGCTTATAATAGTACAGTAACTAGAGATTTTAATTTACATAGATTGCAATATAGATTAAATTTCGTTTTTTTTTTATTTAATTGGAAATTCATCAAGTAAGCATTTGGATATTATGCACATAACTGCATTTGATAGAATATGAATGCCATTCCTTTTCAGAAGTTACACAAATGACAATAATCATTGAAACTGATAGAGGATCGAATTTAGAAAAAAAATACACAATTTTTCATTTAAATTGCGACTTGAATTGCGATTTTAACTTGAGAAAACAGGTATCGTAACACGATTTTCGATGAATAACTCGATAAATAATTTAGCGAAATGCTCTAGACCAAAAAGAAAGCTTAAACTGAGGATGAATTTTGCTTTTACTTCCACATCCACGTAGTGGAGTGAAAACATTGTGTCGTAAAAAAAACGGTTTCCTTTTTTGTTCAAATAAGTTTAAAATGTCATAAACGTTGAGATTTTAAGTTTGAGCAGAAAACTAATTTCTATCTGTCGGTCTGTCTGTAACTTTTTTGTGCGCAGTATATTATTCTGGAACTGTTTATGATATTGACTTAAAATTTTGTACACTTATTTATGTAAGATAGCGAGATCTGGAAGTAAATTTTATTTTAATCTTTTTCCATTGAAGGATTGGGCGGGGGTAAATGGACGTAAATAAGTAAAGCAAACAAGTAAGAGTCCGTGAAATCGGAAATTACTGTATTTAGGAGAAGTCAACGTCTCAACAATTTTTTGTCATCAGCCATTCCCACCAGCCCTACAACCGACACGATGTAGCATATATATCATTTTATGGATTTTTGGGGTAGACAATTTCAATTATATTGTTAAACTTATATGAACAATTATTTCCATATAGTGGAGTGCAAATTAGCATCAAACTATTTTTCGTTGTAAGAGACACTTTGATAGGACATCTGGATGTGGAAGTAGTGATTCCTTAGGCAGCGGTTTTTATTTATGAAGACATATATTTGTATGAAGGCCATTTGAATTTATATTTCTTGTCGGTATCCCTGCATAGTGCTCTTGACAGCATCAAGCATCTACTCTAATTGCTGATTATATCACGATCTTTGTAACCTTTAAGTTAATAATGCTTAGTGAATAATTTAGAATTACAAATGTTTTGGTCAGATATCGTAGAAAAATAAAGTAAGAGGATAGGTAATATTCTATGTTAAAATAATTTGAAACATTAGGTTATAGCGCTGCTGTTTCCATCTGCGCGAACTAACGTTCATAGATGGGAAATTTTGAAGGAAATTTAGAAAAAAAATTAGTACAAAATAAAAAGAAAAATGATTACTGACAGAATAACTAATACGATTAATAGTATACAATGTTTTATATATTTAAACTTTTTCATTAGGTGTGTTGTGATAGTAGAGTGCTCGGATCTCAAACATGTGCATAAAAATAAGATCTGTAGGGGTAACGGCATATCAAATGTTTATTTTTTCGACTTTTAACTTGAAACAAAAATATACATATGTATAATTTTTTTTATAACATGCAGCGGAGCTATGAAAATAGTGAAATGCAAGATGTGTTCTTGGAGTGGGGTCGCCTACTAGACGGCTTCAAACGAATCATAAGAAATTTGCATCGCATTACATTTAGTTGTATCTTATTTATTATTAGTCGTAAAATTATAAATCATACACTATTGCGTTCGGAAAAGATAAATAAGATTTTTCTAAAGAGTACAAAGTTTTGATTTGAGCCTACATTTCGGAGATAATACGATGGACACGCAAGTTGTCTAAATTGAATTAAATTTTAAAGCATTTCAAACCGAGATATTATTGCGGTTTTAAGTTACGTTCTCCCGTAAGATAATAATAATAATAAACGTCTTTATTATATACCACAAATATTACACAGAAAAAAAATATATAAAAGCTAAGATATAAAAGGTGAAGTTTAATGTATCACAACCATTGGGTACAGAAACAACCATGACCATCAGTCTTACACTTAACCTTAATAAAACTGTTTGCCTCTCAGATAAACAAAGAAATATGGATAAACAATCTCATTTGAAGTACACAGAAGTTGTGTGTAGGGAGGATAACCTTCAAAGGGGCAGAGTGGAGAGGAATGTTTATGTTTATGGAGTCGCCTAATCAGAGGCGTAGACAGATAAGGGGATTAAAATTTTTAAAACAATCGATTAATGTTCTCGACTATTACTTAATACTATATCTGACAATAATACGACTCTATTGTGAGACAAAAAGAGTACTGTTTGGTTAGAATTTTTACAAAATGTGTTATTGAAGAGAAATGAAAGTATTGAACTGTCAATTCTCAAAGTTAAATGGTTCTTAAACGATAAGTTACTCTACATTTTCTGAGTAAAAAAAAAATGAACTTTTGGTTAGGATATAAAAGTAACTTGATATAGGAATATCCTGGGGTTATGCGGTCTTTATAATAAAATTATTATTTTTGCTACATTTAGGTTTATTCAACCATCGTCAGAGAACTACAATTAAATGAAGACAAATATTTTTTCAAATGCTTTTTTTTATACACATGGATTTAAATTGTATGTGTATACAAAATAGCATTTAAAAAAATATTGGTCTTCACTTAATTGTAGTTCTCTGACGATGGTTGAATAAACCTAAATGTAGCAAAAATAATAATTTTATTATAAAGACCGATAACCCAGGATATAACTGCATCAAGTTAATTTGATATCAACGGTCAAGAAAATAAAAACATCTATATATGTTAGCATATAAATGAAACCAACTAGTATTTTTTCATAATACAGTATAACATATTCATCTAAAAGTTTACATACTTATCACTCAACAGTACCGGCAAGCGTTTGATTAGGTATGACAATAAGAGCAAGCGAGAGCGAAACAACTAGGCTATTTTTTTTATCGTATAACACATCCTACTCGTGCCACCTGCTTTCCTCACCACATGTGCGTAGGCAGGTCTGTTAGCATGCCTAATCCAAGACTTTCCGATACTGTATAATGAATCTGGTCATACGCTACCCGTACCATATACATAAAACAAAAATAACATCATATTACTTTTAAATCTCTATATTGTAAACAAATATACTCTACATAATGCACTACCTTATAGAGCGGGAGCTAAGTGGCTTTTTCGGCAGCTCATCGTTACATGAACTTTGAGATATTTTTATGGTTTAATGGATGATAACAATTCATAAAATCGACTTCTGGCGGGGCACCTCCTGTCAGGAATGTCACGAACACTGTTTAAAAATCAGTGAAATCATGTCATCGTTACAAGGCTCATTTTTTTTGTGTGTACACATTTTATGTTTAGAATGAATAAAATATGATCGCCAGAAATTGTGGGCCGTCAGGAGGCGCAGCCAGAAAGGTAATAATGATACAATACATGTGAGATACGGTACGGAGTCAAGTTAGCCGAAAGTGTTAAATTCCTGTATATTTAAGAGCCTATGGTACTTTTGTTGACTTTGTTTATGGGGAGGCTATTCTATTGTTGAAGGAGCTTATTTATCTTTTAAAAAGGAGCCAGAACTTGTAACGATGAGTTTAGAGTTCTGAGATGAAATATGCGGAAAAAAATCCAATTTTCTTCAAAAATCCTAAACATTTTCTTTCTGGGAATTTTTTTCTGTGTTCAAAACGTAAAATATGTTCAACCTTAAAAAAGTTTGTAACGATGATGTTATATAACTTCGTTTTTTTACCTCTTTGACCTTTCTGGTTGTGCCCCTGATGGCCCACACTTTCTGGCGATCTTATTTTATTCATTCTAAACATAAAATGTGTACACACAAAAAAACTTGGCTTTGTAACGATGATATAATTTCACTGATTTTTATATCTTGAACCATGGCCAACTCGACGGGCTGACATAAGCCAGAAGTCTATTTTGTCAAGTTCGATAGAATTAATCAGCGCATAGAAAATGCTTGTAACGATGAGTGCCCGAAAAAACCACTTAGCTCCCGCACCATTACTTCCAGTTTTTAATTTTAATATTGTTGAATATAGTTACGATAAAGATAACAGATTCTTTATCAAATCTGTTTTCGATACAACGCATCAAATTATTTCAATCTGATATGGCTATTAAAAAATATAATAAATTGCAGTTAATTTTCTAACTTAGTAAATTTAATTTATATCGGTATCTTGGCAGGGCCGTGGAGAGAAAATATGGACCCTCAAAAAATTTTAAAATTTCCGGGCCCTCTAGACAAGCCCGGGGGCATCACCCCCGCAACCCTCCTCACTCGTCGGGTCTGTAGGTATCGATTCTGAATTAATTCCAGTAAAAGCAAAGATAAAGCAGAGAGTAGCCTCGACTCGACTCTTGTTTATTAAAAAACAAATTATATGAGACACCCTTGATACGATAACGGAAGTGAAATGAGTCTCTTGGTAAAACTACTAGGAAACAAACATTTTTCTTAAACATCTTTTTCCTGTCCGGGTTACATAAAAGTCATCAAACTTGAAACGATTAAAGCATACGTAATTGTAAATGCTTCAAATTTTGGTCAGTTACCTGTAGGACAGCGAGTCACTTTTTTCTAAACGTAATATTTTCTGGGAGCCTACGGAATAACAACATAACGTACCACATATATCAGGCAACCCCAACAATTTCAAAGTCAAGACTGTTCAGAAGGGGGTTACACATTTAGAAAAACGCAGATATACATCCATTACATATCAACGTTGCCAATTTTAAAGCTGGGGATCGAACCCAGTGCATTATTATTTTGAAAAGTTAATACAGTCTATTATTATGTAATAATGTAAACATTCTGTAAAGTTTGAAATACTCGTACCAAATTTAAATAGGTATACTTATGTAACATTTAAATTTAGAGAAATAAATCTAAATCTATTAATCTATCTATCTATCTGATAATCACACAACTGTCTTTTTACGTTTTTTACTTGAGTGTAAACATGAGAGAGGCAGAAGAAAAATTATTTATTGCTAGATCAGCAAAACAATAAGACAATAAACCTAACTATAACCCTAACCTACGACTATGTACACAACTATGCTTGCATATAAAACGAACGAGATTACTCCCCTTTTGTAGGTCTTTTGGTAAATTAAACAATCCTTAATCATTTTTGAACCGTATAAAACGTGATTAAACTACAAAATCAAGACCATCAGACCATCACAAATCAGACCATCACTTTGATTATATTTACAAGAAAATTTCTAAAAAACTTTATTTCTTTAGTCGAATAGCACAACATTTATCAACTGAAACTAAAATCACTGTTTATAATACTATTATTCAGCCGCATTTTGATTATTGTGCATCAATATTATTCTTATTCAATCTTAATAAACTGAATATGCTGCAAAAACTGCAAAATCGTGGAATGAGAGTCATTTTAAAGGCAAGTCGCCTTACTCCAATTAATTCAATGTTGACATCTCTTAAGTGGTTCTCAGTTGAAAATAGACTGTACTATTTTACCATGATTTTTGTATTTAAAATAGTAAATCATATGGCTCCAGAATATTTTCAGCATTTCCTTACTTTCAACAAAGATATTCATACATATAATACAAGAGGTACAAACAATATTCATATTGCAAGAACTAATTGCCGTAACTCTATGAATACATTATATTTTAAAGGTTTTCAAAAATTTAATGAGTTACCCGAATCTGTAAAAGATGCTACAACGTTAAACAGTTTCAAAATTAAGATAAAAGAATTTATTAGGAATAAATAGATTGTACTTAAAGTAAATTGAATAAGAATAGAAAATAATGTCTTAGTATTATGTAATTTGTAAATTACCATCTATTTAGGTTAAGGTATTTTAATATTTTAATGTTTTATTTTTAATTTTAATACCTATGTTTACTTTTGCAACGTATTTTTTGTAGTATAGGTTTTTTATCATATGTCTATTAGGTCTCTTCCTAATTCAATAAAGTTCTTCTTCTTCTTCATCAACACAAAATTGTTTATAACTGGATAAAAACAACGTTAAAAGCAATAAAACAATATGGCGGCACAAGAAAATGTAAACAACTGTCAACGTCCTTCGGAAGAGAACCAATGAACGCCTCGATAGACATGTAAACAATGAATACGTGATATATCTTACGCAGAGACGGAAAGTATTATTTATCCATATATTTCTTTGTTTATCTGAGGTTTGCCTAGATTCATACATGAACTTAAAATAAGTCTACAGAGAGAGAGAGCCAAAATGTACAAAATTAAGCAAACAGTAATTATTACAATTGCTTTTTGATAATGCATTTATAACAAAGATGACGTAAGAAATCCTTAAAAATTACTTTAGGCTAAATTTTGGGGGCTATAAATTAGCCCCCAAAACTTAGCCTAAAGTAATTTTTAAGGATCCGATATAAAATGTATTATTTGAAAGCCATAAGGAAATATTTCCTCTACAAAACATTTTATGAAAAATAGATACTTGTATAAAAAAATCGCAATCTATTTATTTTTTTCCACTATTCGCTTAACTTGTTTTTAACTTTAATGCTCTTTTGCACATGACGCTTTTTGATGGTCTTTGGAAACTTATATAATTATTACTTATTATTATTACTACTATGTTGCTTACTTATATAATTATTCATTTTATATAAAATTCAGCTCGTAACAACAAAACCTCCACTGAGGTCACGAAAGCATATTAATGTGCACTTTATGTCTATTTTCAAATTCAAACTGCTTTCTTACGTCTTCACAGTATCACAGTACTTTCTGATGAGCAAATTAAAAGAATTTACTAGAAGTATCCGTCTTTGCAGTGGGATAAACTGAATCTGAAAACTTATTTCATATAATGAAACTCTCAATTGATGTTAACTTGAGACAGCTGGTACGTAGTAGAGGTCATTGTAATAACTTTTTTTAATATTAAGCCTATAAGTATAGTGACAGTGAAATAAAATTAAATAAAAGATTATAAACACTTCAAAGAGAACTTCATGCTTTGTTTTTATTTGATGGCAATCAATTTTTGCTCATATTTGACCTGTATACTCGGAAACACGAGGGTCACTTGCTGTCTCAAAAAATAAGTACAGTTTCAAAAGAAAAATTGCATCAAGGGATTCTTTTACTTACTATACCTAATATTACTGTACTATTAATACAATTCTTTTTATATACCTCTAGGCAAATGTAATTTAATTTCTAACCCTTTGCATCTTTTATTTAATGTGAATGAGGGAATACTTTAAAAGTGGAAAACAAAAAATGAGGACAAATTCAAAATATTTAAATACTTATACTACCACGGAGTAATTACATTATTAATTATTAGTCATTAATGTCTATTTGCATAAAAAAAGAACCTAATATTTTATTAGGTTCTTTTAATATATCTTCAAATTCATAACAATCAATAATAAAAAACGTAACTGTTTTATTATTTTGGCGTTCAAAGAATGAATATATTTCCTTTATTAATTGGCCCTCCAATAGCGTCTCTACTGTAAACAGTAATTACAGTGGCGCAGTATAGCAAGTACTCCTAATCATATAATATTGTGCTTTGTGACGATGCATGCATCAAAGAAATATGTATTATAAAAATATGACCTACTGAGGCCCGATTATATTGACAACATCGCTGGGGCGGAGAACGAACGCTAGCTATAGTCTTATATACAGCGGGCTTTGAAAGGATCAGTAAATATATCCGGGCTCTGAAATATGCCATGTTTATATAATTAAAAGAAAAATAATAATTAGCTACCTCTAGTGGCTTCCTATTAAAAAAGATGCAGAAAAGTCGCCATATTTAATAAGTTTGTTAATTTATACACTCGGGAAATGCCGGGCTCATGAACGACCTATCGATATATCGGGCTCCACAATATACCGGCTATACCTAGATATATATATATATATATATATATATATATATATATATAGACATATGAAGCCTCAATACGAAGCCCAAAACAGCATATTCTGCCGCTTACCCGAAGCCCACAACACACATACGAAGCCCGCCTTCGGGCTTCGTATAAATAAGCGTGTATAAATTCTAGACTATGTTATTCTCAACAAATCCCGCCAATTGGCAAAATTTCGCCAGGGCTTCAAATTGCACTTCCTTTCTCTCAAAACATACGCGATATAGTTGAACGAATTGATGTTCAGATGGCGCTACAGTTGTCGGTGTATAAGCGATATATACAGTGAATGTATTTGACGCATTTTGCAATGCCCTATTCATTCGATGCATTATACGAATCCCTGAGTCTTGGCAACACTGTACATCTGCTTGGTAAATATTATGCAGCCGACTAATGTGTTTGTATCTGTAATATTTTTGCTGTGGCAATGATAATTAAATATTTTATGTTAATTGTGTTTATCTAATGGATGGCTTAGAACTGGACTCGTAACTGAATAATATTTATATCTGCTATAAGATGACAAAAAAAACTGTTGTTATTTAACAAAAAATGTATTGATACATTTTACTTTACTTTAGTTCACTAAGATTATATAGATTGTCTTTCTTTTCCATGCGTTCAGCAGCAAAAATAATATAAATATAATTAGTATTATAAAATTTTGGTGACTAACTACACCTGAACAGGGTATTAACTAAAATGTTGTAGATATTTGTAAGTAGATTCCTTGACAAAAATTAAGGAAAGTTTCTAGTATTAACTTTTCCAAAACTAGCACTCCCTGGAAAGTTACTCCCTTTTATTAAAGGGGCAAGTCCAAATCCCCTCTACTTTATTTTTATTAAATATTTCCCATCTTCTTTGTTATTTCCGTTCATTTAATTTACATTACTTTTAATTTGAATAATTTTGAGAAGCGTAACACATATGGAAGAAAACAGCTTATTTTTATGCATGTCAGGGTACTTTATTTTTTTTAAGCTAGAAGCAAAAAGTTTTAAAATTTTCTGATGAAGCTGCTAAATTTCAAGCGTTAAGAACTGTTGAAATATCATAAAAGGTGGTTTATTTGATACCTTTAAGGGATGCCAAGGAGGACGAAAAGACTTTTGCATAAATATCTTATTGAGTAAAAACTATTGATAAAAGCTTGCACTATAATGAGTCTGAAGAAAATAATTTCAAACATTATTTTAAAGCACGCTTTAGAGAAGGGCGTAATTATCCAGGAAAAGCTAATTTTAAAAAAGATGCGACTCTATTTTTGTCAAGTAATCTAGTTACTTACCTAATGTATGGTAGATATATATTATTCAGTAGTGTGGAAATAATACTATATTAAGTATCATAAGAACGGTAACGGACGTTTACCGGAGTCGGTTAACAGCGAGTACACACTGGGCGTTTTGGAGCGCGCGCTTTAGCAACGCACGTTTTATGAACCAAGGTGGCCTACGAAGGTGTACACATTCAAGCACGCGCTTCTGGTCATGCGCGCGTTGTCAGATTATGGTTTGAACGCGCGTTAGCCGCGCGCTTTTAAATGCATACGCCGCTATTGTGTTGTACATTTGATCGCGCGCTTTCGTATGGAGTGGACTCACTTGTCTTTCTTTTCACCCTTATTTTCACGCTCATTGAACGCCTTGCTAAGCGCGCTGTGTGTACGCTACCGACGCGTACCGACCGCCAACGCCAAGCGCCCAGTGTGTACTCGCCCTTATGGTTTGAACGCGCGTTAGCCGCGCGCTTCCAGATGCATACGCCGCTATTGTGTTGTACATTTGATCGCTCGCTTTCGTATCGAGTGGACGCACTTGTCTTTCTTTTCACGCTCATTGAACGCTTTGCTAAGCGCGCTGTGTGTACGCTACCGACGCGTACCGAACGCCAACGCCAAGCGCCCAGTGTGTACTCGCCCTAACCGGTCTCCGGTAAACGCGATGCTTGTACTGTTTTTTGCACAATCGTATTAAATTACACTTCAATTAAAATAATTTCATTTCTACTAAATAAACGAAAAGTCAAAAGTCACGTTTATATTTCGCGACAGGTCCAATTTGTCAAATATATTTGTATTTTGACATTTCGTCTATTTACTAGAAATTAAATTATTTTAATTGAAGTCTAATTAAAAACGATCGTGCAGAAAATAATGTTCTTTTTTTTAAATAAATAGAAATCGCCTTATTTTTTGTCCTTATTTTTGTGAAATAACATAGGTATATATTATATTAATTTTACTTATCGTTCAGACGTCGCGTCGTCGGTAAGTAAATTACTTATGAAGTGCTAGAAAGTGCAAATATAGCATTTCTAAATTTACTTCCAGATAAAAGCAGAAAACTCTACGACAAAACTTACGCGGATTTTATTTCATGGGGCAAAGGGAAGCAGGTATCGCGCTATTCGGAATCGGTGCTATTCTATTGGCATATTTCTCCGATGTTAAAAAAAGAGGCCTAATGATTAACTGAATTTGCAATTGTATTTCAGATATTTTTTAAGTTCCATATGTGTTATCATAATTAAATAAATAATGTAACACTTAGAATTCAATTTTGTGTCATAAAATTAAGTTAAATTTTTTCCTATGTAACAATATACAATCAACGGAAAAATGTATAACTTACTCGTGTGTTAATAGGCGATTAACAATCTCGACAAATAATGCGCTCGCTAACGCTTGCACGATAAAATGTCTCAATTTATTAATCGCTCTCATCATATTTGTTTGTTAATAACTATTATCTATAACAGGTGTATATTGTCTCTAGATATATGGTGGAATGAGGTGAGAACAGATGGCAAAATAAAACATGTACTACTTATTTTATTTTTAAATTTTTAATTAATTTTATTTGAAAAGAAATTATATTTGAAAGGAAATTGACAATATTTATTTTATATTTATTGCGGGCAAGTAAAGTGGTAGAAAACTTCATATTTGATTATAGAAAGCCATTCAAAAAGTTTTCAGGGAAATTCATTCAAATTCAATCGATTTTCTAATAACTTACTTTTTTCGTCTAAGAGCACTATTAGTAGAGTGAAAATAAATTTTGAATGAAATTGTTTGGCTGCACGAATTTTATTGTTTTAATTTGTTTTATGTATAATAACAAGTGCTATGAGCAGTTTTGGATTAAATCTGTTTATTGCTTCTTGTAATATTTTAGCAATTTACCTATTTTTAAATTCTGAAATTTGCTGCTATTTTCATTAGAAACTCCGGTCCCAGTAATCGTATCGCAAAAATAAAAATAGCGAATTATTCGCAATAAAATCTTTAATGAGACTAGGCCTATGCAAAAACTAGATAATAGTTTGTTGATTAGTAAAAAAAAATAAAAACCACCAAAAATTGCCTTTTTTGATAATAATTTAATAAATATAACATAATAATGCATCAATTTTAATGAAAGTCCTTGGAACTATGCCTTTTAATGAACAAACCTGTGCCAAATAGCGCAAAATAAATATTTTTGAACAAAACTCAAACGGCTAAAAAACAATAATAATTTCCAGTGTAGCGACTCGTGTAAGGTAAATTTTTATTCAAAATGTAGGTTTCTACATGTATTTTGCAATGGTGTTAAGAAAAAAGAATCCTCACTTAAACCGTTTTTACTTGAAATTTGTTTATTATTTTCCAAATTACAGTTGTAAACAAATTCAAATAACTTTGGAATTTTTATGAAACCAAAAGCGGGAAACGAATTATGAAAATAGATAAAATATCTAACATTTTTCTAAAAAAATTATCTCCTTGCATTTGGGTCCGAGAAACGTCAGTTTTTGTCTTTAGGGCACTAATAAATAAACAAATCGATATTGTTTCTTGAAATTTGGACAGATTGTTTTTCGATGCTTATGTTTTTGTCTCTGCTGTTTGAAAATAATACAAAACTACAATTTTTAGAATTACATCGAATAAAGCAGCTTTGAGATTATAACACATATTCAATTTATTTTTGTTTCTTAATTTTTGTCACGGAAAGGGAAAACAAACCTAACCTGAACAGTTATTCTTATGTCTATGTACACAGCTCTGTAACTTTTAATTTTACTGATACAATAAAAAAAATTCGTAAATAGGATTTGAACCAGAGACGTTCCTGGAAAAAAAGTGCTGGTCGTCTTACACACTGAACTATCTTACGACTGAAGTATGATCTGTAAAACCATAATATAACCTTTAGAGCTCTTTGGCGATTTTCGAGTCTCTAACATAATCGCTAAAAGCCCGACTATCGGGCCTCTATCTTTTTTAACAATTGTGCTTCTAGATTGTTCTCAACTAGCTGAGACTAATATTATTGAAGAATAACTAGTCCAAATTTTAAGAACATATATCAATTTGCTTTTTTATGAGCGACTGAGACCGTTGATTGAAGAGTCTATAAGATACGCAACTATACGGCCAAAACCGTTCCTCGCTCATCACGCTTCCCCCACACGTCCCTATCCACATATTGTTCGTTGACTTGTGGTGCCACCGCGCGGTGTTATTTTGTGCGAACCGCGAATAGAAATACTGGACGTTGATTTCCAGCGAACGAGGGTACATAATATATTTATTAAGTTATAATTCTCCACGCAGGTTGTAGACCGGCGCAATCAGTGCCGGCGTCAGGGCATTTGGCACCTGTAGCAAACAGTTATTGCTTGCCGCCCTGATAAAAAACATTTACAAGTTACTACTGTTAGGACAAATTTATTAATAAAAACTTACAAACAAAAATCTCAGATAAATAATTCTTTCACTAGTTTCACTTAAAATTCAAAAACAAGAGAAACCTTTAACTATCAATTATTGTCGCATTTCATCTTTTAAGTCGCCACGTTGTGCGCTGTAACAATCGTGTTTTGTTCGAAATTGCAATTGTTCCTTGTCCTCGAGACCCATTTGGGGTTCAAAAAATGTTTTTTTGAGATTTTTGTTCAATTTTGAATTTCTGAAATTTATAAAAATGTGATAAATTAAAAATATTTTATTTTGCTATTCGGTTCAGCTTCATGGAATAGTATTTATGAGTACGTTTAAGACCTCCCAATTTTTTAAAATAATTAGAAAAAAGAGTATGCAAATGTCGAGGATGGTGTTTTTGATCTTTCAGCGCTTGCGTAGCGAGAACGGTAATAAATACGAAAATGCACCGCACTTTTTTTTGTACAACATGGAATTTTCTACAAACAAGTCCGCGAGGGCATATTCTTATCTACTATAGTTTTCGAGCTACAGGTGCTCACGTGTAAACATAAAAATGACTGTTTTTTACGCTACTCTGCAAGTGGCACTGGCGACTTAATTAACAAACAAAAAATTAAGAAAACGGCGATGCTAATAGTCAAATTTAAATTACACAAAACATAATGAGTAACTTCTGTTTAAAACTGTTTTTTATTCGATGCATAATATTAATAATGGAGTTACAAGTATTAAAAAAATGTTGAAATAAAATAAAAAAATAGTTAAATATTCTTTGTGTTATTGAAATGTATGTACAATTGTACAGAAAAAAACACTAATTAATAAAAATATGCGGCAAGTTCCAGTTATATAGAAATCGATGAAAATGAAAAATTACACTTTTCGGCCGTAATATTAATTGTTTATATGTGATAAATAAAAACAAAATGATATGTCAATAATAGATACATTTTTTTAATAAAGAAAATTACTTCCTACAAGGTGGAAATAAAGTTCAAATGTTTTTTGCATTAAAAAACGCATATTTAAGAAAAATGAAGGACGCCATCGTGCAGAGCGATCAGAAATTCATAAATAAAAAAATCGACCACAAATTCTCATTGGACAAATAATATTTAACTGCTTTAACGGGCTGCTTGGAGAACAGCACGAAAAACAGTTACTTTGAGGTTTGCGCGCGGGCGCCTTTGGCATGTGAGCCATAATAGATAAAAATATGCTCTCAGGGACTTTTTTGTACAAAATTCGATGCTTTATAAAAAGTGCATTGTGTACCATTTGTGCGATACTTTATCGCCTCGAAAACTATGCTCTCGAAAAAGTAATACCTACTTGTAATAAAAAAAAAAATTAACTAGTCTTTCCGCAGATATTCAAATTAAGTTAATTACTTCCACATCCAGTGGAAGTATAGTAACGACAAAAAAGTTTTAAAAAATTTTTATTGTTCAAATAGGCTTAGAATGTCGTGAAACGTCGAGATTTTAAGTTTGAGCGAAAAAAAAATTCTGTCTGTCGGTCTGTAACTTTTTTTTGTGCGCACGTTTACTCTGGAACCGTTTGAGATATTGACTTGAAATTTGGTATACGTATGTACTTTAACGAGATCTGGAACTAGATTATATTTTGATCTAGTTCTGTCGAAAGGTTGGGGGTAAATTGGGGTAAATAGGTCAATCAAGCAGTTAAGAGTCCATAAAATTGGTATTTAGTATATACAAGAGAAGCTAAGGTCTCAAAAAAATGTTTGGCATTAGCCACCCCCATTACCACCCTAACCCCCTTATTAAAGAGGATGAAAAAAAATGTGATTTAGTGTTTGTACAGGAACCAGAAACCTCAAAATATTTTTTTACTTCATCCACCCCCCACTATCACCCCCCTATTCCTACCCCCCACCCCACTACCGATGTGGGGTATCGTTTTATGGGTTTTTGAGGTAGAGGATTTCAAATATTATATTATTAAAGTTCCATAAACAATTATTTTCACATACAAAGTTTTTTCGTTGTGAGTGACTTGGATAGAGAATCAGGATGTGGAAGTAGTGATTCCTTGGGCAGCGGTTTTTTTATTATGTTTACTAATTATTACTCTTTTTCCCAATAAAATCGCTTTTTCGTTTTAATTATTAAAAAAAGCAATTACAGAGAAAAGCCTATAAACAAATAAATAACTTTAAATGAACCCATCACTGCAGTAGCAGTATATTTGGGAGAGGATAAAAAATATTTTTGTACAAATTGGTTATTACAGTTCAGCAGAATTAAAGAAGGGAATGGTGTAAACCCGAAAAATATTGCAACATGTAATATTTTTGCGGCAGTAGTAAAGGAAAATGTCATCTAAAACATATTCAAAATTTACTAGGGTGAAGACGGTTAAGAAAGGTGCAAAATGGATAATTTTGTGATATCTTAAAAATAACAGTTTCATCATAAAATGTCAATATGCCTTTTACTTCCACATCCAGTGGAAGTACAACAACGACAAAAAATGGCATTTAGTAAATACAAGAGAAGTCAAGGTCTCAAAAAATTTAACCATGGGGGGGGGGGGGAATAAAATTGTGAGTTAGTGTGTGTACAAGAACCAAAGGCTTCAAACATTTTTTTTTACTTCATCCACCCCCACCCCCACTACCGATGTGGTATATCGCTTTATGAGTTTTTGGGGTAGGCGATTTCAAATATTATATAATTAAAGTTCTATAAACAATTATTCCCACATAGTAGAGTGCAAATATAGTATCAAAATATTTTTCGTTTTGAGCGACTTGGATAGAACATCAGGATGTGGAAGTAGTGATTCCTTGGGCAGCGGTTTTAACATTTTAAAATGAAAACCGCAGCCCAAGGAATCACTACTTCCACATCCAGATTTCCTATCCAAGCCTCTCAAAACGAAAACACTATATTTGCACTCCACCATGTGGAAATAATTGTTTATGAAATTTTCTAAATGAAAACCAAAAAACGATATGCCACATGGATAGTGGGGGTTGGGGTGGTGGTAGGAGGTGATACGCGGGTGGATGAAGTGGAAAATTTTTTGAGGCCTTTGGTTCCTGTACACACTAAATCACAATTTTTTTTTCACCCCCTTTAATAATCGCGTGGGGGGTGATAATGGGGGTAGTTAATGCCAAAAATTTTTCTAAGAATTTAACTTCTTTTATATAATAATAAACTAAATACCAAATTTTATGGACTCTTACTTGCTTAATTTACTTATTTACCCCCATTTATCCCAATTTACCACTCAACCCTTTAACAAAATAAGAACAAAATATAACCTAATTCCAGATCTCGTTAAAATACATAGGTGTACCAATTTTCAAGTCAATATCTTAAACGGTTCCAGAGTAATCCTGCACCCAAAACGTCAGAGACCGACGCGATAGAAATTATTTTTTGCTTCAACTTAAAATCTCGACATGTCATAACATTCTAAGCCTATTTAAATAAATGTTTTCAAAATTACTACACTTATACTGGAAGTGGGAGCAATACGTAGAAAATGGCATGACAAAAATATAAACAATTATAATGTGCCGTAGAGTACACGGTGGAAGTAATCTACTTCAAGCACTTTCTTTGAGGAAACGCATCTATACTGCTCGAGGTAACCCACTGCGCATCCGTTTTACTCGAGGAAGCCCACTGCGTATCCGTATAGGTAACCTACTGCGCATCAACAGTACCTACTCAAGGAAAGCATATGCGCATCCATTATACTCGAGGAAACCTACTACGCATCCATACCACCCGAGATAACCAACTTCGCATCCAAACTACTCGAGGTAACCCACTGCGCATCCATGTTACTCGAGGAAACCCAATGCGCATCCATACTACTTGAGGTAACCTACTGCGCATCTATTTTACACGTGAAAACCCACTGCGCATCCATACTACTCAAGGTAATCCATTGCGCATCCATTTTATTCGAGGAAATCTACTGCGCATCCATATTACTTGGAGTAACGTACTGCGCATCTATAGTACTCGAGGAAAGCCACCGCGCATCCATAGTACTCGAGGAAATCCACTGCGCATCTATATACTACTCGAGATAACCCACTTATTAAAGAATAAAGAAAATAATAGAAACACCGAACAGGTTGCATGGTATTTTAATTGAAAATCGTAGAAGCTAGATACACACGCAAGGACGCGTTGCTATATCCTCATCTATCCTTGAACCATTGGTATCAATTTAGCAACATGTTTATAAACCTTAAAATTCCACATCCACGTTTTCTATCCAAGTCTCTCACAAAGAAGAAAAAAATTGCACTCCACTATGTGAAAATTATTTATGAAACGTTAATAACATAATATTTGAAATCGCCTACTCCAAAAACCTATAAAACGATATGTCACATCGGTAGTGAGGGGTGGTGGAAGGGGGTGGTAGAGGGGGCAAATGAAGTAAAAAATATGTTGACGCTTTTCCACCCCCCTTTAATAGTGAGGTGGGGGTGGTAATGGGAGTAATTTTTTGAGCCCTTATCTTTTCTTATATATACTAAATACCAATTTTATGGACTCTTACATGCTTGATTTACTTATTTACCCCCCCTTTATCCCAATTTACCCTTCAACGGAATAAAATGAAAATATAATCTAGTTCCAGTTCTCGTTAAAATACATACGTGTATCAAATTTCAAGTCAATATCTTTAACGGTTCCAGAGTAAACATGCGCACAAAAAAGTTACGGGCAAACAGAAATTTTTTTTGCTCAAATTTAAAATCTCGACGTCTCATGACATTCTAAGCCTATTTGAACAATGACAGTTTTTTTAAATTTTTTTGCCGTTACTATACTTCCACTGGATGTGATTGATGTGAAAGTAATAAAATTCACTTTATCACGTTGTGCGCATTTGTGATGCACATGGTACATGGAACTTTTACTTAATTTTCTTTGTTATGTATTATTTAATATTATATCAAAATGGTTTATTTTACTGGGAAAAAAAATGTTTTATGTTGCCAGCAGCTCATTGGGTTTTTATATTTAATTGTTATGAAAATAAACAGACAGGCAGGCAGGCAGAATTTTTTTTTCGCTCAAACTTAAAATCTCGATGTTTCGTGATATTCTAAGCCTATTTGAACAATAAAAATTTTAAAAAATTTTTTTGTTACTATACTTCCACTGGATGTGAAAAATTATACTATGTTTGGTTTCTCAAATATTTGCGATAAATCGAAAATAAACGCATACTCCCCTCTCATTCTCCAAAATCCCATCATTAACAATAAAAATGTCGCGTCGGCCCCTTGTCAACAATGTATCGACTAGACTAATAATAAGGTGGCAAAGAAATATAAAGATAAATCACGTCTACAGAGAATTATCGTATACCATATTACGCCTTTCTTTCTCGATGTATTACATATTAAACACATTGTCCGAATATTAAATTTATTGCATCTTACCGAAGACGAAGATACATTTTCAATTTCACTGAATTGGGAAAGATTTTTAAGATTTTACAAACTAATATAGGTTTGTTTGCAGGCTATATGAAATTTCACTTTGACTTTTCCACTTAAAATATTTTCCTCTTGTCGACACAAATGTCTCGCCTTTTTACCGTGGCATATATAATTGTTTTTACTCCGTGCAATCTAGGATTTTGTCTCACTAATTTGTCATTATCTTTCAAAGTTTGTCCACAGAATAAACATTCCATTGTTAAGCACTAAATAATATGTAATAACTCAATAAAAATAACTAATACTCATTTGCATTCACATTATATAAAGAAAAGTTTGTTTCTAACTGGCATAATATAATATAAGATTACTTGTATTAAATAGTCCACACTTGCCGGACATCTAGGCCTCTAGGATCGAAAAACTCAGCTTTAAATAACAAAATTTCGAAAACTATAAGTCGTAGAGACCTGATTTTTGTTTTAAAAACTTCCTTGAGGTGTAGACTTTATTTCATACGCAGATGGTATGTCAAAATTCCTTAAAATAAAAAAGTTTTTCGCTTACTGAAAAAAGCGCTGCAAGGGAAGTAAATGTTCAAGTTTTACCTCGTTTTACAGAAAAATTAGATTTTCCATAAAAACAAAATTTAAGCAGTGACCTTCGCCCACATTTCCTCCATCAATTAAAAAAAAATACGTATAATTATCTCAATTGGTTCCGGAGATATCACGAGGGATGTGTGAAAATGTAAGAAAAATTAATTTTGACAGATTTATAACATTTTTCGTCATAAAAATAGTTTGACCTCCCAAAAAATATTGTAATTGGACATTACAGATGGCCAAGGACCTAATCTATCATGCTGTGAAGGTCCCATGTGGTTGTACCTTCAAAAATTTTTTTTCAAGAAGGAAGCTACTTTTTTTTCCTCGTTTTACGGTGCACTAATACAACAAATGACACGAACCATGCGAGTGCTATCAGCCGACTGAGGGACTGAGATTGACGAGATTGCTAGACCCCAATGGTCGGTGGCGCCTAACTATACCACAGACCCTGCTCGCACTACGATATTAAGTACACGGCTGCATCTCTATAAGGACTCTTCACTCAACGCTGAGACGCAAACACTGACGTATCTCGGCCCCAAATGCAAGTAGATCATTATTTTTTTAAGAAATATTTCATCTATTTTCATAATTCGTTACCTGTTCTTGGTTTGATAAATCCAGTTATCTGAATATGTTTATACCTATAATTTTGAAAATTATAAACCGATTTAAAAAATGGTCTAAATGAAGATAATATCATTGTAAAATACATGTAAAAAACCTACATTTTGAAAAAAAAAGTTCTACGAATCGATCCACTTAAACAATAAGCGATTAAAATTTCGAAATGTTTTTTTATTTTTAGCCATTTGGATAAATATTTTATGCTAAAATTTGGCCCGAAGGTTTAGTTCAATAAAGTGCATAGTTCCTCCAACTTTCGTTAAAATGGATGCATTATTACGTTATATTTCTTAAATTGTCAAAAAAGGCAATTTTTGGGGGTTTTTATTTTCTTACAAATTAACAAATTATCAGAAAGTTTTTTCATAGCCACTCGCTATTTTTATTTTTGCGATACGATTATTAGGACCGAAGATAATAAGGTAAAGAGCAGAAAATTTTAGCGTTGAAAAATAAATTGTTAAAATTTTTTTACGCTGGACCGATTTAATTAAAAACTTCTGGGTGGCACTTATTAGATAGATAGATAAAACTTTATTATATCTACGACAAATTAAAATAATAAAATTGCTGCAGCCAGAGAATTCCTTATTCACCTATTTTGTTACTTAATTTGACTTCACTATATATGATTTAAAATGTTAACATATTTAAAAACTAAATTAAATAACTAAAAAATCAGAATGTTAAAAATTTATAATACTGTACATTACAGCAAATTGAGGAAGTATTAGTCACATATTTAAAATTACTAACTCTAACAGCCCATTCTACTGTCTGGCCGACCAGATGGTAGGTCGACACTTTCTATCAAATTCCCGCTAAATTTGTTTTAGGTGATAAATGGTCACTGGTCAGTGCCACTTGTTTACGAAATGTTAAAATCCACTTTTAAACCATTTAGAAATATTGTTATATGGATTAAGTTTTTTACTTCCCTCGCTAACCGAAGGGAAGTAGGGGTATTGTAATCGTAAAAAAATTACCCTCCGAGATTTCTTCGGATTTTCGCGTTTCAGACTATGCAGATTACGAAAATTAAAGCCATTTAATTCCATCGGTCTGTCTGTCTGTCGGTATAGTGTCTGTCTGTTGGCGCTATATCTACAGCTATATACAAGAGCCAGAAGTATGTATCTATATATTGTGGGGAAAATATTACAAAACCATTTGACACAGAAGAAAAATATTTGGTCGTTAGTTGACGCTACTGTCAACGAAGAATAGTGGACACCTGAAAAAATAATGAGGAAAAAAATGTGAAGAAAGACAGTTATATTTTGCGTGTAGTTAACACAACTGTCAGGGGAAAAAATATGAAAAAATATACAGGATGGTCGCCCCAAAAATAATAATAAAAAATGAGACGAAGGACGACATTATTTCACATGCAGATATCACAACTGCCAAGTAAGAAAAATATGAAAATATAGAGGGTTGTCACCTAAAAAAATAATGAAAGAAGATGTGGCGGAGATTTCGCATGTAGGTAACATAACTCTCAAAGAAGAAAAATATGAAAAATTTACAGGGTGGCCACTTTAAAAAATAAGAAACGACACAGTAATATATTTGAAATGTAGTTGTCAGTCGCTATTGCCGGGAAAAAAATCTGAAATGGTTTTTATAAGAAAAATATGCAGGGTCGTCATCCAACAGAAAAAATAATTCATAAATAAAGGAAGTCAATCAAATGGGGAAGAAAATTTTAGTCCGTTCCAATGTGGTAAAAAATTGACCGATAAGTGATTTTTTTTAAGATTTAGTGTTTTTTTCCTGCTCTCCAAAAGTCAAATTTCTACGCTCGTTATTCGCGATTAACTCAAAAAATCCGCTGCCCAAGGAGTCACTACTTTCACATCCAGATTTTCTAACCAAGTCTCTCACAACGAAAGAATTTTGTATGTGGGAATAATTGTTTATGGAACTTTAATAATACAATAAGTATTTGAAATCGTCTACCCCAAAAATCCATAAAACGATATCCCACACCGGTAATGGGATGGGGGTGGTGATAGGAGAATGGTAATGGGGGTGGATGAGGTAAAAAAATATTTTGAGATATTTGGTTCTTGTATACACACTAAATCACAATTTTTTTGTCCCCTTTAATAATGGGGTGGGGGTGGTAATGGGGGTGACTAATGCCAACAGGTTTTTTGAGACCTTAGCTTCTCTTATATATACTAAATACAAATTTTATGGACTCTGACCTGTTTGATTTACCTATTTATCCCCCATTTACCCCGATTTACCACCCAACCCTTCGACGGAAGAGGATAAAAACATAATTTACTTCCAGATCTCGTTAAAATACATACGTGTACCAAATTTTAAGTCAACGTCTTAAACAGTTCCAGAGTAACGTGCGGACAAAAAAAGTTTCAAATTTTTTTTTGTTGTTACTATACTTATGTGGAAGTAATTAAGGCTTGAGGAGAAGAACGTTGACCACAATGTTGAAAGATATTTTAATTCTCTACAATGTCTACAAATTATGTCTATTCCTTGTTCAAAAATTCGTTTATATGAAAATCGAATTTTGCGAAAATGTTTTCCTTTAAATTGCGTTCTAATAAAAAAGTTCATTTAAAGTTTTCTTTTTAGCTTTTTAAATGATTAAGTGCTATGCCTACATTATTTTCCTTAAAATAATTTATAACCTAAAAAATCCAACCTTATTGTAAAAAAACATTTTATCCATTTATAAGGAAACAAAATATTAGAAATTTTTGTTGGAAAATAAAGTTTATTCAATTACCTTTCAACTGGGACCAACCGATTTCATTTACCCTAATTACATCGTCTCCTGTCAACAAGGCCGACGCACAAAATTGATGAATCATCAACACAAGACTGCTGTTTTGGTTGCTTCATAAAAATTTAAACAATTTATGTAGCAATTTTAAATTTCTGCTATTTTTCTTATTATGGTCATAGTCTTCATATCGCAAATAATAAAAAAAACTAATTTTGAATAAAAATAGACATAAAAAAACTTTCAGATAATTTTTTACCTTGCAAAAAAATAAGCACCATTAAAAATTGCCCTCTTTGTATAATAGGGGTGGAATTATGCCATTTATTGCTTTATTTTTCAAGTTATGTTTACTTACTTTTTTTTTGATAAAATAATAAAGTTAAAAACATCGTGCGTCTATTCAAATAATAAAGAAAATAAAAATTGAAGATAATTGTATCATCTACAAACAATTTTTTTCGTAAAGTATGTATTTTTGCATAATTGAGAATTACTTGTTCTGCACTAAAACATTCTTATAAACAATGACTTTCATGTTATTTTAAGTTTCCAACTGATCAGGTAATTTGTTGTAATACGCAATATTATGTATTTCTCATATTCTAATATTTTGGTTATTAATTTTAACAAATTATAAAATAATTTTTCTGCTCTATTTATACATTTTTTTCGTCATAATAATATAATTTTTTCTGACTAAATACTGTCTTGCTTCAAAGAGGTGTAGCTTTGCCATTGCCAACAGTCCTTTTGACATTTACTGGGCTATTCACGAAAACACCATGTGCTTTGTAAGCACGATAACTGAAGGACCAAGAGTCTGACCGTATTTAAATTCGGACAATAAGTTAAAGTTAGCTAGAGTTGTTATTAAAAAAAGTCCAATCTGCAAATACAACAGTTAAGACATCTTAAGCAAAAAATGCAAATATAAACTGTTGTAATTCTTGATAAGATTTGACAATAACAAAAATTCTACAGAATGTAGCTAGAAGCTCTTCGACAACCAAGCTGGCATCATCAGGAGACGATTAGAATTACAAATATAGCAATTATATCTAGAAAAATCAACTTATTTTCAACAAACTGCAGAATGTCATATAGAATGTTTAACAGTTATATAAAAACTTCATAAAACTGGCGAACAATATTTGCATTCAGTTATTTATTTTTGCTTTCTATTGACTTTGACTTTTATCATGTGGGTAGTTCCAACAGAAAAAACCGCTGCCCAAGGAATCACTACTTCCACATCCAGATTATCTATCCAAGTCACTCACAACGAAAAAACTTTGTATGTGAAAATAATTGTTTATGGAACTTTAATAATATAATATTTGAAATCTTTTACCCCAAAAACCCATAAAACGATACCCCACATCGGTAGTGGGGTGGGGGTGGTGATAGGGGGGTGGTAGTGGGGGGTGGATGAAGTAAAAAAACATTTTGAGGTTTCTGGTTCCTGTACATACACTAAATCACAATTTTTTTCATCCCCTTTAATAAGGGGGTGGGGGGTGGTAATGGGGGTGGCTAATGCCAAATTTTTTTTGAGACCTTAGCTTCTCTTGTATATACTAAATACCAATTTCGTGGACTCTTACCTGCTTGATTTACCCATTTACCCCAAATTTACCCCAATTTGCACCCTTCGACGGAACAAGATGAAAATATAATCTAGTTCTAGATCTCGATAAAGTACATATGTGTACCAAATTTCAAGTCAGTATCTTAAACGGTTCCAGAGTAAACGTGCGCACAAAAAAAAGTTACAGACAGACCGACAGATAGACAGACAGACAGAAATTTCTTTTTCGCTCAAACTTAATAACATTTTAAGCCTATTTGGACAATAAAAATTTTTAAAATTTTTTTTGTCGTTACTATACTTCTACTGGACGTGGAAGTAAAAGAACAGTTACATTAATTCTTCAACGTTTTATATAACATTGTTCTATTTTCAAACTTCTCAAACAGTCTAGTTCACAAGTTCACGTGTTAATTCTTGATAAAGCTCGTAAATATCTGGGTGAGGGTTCATTGAATTCGGAATGACGTCTAGAAAAATGTGCAATAGTTTCAAACCCGCATATAAACAATTGCAAAAGTTATAAACAAATTAAGATTGAAAAAATAACGAGATTCGTTTTTTTGCAAATAACTCGAAAACTATTAATATTTAAGAAATTAAAAAAAAAAATTCTTAAAAAGGAAGAAATTTCCGATAAAAAACTCCCGGAACTCTATCTCTATTATTAATAATTTTAATTTAATGTTGAAAACGAGGCTCCAATGCTCTGAAACCGACCGTAGCAAGTAAAAACATTTCTTTATATTATTAAATATAAATTTAGATATTAAAAAAAAAAATGGTATTATTTAGACACAAAAGGAACAATATTTCGTTGGAAAAAAATTTTTCGAAGATTTTTCATAAAATGAGCCTATTGTTAATTAATAATTTTTTTTAGAGTTTGCGTTTATATTTCAAGTCAGATAATTGTTAAATAAAAGCCACTAAAACTATTTCGCTCCGTGGAGACTCTATGTCAACTATACTTTTTGAGATTATGACATTGCGATGATTTTAATTGTTATGGTCTATTAGTTATTAATTATTTAAGCTAACAAAAAACTAAAAAATGAAAAAGGGAGGTTGTAATTTTTTTTTATTAATTTTAATTATTGTTAGTAATTAAATTCAAAAATATTATAAGATTACATAAACTTCAAATTTTTAATGCAATTTGTTTAAACAAATTTTATAGACAAATATATAAATTACGTATTTTTTAAAAACATTTTGTGCCATTTTATTTGTTATAAATATTGTGATTTAATTTTTTTTTTAACTATATACAACGTGATCTACCAGGACATGCGGAAAATTTAACAGTAGGTTGTCCCCACCGAAAGGAGTAAGAAAATAAAAATTTTTTAAAAAAATGACCAAAAAAATTACCTTTTTTTTTTGTAGGAATGACTTCAACTAATCTAAGGTAACGCGGTACAACCATATCACTTTATCAGACTTGGGATTGACACTACTGACAGCAAAGCTGGATCATTAGATAGAATTGACTTTTGGTTTTAATCAAATCACACTACAAAAATACTGAAATAAATCAAAATAAATCGAAGACGTTGATCTTATGCTGAAATGAAAAGCAGATATACGAGATATTTAGTTAAACCGGTCAATGACACGGCTGTGTAACTATTGTTCGAGCGGAAGCAAAAAACGCGGCTGTCTAGGGGTCTACACACGATCCAGTGGCACGGAGCCAGCCTTGTCGGCATGCTTTGAACTCATTCGTAAAAGTGAGTGGTCCGCTGGAATTCCAATTATCTTCAAAGCGTACCAACAATGTTGACTACCTGCCGCTAGATCCTGTGTAGACCTCTTTTTTTTATCTCGCCGGCCGGCTCACTTTTTATGCCAATTAAGGAAATGTAAACAACTCGAATACGTTATTTCGCCAGTAAGTTCGTCGACCTCTTCAGAATTAGGTCAGGACTTACTCAACATCAGTAGTGTACCTTCGCAAATTGACTAACAATTTAATATACTAAATTACCTCAGAATCCTCTAAAATTTTGCAGGGGCTTTCCCACATTGAAGACTAGCACACCATTTTATTTTCCGCATTTCTTGGTAGATCACGTTGTATAATAAATTTTTTCATTTCTTCATTATTTAAACATATTATAAAAAAAAATGATTCTTAAAATTTATTATTTGCAATTCTCTACAAGGAAAAAAATTTTTTTGTTGTTAATTTATTTAATTTGTTATTAACAATCGCTGAACATGTTTACGTTTTTTTTATAGAAAAAAAAACCAAAACAACCTTATACATAAACATGTAAAAAAATAGTATTTAAAATTTAAAATTTAAAATTCTATATAAAATATATTAAAATTTTTTATTTATACGGTTGTATATGTTATTTTTTTCCATAAAAAAAATATAAACACATTCGGCGATTGTTAATAACAAATTGTTTATTAAATAAACAAATGAATTAACAATAAATAAAAATTTCCCACCTTGGAGAGAATTGCAAATAATAAATTTTAAGAATACATTTTTTTCTTAATAATTTGTTTAAATAATGAAAAAAGAAATAATTGATTATAAACAGTTAAAAAATTGTTTTAGAATTTTTTTTTAAATCATAATATTTTATGACAAAAAAATTTTTTTCCAGAAATACGTAAATTATCTATTTGTTCACATATATCAATTTGCTTATTTATAAGCAACTGAGACGCAAACACTGACGTGTCTCTGCCCCAAATGCAAGTAGATCATTATTTTTTTAAGAAAAATATTAGATATTTTATCTATTTTCATAATTCGTTAGCTGTTCTTGGTTTGATAAAAAAAAATCCACAGTTATTTGAATATGTTTATAACTATAATTTTGAAAGTTGTAAACAGATTTTAAAAAATGGTCTAAAGGAAGCTACACTTTTTTTAATATCATTGTAAAATACATGTAAAAAAAACACGTTTTGAAAAAAAAATGTTCTACGACTAAGCGATTAAAATTTCGAAATCTTTTTTTATTTTTAGCCGCTGGAATAAATATTTTATGCTAAAATTTGGCAAAGGTTTAGTTCAAATAAAGGGCACACCTAGTCCCACCAACTTTCGTTAAAATGGATGCATTATTACGTTATATTTTTTAAATTGTCAAAAAGGGCAATTTCTGGTGGTTTTTACTTTCTTACAAATTAACAAATTATCAGTAAGTTTTTCCATAGCCATTCGCTATTTTTATTTTTGCGATACAATTTATTAGGACCGAAGATAATAAGGAAAAGAGCAGAAAATTTCAGCATTGAAAAATAAACTATTAAAATTTTACGCTGGACCGATTTAATTGGTGGCACTTATTATATCCGCAACAAATTAAAATAACAAAATTGCTGCAGTCAGAGAATTCCTTATTCACCTATTTTGTTGCTTAATTTGACTCCACTATATAAGATTTAAAATGTTAACATATTTAAAACCTACATAAATTAAATAACTAAAAAATCAGAACGTGAAAAATTTATAATACCTCTTGTACATTACAGTAAATTGAGAAAGTATTAGATACATATTTAAAATAACTAACTATAAAAGTCCATTGTATTGTCTGGACGACCAGATGTTTGGGTCAAGCTAAAAAAACCCGCCAAATCTGTTTTACCCTCGGTTTTACCAGATACATGGACAGTGTCACTTATTTACGAAATGTTAAAATCTACTATTAATTCTTTAAGGGTGAACGATTGACATTTTCTGATTACTTATTCATTATTTGTTCATTTTGTTTCTTAACTGATTTGAGAATATTACTATACCCTGCGAATTTTTCGATAGGTATCTACACTATAATTACTAATTACGTCTTATTTTATTATGTTTTTACGCGTTTGATAAGAGAGATTACTTAGCAAAGATCTTTAAAAAAATTCGCTGAAGCTAGTTCTAGAACTTAATAAATAGAGCAATGGTTTCAACCTAAAATTGCTTACTTTACAGTAGTAACTAGAAATTTTAATTTAGAAATATTGTCATATGGATTAAATTTCGTTTTTTACTTCCCTCGCTAACCGAAGGGAAGTAGGGTATTGTAATCGTAAAAAAATTACCCTCCGAGATTTCTTCGGATTCTCGAGTTTCAGATTATGCAGATTGCGAAAATTAAAGCCATTTAATTCCGTCAGTCTGTCAGTCTGTCGGTCTGTTGGCGCTATATTTACAAAACCATTTGACCAGAAGAAAAATATTTGGTCGTTAGTTGACACTACTGTCAACGAAGAATAGTGGACACCTGAAAAAATAATGTCGATTTCGAAATTTGGACCCATTTAGAGGAGCATAGTAGACCTTGAAAATATGAAAATTACAAAATCTGTTTCACCCCCTTTAATAATGGGTTGGGGGTGGTAATGGGGGTGGCTAATGCCAGAAATTTCTTTGAGACCTTAGCTTCTCTTGCATATACTAAATACCAATTTTATGGACTCTTACCTGCTTGATTTACCTATTTACCCCAAATTTACCCCAATTTACCCCCAGCCCTTCGACGGGACAAGATGAAAATATAATCTAGTTCCAGATCTCGTTAAAGTACATATGTGTACCAAATTTCAAGTCAATATCTTAAACGGTTCCAGAGTAAACGTGCACACAAGAAAGTTATAGACTGACAGACAGAAATTTTTTTTTCGCTCAATTTTAAAATCTCGACGTTTCATGACATTCTAAGCCTATTTGAACAATAAAAATTAAAAAAAAATTTTTGTCGTTACTATACTTCCACTGGATGTGGAAGTAAAAATGAGACTGAGGACGATATTATCTCACATGCAGAGTCAAGTAAGAAAAAATGAAAATATACAGGGCTATCACGTAAAAAAAATAATGAAAGGATGTCAATCAAAGAGGGAGGAAAGTACTTTAAATTTTAGTCGTTAGTAGTTTAAAAAGTTCATTAAAAGTTTTTTTTTAGCTTTTTAAATGATTAATTAAATGGTGTAGATGCCTACATTATTTTCCTTCAAAATAATTTATAACCTAAAAAATCCAACCTTATTGTAAAAAAACATTTTATCCATCTATAAGGAAACAAAATATTATAAATTTTTATTGGAAAATAAAGTTTATTCAATTATCTTTCAAATGGGACCAAGCGATATTATTTACCCTAATTACAGCGTCTTCTGTCAACACCACCACCTATAGACAGGGCCGACGCATAAAATTGATGAGTCATTAACACAAGACTGACATTTTTGGTTGATTCATAAAAATTTAAACAATTTATGTAGAAATATTAAATTTCTGCTATTTTTCTTATTATCTCGGTCTTAGTCTTCGTATCGCAAGTAACAAAAAAAAAAACAAATTTTGAATAAAAATAGACAGAAAAAACTTTCAGATAATTTGTTACCTTGCAAAAAAATAAACACCATTAAAAATTGCTCTCTTTGTATCATTTAAGAAATGTAACGTAATAGTGCATAAATCAGTGGCGGCTGGTGAAATTTCAATATTTTTTTTCTCGTCTGTGGCGCATGGGACCCATACGAAATATGGGAAATAACATCTAGAGAAGCACTTCTCTAATGACATCTAAAATTTTTGAAAATTCGGTAGCCTAACCTGGGTCTAGGGACTCCTGTTTATTATTATTTTTTTTTTGTCATATGCATTTGACTTTTCATAAAAATGAAACAATACGTTTTTGAGTTTATGAAAAAGTTTTCATTATTAACTGAAATACAATGAACTGAAATTTTGTAATTTACAATTTAACAAATTACAATATTTCAGTTCGTTGTATCTCAGTTAGTAATGAAAATATTTTCATAAACTCCAAAACGTATTGTTGTATTTTTATGAAAAGTCAAATGCATATGACAAAAGAATAAAAAAATAAACAGGAGTCCCTAGACCCAGGGGAGGCTACCGAATTTTCAAAAATTTTTTCGCAAACTGCTTTTTCAAAATTTTTTAGGGGTCATTAGAGAAGTGCTTCTCTAGATGTTATTTCCCATATTTCGTATGGGTCCCATGCGCCACAGGCGAGAAAAAAATACTAAAATCTCACCAGCCGCCACTGGCATAAATCTAACGAAAGTGGGTGAAATTATGCCATTTATTGCTTTATTTTTCAAGCTATGTTCAAATAACTATCACTTTTTCTTTTATAAAATAATAAAGTTCCAATAATAAAGAAAATATAAATTAAAGATAACACTGGCACACAAAATTAGAAAAAAGAAGTCGAAACTCAGAGGTATTACCTCCATGTATTTTGGGACGCGCTGAAACGGAATATGACAATAAAAAAGGTTTTAACTATCCAATTTTCCCCTGGCACCCCCTTACAACCCTCCTGGGGGATATGAATTCCACTTGTTCTAAATATTTAAAAAGCAGGTTTTTTGTTGCGCTGAAACCGAATATGACGATAAAAACTGATTTGAACCACCCAGTCACCCCCTAGCAGCCCTAGGGAGGGTTGAAATTCCACTTTTTCTAAACATTTAAAGAGTATGTTTATTTTTAGGTTTTTTGGTGCGCTGAAACCGAATATGATGACAAAAAATGTAAGGGGATGCTAGGGGGTGATTTGGGGGTTTAAATCAGTATTTGGTCGGTATATTCGGTTTGAGCGCACCAAATAACCTAATATTAAACGTACTTTTTGAATGTTTAGAATAAGTGGAATTTCAACCCTTTAGGGCTTGTAGGGGCGTGCTAGGGGGTGACTGGGTGATTCAAATCAGTTTTATCATCATATTCGATTTCAGCGCACCAAAAAACCTACTTTTCACATGTTTAGAACAAGATGAATTTCAATCCCCCAGGAAGGTTGTAAGGGGGGTGCTAGGGAAAATTTAGATAGTTAAAATCTTTTTTTATTTTCATATTCGGTTTCAGCGTCCCAAACTACACAGGGGTACAGGGGTCTACCCTCTGGGTTTTGACTTTTTTTTATTTTGTGTGCCTGTGTAATTGTATCAGCTCAATTTTTTTCGTAAAGTACTCTATGTATTTTTACGTAATTAAGAATTACTTTTTCTGCACTAAAACGTTTCTTATAAGCAATGACTTTCATGTTATTTTAAATTTCCAACTGATTAGGTAATTTGTTGTAATACGCAGTATTTCTCATATTCTAATGTTTTGGTTTGATTTTAACGAATTATAAAATAATTTTTTACGCTCTATTTATACATTTTCTTCGTCATAATAGGACTATTGATTTTTTAGATAGATTAACTGCAGAATGTCATAGAATGTTTTAACAGTTATATATTAACTTCAGTAAACTGGCGAACAATATTTACATTCAGTTATTTTTTTTTCTATTGACTTTGACTATTATATGTGGGTAGTCCCAATAGAAAAAAAGAAAAGTTACATTAATTCTTCAACGTTTCATATAACATTGTTCTATTTTCAAACTTCTTAAATAGTCTAGATTACAAGTTTAAACCCGTGTTGATTCTCGATAAAGCTCGTAAAAATATGAGTGAGGGCTCATTGAATTCGGAATGACATCTAGAAAAATGTGCAATAGTTTCAAACCCGCACATAAACAATTGCAAAAGTTATAAACAGATTAAAATTGAAAAAATAACGAGTTTCGTTTTTTTGCAAATAACTCGAAAACTATTAATACTTTAGAAATTTCCAATAAAAACCTCCCGACGCCCGGAAATCTATCTTTATTATTAATTACTTTAATTTAATGTTGAAAATAGAGCTCAGATGCTCTGAAACCGACCGTAGCAGGTAGAAACATTTTTTATATTATTAAATATTAATTTAAAGATTTTAAAAAATTATGGTATTATTTAGACATACAAAGAAACAATATCTCGTAGGAAAAATAATTTTTCACCGATTTTTCATAAAATGAGCCTATTGTTAATTACCAATTTTTTTTAGAGTTTGCGTTTATATTTCAAGTTGGGTAATTGTTAAACAAAAGCCACTAAAATTATTTCGCTCCGTGGAGACCTTATGTCAACTATACTTTATGAGATTATAACATTGCGATGATTTTAATTGTTATGGTCTATTAGTTATTAATTATTCCAGATAACAAAAAACTAAAAAAATGAAAAATAAGGGTTGAAATTTTTTTTTATTAATTTTAATTATTATTACTGTTATTATATTCAAAAATACTATAAGATTACATAAACTTTAATTTTTTAGTGCTATTTGTTTAAACAAATTTTAAAGACAAATAGATAAAGTACAAATTCTTGAAAAACATTTTTTTGCCATTTTATTTGCTATAAAAATTTTTTTAACTGTTTATAATCAATTTTTTCCTCTTTCATTATTTAAACAAATTATAAAAAAATGATTCTTAAAATTTATTAGTTGCAATTCTCTACAAGGGAATTTTTTTTGTTGATTTATTTGTTTATTTATTAATAAACAATTTGTTATTAACAATTGCTGAACGTGTTTATATTTTTTTTTTATAGAAAAAAAAAAAAACAAAAACAACCGTATACATAAACATGTCAAAAATGATTTTTAATATTTAAAATTCTATACTTAAAAAAATTTAAAAAATTTTTTTTTGACATGTTTATGTATACGGTTGTTTTTGTTATTTTTTTTTTATAAAAAAAATATAAACACATTCGGCGATTGTTAATAACAAATTGTTTATTAAATAAACAAATGAATTAACAATAAATAAAAACTTTCCAACTTGGAGGGAATTGCAAATAATAAATTTTAAGAATAATTTTTTTTCTTAATAATTTGTTTAAATAATGAAAAAAATAAAAAATTGATTATGAACAGTTAAAAAATTGTTTTAAGAATTTTTTTTAAATCATAATATTTTATAACAAATAAAATGGCGAAAAAATTGTTTTCAAAAATACGTAATTTATCTATTTGTTTATAAAATTTGTTTAAACAAATAGCACTAGGTGTGGGCTTCAAGAAAGAAAGCGAGGAATATGCTACTTTGGGCTTCATTTTGAGGCCTCATATTTGTACAAAAAACCTATTTTAGTCAAACGTCAATAATGGAATGAATAACTTGTATCTGTTGCATTAGAATAAATATAAATAAAAATATAAATTATATCAATAGAAATACTTTAAACATACACATTCTAAACATAATTATTTATACTAGGGCGGCACCTTTGGTGCCATGCGGCCGTAACCAATGCAATTATATTATTAGCACATCGACTACGCAATTATATTGTCGCACACAGTTATATCATTTAGTCAAAGAATTAGAAGAGAAGTGGCAACTATGTGCGGCTTCGTGTAATCTGAAACATGTATACATTTTATACAACGGGCTTCGTAATGTCACATAATTATAAAAGGCTTCGTATGACATGTTGTGTTGTTTTTAATCTATATGTCCAAAAAAGTTCCCCCCTCTCATGTTGCTCGCGTTATTATTCCCACTTAAAACATTATTAACAGTTGTACAAACTATTTAAATTACAAATAAGGCTGGGCTTCTGGTACCCTGTAGTGTGTGGTGGGCTTCGTTTCATGCGTACCATACGTATATATATATATATATATATATATATGCATAACTTTTTAAGGAAGATGAATTTTGCCAAAATATTCTAGGAGCATATTCTACATAGGTGCAGTTTTAACATGCTCGCCGTTCCCCGCACTGATGCCATCCCTACCCTTAAAAAATATAACATATAGATACTACCCAAGAAAATGATTAAAGGAATATTCAGAAGAAAAAAAATTTGCCGCCCTGGGCACCTGCCCAGTGTGCCCAGTGGTAAAACCGCCGCTGATTCTACACAAGAAGTATAAAAAAGCAAAAAAAATAAAATAGAATTGAAACAAAAATAGTGAATTTGGAAATATTGGTTGGTATTAAACGAAAAAATTATTAAAAGTATCTATACAAACCTTCGAAACTTCACGATTTAGCACCCTCCATATATTCATTATCATTTCTGTAGGATTTCCCATAATTATTTCTTATAGTGACTTGTATATTTTTCATATTTTTTCCCGACAGTTGTATTAACTACATGCGTAATATTATTATCATTATCAACGTCACATTCTATTGTAAAAGTGGTTTTGTAGATATAGCACCAACAGACGGACAGAATTAAATTAAATGGCTTTAATTTTCATAATCTACATACACTGAAACATAAAAATCTGGAGAAATCTTGAAGGGTGATTTTTTTCATAATTCACTTCCCTTCTAGTCCAAGAAAAATCGACATAAAATATTGCAAGTTGCAAAAAAATTGTCATGGGTTGAATTTTTGCATGCACCTTAGTATTAGGGTTCTTAATAATGTGTGAGAGTTCCTTATCAATTTGACCGCCGCGAAGTCAATTAGACAGGGTCAAAGTTTGCGAAAACAGTATTTTGCAAATATCTTGAAAACGGTGAAATTTTCAAAAAAAAAAATACAAAATTTACTAACCTGTGGCTGAGATAATTTGATACAAAAACGAATCCAGAAGTTTTTTTGTGGGAGAAATCGTTCACGAGATATAGTGCTCCAAGGAATCGAGAGCCTAGTAGAGATTGAGTAACAAAAAGTAAAAAAAGATCCTGTTACTCAACCTCTACTATGTATGCTCTTGACTCTTTGGAGTGCTATATTTTGTGAACGGTTTCTCCTTCAAGAAAACTTCTGAGTTCGTTTTTGCAGCAAATTATCTTAGGTCAGTAAATTATTATTTTTTTTTTTCGAAAAGTTCACCGTTTTCAAGATATTTGCAAAATACTGTTTTCATGAACTTGACCCTGCGGCCGTCAAATCGAGAAGAAACTATCACACATTATTAAGAACCCTAATACTAAGGTGCATGCAAAAATTCAGCCCGTTACAATTTTTTCCCATGTTGGATGTCAATTTTTCTTTAATTATTCGGTAAGCGAGGGAAGTAAATGTTGAGTTTTTCTCATATATATGTAAAACATAAGTAGGTATATCAAAAACACAAATCCAATGACAGAATTTTAATAATCAGTAACTTAATATATTTGACAACTTCTGAAGCCAACATGATATATATTCAATATTTTAATATAAAGGAAAAATTGCCTCCTAAGTTGTCCGGTAGATGGAGTCTTTTTTTTTTATCTACTTATTTAACGTCGGCCTATTTCCGCTACCAGGGCCTATCACCGATGCCAGGAGACAAGCTACCCCCAACCTGGAAATTTTGCCGAACCTCTTTTCGTAAGAAAAGTAGGGATCTTTTACTTGACTAACATTTAATAGACAAGGGACCGCCTGCTTTACACCCCCTCCCATAGCCACTACGTAATCCTCGTCTTGAAATTACATAGCTTCCGCGTATACACTGATATACAAGCTGCTAGAAGGTGGGATGAGATCGCTGTGTTTCCCAAGATGGATCTCACCCATCCAAGTACTAACCGCGCTGCATGTTGCTTCACTGGAGTATCAAGATACATACACAGTGAAGGCGCATCTACGCTCGCCCTTAGATAGAGTCACTCAAATTTTTTTTTTACATTTATTTACTTAACGTCAGCCTATTTCTGCCACCAATGCCAGGAGACAAACTACCCCCAAACTGGAAATTTTGCCGAACCTCTTCTCTGTCGAAGGGTAGGGATCTTTTACTTTCCTGATATTTTACAGACAAGGGACCGACTGCTTAGAGTTTTTATTTTAACAGTAAAATCTCATGTTTACCTTTTCCTCTCATAGTTTTGGTCCATTGGATTGATTTGAGCGCATTCTAGATGCAAAAATTAAAATTGGCAATTTTTGGTATATATTACTCCTGCCAATTTTGAGTCATATACCTTGAAAACTCTGGAAACTATGGCTTGTCTTATGACTCCATTGAGAGCCGATATAGGTCTTACTCCTATATGGAAAAATGATATAATAAATGGTCTGACACTAATGAAAACAAATCTGCACCCAACAGTTTGCATGTATTGTGAGACTGTCACATAAGGCAATTATTGGATAACTCTGCAAAAGGCCCCAAATTGCCCTTTATATATTAGGTCCAGGGACGCATATGTCAAAGAATTCTTGTTATATAGAGGTCAGACTACAAAAGTCTGGTCACATTTTGTTTATATTATAATTTATGTTCTCTATTAAAATGCAGGAATATCCTTTGGATCAGCTACTAACCGAAGTCCTTCTGTACAGATTTATATAAATTTTGTAAAATATGAGAATAAACATACTTATACTAACTTCTTTAAAATACTTATAAAGGATTACCTCTTGAGCACATTTTGAACCATGTTGTAAAAATCCATGAATAGCAGTAACAAGTGCGCCACCTTTTTTATCACTACATTGTTCTGCAATATAAGCAAGCCATTCAAATCTTGAGTGATGTTCATGTATAACATATAAGGCCCTTTTTAATGTCATTTCAGAATATTCTTTGCAGTCATGTTTATTCATCTAAAAAAATTACAAAATTTCGAAGATCTTAGCTGCAGCTTTTCAATCATATAATTTTTTGAAATAGATCAAGAAACTAAGATTTCATTAAGATACTCTAAAATAGTAATTACTTACGCTTGCTTGTAACAGTGCAACTGTTTTATAATAATCTGAGAGTTCGTCACCCAAAGTTGCAATAAGTGCCTGACAAATAATACCACTCTGTTTCTCATTATCATCAATATATTGTTTTAACTGTTTATGTAAGAAGCTCATCCCAGTCAGTCTTTCTAGCAAGCCACGTTGTATAGGAGTTAGATGTCTTCCAGTTTTTAGATCTATTGTAAATCCTAAACCTCCAGGTTCTTTCCGTAAAAATCTACCTTCTATGCCCTGCAGCGAGTATATGACATCTTGAAGAAGATCTTGTTCTGTTATTGTAGTTGAATCTAAAATTACAATAAAATCGGCATTTAAACAAAATCAACAATGAAAATACAAGGTATCGACGAGAGAATAACTATGATTATTACTACCCAACTAGCACACATTGCTTTATAACTAACCAAGATCAGTTTATTCATAAAGACATTTAATGCTACTTACATTACAAAATAAAATATCTAAATTTATCTCAACCTCTGAATAACTGTCAATCATATGACATATAGGGGACCTTTTGTATACATTAGTATGATGACTTCTTGTACAAAATAGCTGTTTGCGGCGAGAATTAATTCTAGGTACATGAAACTAACATTTCAAGTAATGTTTTATAGTTGGTTATGTTGACTATTTTATACAAGAAAACAATGGAATGCATATTGCGGCACCCATTTCAAATCTACCAAAAAAAATTTCCTGTGGGGAAATTGATTATCTAACTGACACATTGCTAACTTAAAAAAATTTCTCTGAACTCGCTCAATATTAATAATATGGGTGTTATATATGGAATTCCAAACTATTGAACCACATTCTAGTTGTGATCTTACAAAACTAGTGAAAAGTAACTTTAGCGTATTATTATTGTTAAAATCCTTCATATTACGCATGATAAAACCGAGATTCTTATAAGCTTTTGAAGTTATTGAATTAATATGAGGGGCAAAGGTAAATTTATGGTCAAATATTATACCCAGACCTTTAATAGTATTAGGACGAGGAAGGGTTGTGGTATCAATGTTATATTCATATAATATTACGTTCTGTTCTTCTTTACGGCAGTACGACATAACATTGCATTTAGCTCCATTAAGGAGCAGTTTGTTTTCTTTACACCAAGAGTTTAATGTGTCCAAATTGTTCTATAGTATGACAAAATCCATTTCGGTTTCGATTTTTGAAAAAAGTTTTATATCATCTGCATATACTAAGTAGTTTACATTTAAGCCGGCTGCAATGTATTAATAAAATTATGAAAAGGGGCCCTAATACAGAGCCTTGTGGAACTCCAGAAGACTGAGTGAAATTAGGTATGATTGGACAAGTATTAACGTATTATAACTTAGACCATCTTATTTAACTTCTTAAGTAATAAACAGTGATCTAATGTCAAATGCTTTGGAGACGTCAGTGTAGATGACGTCTATCTGACTTCTTTCATCAAGAGCTTCACAAATGAACTGAGACTTGCAGACTAAATTGGTAATTGTTTGATTGTCCTTCAATAAAACCATGCTACTCGGGTATTATATTGCTTCTGACATGAAATGAGACATAACTAGACAGAAGAATTTCAAATGCCTTACTGAAATCTTCAACTCACATACTTTAATCTTAGGCGACTTTAACATTACACATTATGTGCAGCAAGATATTATTAACCCAAGCCTTTCATCATTAAATAATTTTCTTAACTTATTTTATTCTAAAACAATGTAATACGGTACAAAACGTAAATGGCAGACTATTAGATTTAGTAAAATGTGACATATTATGCAGTGTGTCAAAATCTTCAGATCCCATGTCTACGGTAGATGAACATGTTATTGGCCTATAATTTATAATGTCCATGTCCTACAATTGTAATGTCCATGTCCTACAATTTGTAACAGGAATGCCGGAATTAAGTCTGGAACTGCGGTCAGTTTGGGTGTGATTTGTTTTAATGCCTGTATGACTTCTTCCTCACTTACTGAGGTTATGTGTAGTGAACCGTTGGAATTATTATTTACAGACGCATATTCAGTATCATATGGTGTAGAATTGAGAAAGTTGTTGGCAAAGAATTCTGCAAATCCATCCACTATTTGTTGAGGAATCCAGTCTGGAATCATTATAAGTCATTGCGGGCAGTATTGATGAATGACCTTTTTTTTTTTCAGATATATACGATCAGAATTTTTTTGGATTCGATTTAATGTTAACTTCAGTTTCAGTAACATATCGTTGATAAGCCTGTTTAGTCTTATTTCTTACATCATTTCTAATAAATTTATAGTAATTATAATTTTGATCAGTGCGGCAATTACGATATTTTTCCAAGCTTTATTCTTTTGTCTAAGTGTTCAGATAAGGTTCATATTAAACCAAGGTGGGTAATGTTTATTAACAGGTATATTTTTGATACATGTTTGCTAAATATTTCATTAAGTTTTTCATACAAAGTATAGACTGCCGTATTTACACATTCATAATTTTGTAGGAATAACCAATTAGTTGACATTAGCTTCTGATAAAGATCATGGAAGTTGGCCTTTTTGAAAGTAAAGCCTAAATTACCTTTTTGTTTAAACTGGTGTCAAGAAATATTTCAATACAGAGGGGTGGATGATGTTCATCTACCGTAGACATGGGATCTGAAAATTTTGACACACTGCATAATATGTCACATTTTACTAAATCTAATAGTCTGCCATTTACGTTTTGTACCATATTACATTTTTTTATAATATAAAAAGTTAAGAAAATTATTCAATGATGAGAGGCTTGGGTTAATAATATTTTGCTGCACATAATGTGTAATGTTAAAGTCACCTAAGATTAAAGTATGTGAGTTGAAGATTTCAGGTAAAGCCTCAAAGGCATCAAATAGTAGATTGTACTGTTCTGAGTTCATATCACAGGGAGTATGGAGTATGGAATTAGCAGGAGGGTGGTCAAAAACCACAGCACTTAGGCCCCAGGACCCCTTGTACATCCTCCCTCTAGGCAGACACTCGCCTAGGCCTTCAACCAACCTAATCTTTCGAAGTAGGTGGTGATGTTGCCTAGGGGCATCTCCCTTACATTGGCCAAGGTAGGCCAACGCTCTCCCAAGATGGATTCTCTGATTGATGAGACGGCTGAACAGTCACAGAGTACGTACCGTCTCATCTTCTTGTTCACAACCTCTGCAAAGAGGTGTTTCGCTTAATCTCATATTGTATAGATGTTTCCTTAGCGGACAGTGTCCAGTCTGGATTCCTGTTATAAAACGTAGATTCCTTCTGGTCATTGCCAGGTAGTCCATTGCTGTTTTCTTGTTGGGATACGTGAGTAGTTCCCTAGCAAGCTGACAGCTGCTTGTTTCATCCGACAGCTTCTTAAATTCGTTGTGGGTGTTCTCCTTAATTAATTGTATTGTCGCCGTAATCGGTAACAAACTGGCCGGGCCTGGTCCAAAGATAAGTTGGCCTGCTGCCTTCTTGGCCAGTTTGTCGGCTTTTTTGTTGCCACTGCACTGTGCGTGTCCTTTCACCCAGCATACCGAGATGTTGTTCGTACTGGAGGCACCCACAAGTGCTTGATGACATTCCCATACTGCTCCTGTGGCTATTTTGTAACTTCTCAGGGCTAGTAGTGATTGTCTACAGTCTGTGTAGATCCTGATTGTTTTGCCCGTAGTTTGTCTGCGGACAATCTCTTTTGCGGCTATGGTTATGCCCGCCAGTTCAGTTTGTACTATGCTGGCTCGCTCATCCATAGTCCATTTATATTGGATTTGCAGGCTTCTGGAATATATTTCACATCCTGCCCCCTCCTTCTTCCTTGATCCGTCTGTGAAAATGTTTATCACACCTTCACCAGTGGTCTCGTTTTCACTATTTGTCTGTATTGTGTAGGGTCTGTCAAAGACAAATCGGAGAGAGATACCATCTGTGCATGCCTGTAGAAGAGGCGTCTTCCTGACAGCCTCGTTCCACAGGCGACTTCTGGTCTCCCCACAGCCTACATTTGGTTGTAGGCCAACGGACTTGAGGCGTGCCATTGTTATTAAGGCCACTTCTCCTAGATATAGATCCAGAGGTGGCAGACACAGCATTACCTCCATTGCTCTCGTTGGCGTTGTTCGCATAGCTCCTGTTATGCTTAGGCAGGCAACTCTCTGCACTTGGCTGAGCTTGGCTCTCGCTGTAGTCTGTTTACTCTTAGGCCACCAGACCACAGCTCCATAGGTTATCATTGGTCTTATGATGGCAGTGTATATCCACATGACCACTTTGGGTTTCATTCCCCAGGTTTTCCCCACGGTCCTGCGACACTGCTCATAAGAAATGTAAGCCTTTTTTAGTCTTCTGTCTAAGTGAAGATTCCATGTTAGTTTGGCGTCAAAGGTTACCCCAAGGTATTTCACTTCTGATGCGAAACTTAGTGTTGTGTCCAGGAGAACTGGTGCTTTCAGTGCTCCTGGTTTCCTTTTTCTTGTGAAGAGAACCATCTCCGTCTTCCTGGAATTAACAGACAGCGAGTGTTCTCTGCACCATTTTTCAATTATTCTTAGAGCCCCCTGCATCCTTTCACAGAGGACTCCTTCAAATTTTTCGTTGAGCAGTATTGTTACATCATCTGCGTAGGCGATTGTGTGGAAACCCTCTGAGTTGAGGTGGCGCAAGAGGCTGTCGAGAACTAAGTTCCATAGCAGTGGTGATATTACACCTCCCTGCGGGCAGCCTCTCGCGACCATTCCTCGCACAGAAGCGTCTCCCACACTGATTTGTACAGCTCTTTTGGAGAGCATGCTGGATATCCAGCTTCCCATAATCGTGGGGACGTTTCTCTCCACTAAGGCTGCCGTGATTATTGGGAAGGTGGTTTTATCAAACGCACCTTCTATGTCTATGAAGACACCTAGGGTGGACTCTTTATTGTCCAGGGATTTCTCAATCCGACTCGCGACCGCATGGAGGGCGGTGTCGGTGGATCTTCCCAATGTGTATGCATGTTGATTGGGATGCAAAGGGTTGTCTTTCACTACGACATCCCTCATGTATTACAGGGAATATATATATTAAAGATATATAGATCTAGCCCGCTGCCAATTTTAATTTTCACACAAATAATGTCAACAAAGTAGAGCTCATTAAATATATCACAGTGCTTTCTGATATCATACAGACAAGCATTAAGTTGTTTTTTTACTGTGAGTAGCACACAGCCCTATCTAGTACAATATTTATTTATTTATTTTGTTACAATATCCAACAGACCAATGTCCAATTACAGGATAAGGGTAGATACATGCATAAATGTATAACTACAAGAACAATGATATAAAAAACAAGTAAATAGAAGACAAACAACTTAGTAAAATTCGAATATAGATCAAAATACAAAAATAATGACATGTGAAACATGAATAAAATACAAACAACTTATTGTAATAACATGAAGACGGTAAAAACATACACATATACGTATAAAATATGCAATTATATAAATTTAAAAATCATAGTTGCTTAATTCCTTGGATGTTAGTCTTAAAGATATTTGAGTATTTACAATATTATAGTTTGAGAACATCTGGAAGAGTGGTGATTGCACTAGTACATTTGTTCTGGGGGTAGGAAGCAAAAATGTATCACTGTGCCTTGAGGCAATACGCGGTACAACATAAAAAATGCTATTGTAGAGATCTTCACACTTAATGTGATTGTGAATAATTTTGTACAAAAAAATTATTGACTGAATAGTCCTTCTCTTTAGGAGACTGTCAAAGTTAAAAGTAGATAAAAGAGTATCTTGGGGAAATCCTTGAGAAGGATAGTGCCCAAATGTTTTGAAATATAAATTTTTTAGGAAGCGCCGTTGAATGTTTTCGAGTGCTGAAATGTGACAGTTATAAATTGGATTCCATATAATTGATGCGTATTCCAACTTTGATCGTACGAAACAGTTGAATAATAGTTTGCATGAATCAATATTATTGAAGTCCTTGATATTTTTTCTTAAGACAAATCCTAGTGTGTTTTAAAGGAAGATGTAACAGTTAAGTCAATATGGTCAACGAAGGTCAACTGTGGGTCAAAAAGGACACCAAGGTCTTTAATACAATTAGGTCTCTCTAGAGCCGTATTAGAAATTTTGTAGTCAAATAGACAAATATTATGCTTTCTCGAGTAGGATACAACATGGCATTTACTGATATTCAAAAATAGATTATTTTCAATGCACCAGTTATTTATATGGTGTAGGTTTCTTTGCAGATGTTCGCAGTCTGCTAGTGTGTTAATTTGACTGAATATTTTTAAATCATCGGCATATAAAAGGTAATTTAAATCAATTTTAGTTGCAATATCATTAATAAAAACTATGAAAAACAGGGGTCCAAGAGTGGAGCCCTGAGGTACACCAGATGTTTGCAAAAATTTTTCAGACTTATGGCCTCTAACTTGTACATATTGCCAACGATCAGTTAAGTATGACGTTACTAGGTTTAAGAAATCTGAAGATACGCTAAAATGTTGGAGCTAATGTAGTAGAATGTTATGATCCAATGTATCAAAAGCCTCAGAGAAGTCGGTGTAGATAACATCTACTTGACCTCTCTGATCTAAGACTTCACTGATAAATTGCGTTTTGATAACCAGATTAGTTACTGTTGATCTCCCTGAGACAAAACCAACATGCTCAGGTACTAAACTGTTGTTAACATGAGCATATAGATGATCATACAAAATAATTTCAAGAATTTTACTCAAATTGCTGATTATCGTAATTGGTCTATAATTAGTTGTCATTAATGCTGCCTTTTTTTAATATAGGTGTGATTCTAGACAGTTTCCATACTGCCGGAAAGAAACAGGTCTTTAAAATCATATTATATATAACACAGAGTGGAATTGCAAGTATTATGGCACAGTCGCGAATAAGAAACACAGGTATATTATCCGGTCCCATGGTCACATTCGGTCGAATTCTTTTAATAGCTTCTCAACATCATTAGGAGAAATATCAGCTATATGTAAAACGCTGTTTGGAGCAAATACCGTCTAGATTATCTGGATTAAAGTTTAAAGCGGATTCAGAAAAGGATTTGGAAAACAAATCAGCAAATGCTGAAGCAATTTCAAAGGGATTGTCTATATCTTTACCATTGTATTTCATGTTTAGTGGCATAGACGGAGAAGATTTCTTAGAGTTTAAAAATGTCCAAAATTTGTTTGGATTCTTTTAATTCATTTTCAATTTTGTGAATGTATTGCCTGTAGGCTAAGTGATTTTCAGTTTTGAACTCTGCTCTTAGTTTTTGAAAGATATTATAATTTTCAGAACTTTTACATTTTTTGTAATTCTCATATGCTTTATTTTTAGCTTTCAATTTAACTATTAAGTGTTTATTATACCAAACTGGGTATTTGCGAGAGCATGTTTTCTTTTTCGGCACATGTTTTTCAAAAAGAGAGTACAATCTAGAGTAGAATCCCTCCACCATGTCATTTACATCCTCTATATTATTTAAAAAACTCCAATCAGTTAATGTTAGATCGTTATATAGGTTGGGAAAATTTGCTTTCCTAAAATTATACTCATTATCACTAATTACAGGAAAATGTATGGGTTTGTCGTTACAAGACATGTTATCATTAATGTCGGGTGATAAGCATCTTCAGATACAAAAGAATCCGGAGTTTTAGAAACTTCGCAATTTAGATTGGCCAGTACTAGATCTAGAATCTTATCGTTGCAATTTGTTATATTGTTAAACTGAGTAAGATTGTAAAAACTTGAAAAATTTTGGACCGACAGAGCTTTTCTATCATAGGTACCCATATGCATGCCAACATATTCAGGTATGTTAAAATCACCAATAACTAATAGGTAGTTTTCATAAATATAATAGAATGATTCAAGTGCATCAAAGAGAATTTCATAGTCAGTTGCAGAAGTTTGAGGCGGAATATGTTTGTTCATAATTTCTATTGCGCTTAAATACATTAAAATAATTTACATCAATAAATTCACCATTATGGATTGTGTCATTTAACCAAGTTTCACTAAATGCAATAACATCGTATTCAGCCGTAAGGACAGAGTTAAGATATAGATCCTTAGTTTTTCTATGCATACCACTATAATCTGATAATAGAGGTTTTAATACAAATTTAGACAACATTGTCTGTACTTCAACCTACTGTTGTATATTGTGACCGGTCTGATCATTTTTTGCAACATATTTCGTACAATTATGAACACTTCGATAGTACTGTAAACCAGTTTAGTGGTAATCTAAGAAGATTTTTCAATAGTACTAAAAACATAAATAATTTTAGATATTTACTATGTTGGGAAAGCTGGAATTTCTTGCCCACAAATGCTGACAGTAACTCTAAATTCGAAAAATTTTATCATATTTTCACTAGACTAATGGATATTTCATTTCCACTAGAAACCATCAAGGCTAAAAAAGAAAACAGAAATTCTATAAAACACTGGATTACTCAATATCTAATTGATGAGGGTACATTTGTTAGGGACATATTTAAAGCATATAAACTAACAAATGATGAGAATATTTTAATTCGTTATAATATATTAAAGAAGAACCATTCAAATAACATTAAAATGGCAAAAAAATCTTTTCATGATTCTTTAACGCAAATTTTTAACTATAGAGGCATTGCCTTACTCTCGGCTTTCTCCAAACATTATGAATACTCGTTTCATACAAGATTAACAAATCTTCTAGAAATTGAACAAAATCTGTCAAACAACCAGTTTGGATTCAGAAAAAAGTTTGAACACAGGATGCCATTTTATCAGTCTACAACTTCATTTTAACAAATTTTGAGCATAAAAACCAAACAGCGTGTATATTATTTGATCTCAAACGTGCTTTTGATACTATTGATGTTAATTTATTACTAAATAAATTGTTCAGATATGGTATACGTGGCCCTGCCCTTGGTTGGCTATCGTCCTACCTATTGGGTCGTAGCCAAGAAGTCAAAAGTTTGTGTCTACAGGTATCCCTCAAGAGTTCATTTCTAGAGTAGGTTTGAAAACATGACAATTTTTGTCCCAGGGAACATGATTGGCATTCACCGCAATTTTTCCGTTTATTAGATTTGTTAAAATTATGACAATTTATACACTAGGTCTAGGACATTCATTTAATTTATGGTTTTGTGTATATAAGGTGCAAATAGAAACGTTTGACGAACATTGTTTAGAAATATGATGAAATTCATAACATTTGTATCAAATACGCAATTCAATGTATCAAATACGCAATTCAATGCCAACATTACAGTAGTAAATAGCTTCAAGACATTCATGATTTTAATACAGGTAGTAATGTCTGTTTGAATGACAGCTTGATACTGTCTTCTTTCTTAGTTCTGTAACTGAGATAACACTTAAGATGCTATCGTCTAATGGTACATCATTATTCTGTGACCTTATATAACTGATGAGCTCTTCTTCGCTGTGTTTTTCCGAGATACCTACTATTTTAATTCTGGGATTTAGGGCAGGAACTTCTTTCACAATATAGTTGTTCACAAGCTTCTCATTTGCCAGTTCTTTAAATTTGTTACTCATCAATTTTTTTGCATACGGAACTAGGCGACTTCCGCATAGTTTTAACATGTGGCATTCTTGAATAGTTGGATTGTTTTCGTGTACGAGTTTTTCCGTGCGAATTACATTGAATGGTCTGGGGGTAACCAAAATTAATTTCCCGTGTACGGAATGACTTGACAGGTATTTTTGTTGACATTAATTTAACCTCGAGAACTATCCAGAGTTCTTATTAAACAATATTTTGTGGTAAGAGATGATTTAGTAAATAGTGATTATGGCTATATAGATGGAATAGTTCATTTGGATGGGCTCGCAACTTTAGAGGCCAATAGGGCATCTGCACGTGACGTCACAGCTAACCTCATAATATATTTCTTAATATTCACAAGTATTACGTAGTCATTATTAAAATTTCTGCCTGGTTCCCGCACTTTCAACCAAAATCAAGTTCAATGTAATGTTTATGCAGGTTAGAAATCTAACCTATAATTATCAATCTGTTTATTAATCAACACTATTGAAAAATTATTTGTATGAATGTTTCAATATTCGCTTGGAAACGTATGGCTCCAAGCTAAAAAAGTGGATACAAACATTAAAAATGACAATAAACTTAAAAAACTTAAAATTTAAGGTTACTTTATTTACACGATAAACATTCCCTATAAGTTCGAATATATGCTAATTCCATCCAAAGCGTCTGCGTCTGTTGTGTTTTTAAATATAAAATTGGCTCAAAACTCTACACTTTTCAAGCATGGATGCACTTCTATAAATTACTACTAATGCTCACTTCTGCTCTATAGCGTCAAATGAAAAGTGTTTTTTCATTCAACGTCTATAGTTACATTGTTTAAACATTTATTATTCTGCATTATACTAATTATTTAAAATTACAATTTGTATAAATTTGAATTAATGTCAAATGTGACTTATGTTTATGTGCTTAGTTATATATAGGGTTTATGCTTACATTACTATGTACACACTGTTTAAATGCAATGTTGCCCTATCTTTCACGCGAATGTTAACTTCGCACAAAAAGTACAATTAGAATGGGATCGTGTTTCGCTTTTCTGCTCATGCACGGAAAATATTTGTGTGATCCATTGTGCACGAATTTATTCGATTAAGTTCGAGAATAGCACCTCAGAGTTCTTACAGCTAATAACTAGGCCAAAATCTCATACATTTTTTATTTTCGTAATATTTATTTGAGATTCGACAGGGTTAATATTTTTTATCATGTCGGTTTTAGTGACAGATACATCTTGCTTGTTCTTTGATTTAATGACAAAGGATGGTTGCTTTTTTGCAATACTTGCGTAACTTGATTTCACAGGTGCTGAACAAGATATTTGTTGATCATCTCTAGCCATTAGATGATTTTGTAATTCAGTTTGAACCGTACCTATAATGTCACTTTTAAGACCTGTTCTAGTTTGTGTTGCTTCTTTATTATACATTGTTATTTGTTCATTCATTTCAATAATCTCCTGTTTCATTTGATCAATCATGTTAATGATTTTTGGTAACTTATCTAAAAACTTGCAACAATCATTACAAAGTAGTTTTAACAGCCTCTTCTTCAATGGTATGCATCTCGTTTCTGAAGATGTTAGATCTATGCATTTTTATAAAAAAATTTTGTGCAGTTATCACATTCATAAAATTCATCATATTCCAACACCTTTTTTAGGCATTGTATACACATTTTTTCATATAGAAGAATATGAAAATTTTCTGAGACTACATGTAAAATTTATACTTAGTCATTTCTAGAATACAACAAATATCCATATGGATCGGACATGTTCTGCATTTTGTGAAAGAAGCACCAATTTAACAGTTATTTTTTAGGATATTCTAAATTTTATTGACCTGCAACACACTCATTCATAAAATTCAAATATATTAATTATATACCGATTCTGATGTTTGATAGATAGGGGAAAATTCAAAAGGTTAAACATTTCACCAGTGGTCGCTGTATATATATAATTATTATTCTAGTATACACATATCAACTTTTCTCTCTAAATAGTAGTGATTTTATAGTGTTAATTTAGAGCTTCAAATTCTAGACTTTTTACCAGTAGTAAACTAAAAACCTAGTGCATAGTGGTTGAAAAAACTGAGCATCAATATGCAGTAATATCGCATATATATGCATAAATAGACATTTTAATGTATAAAACGGCATTTCCATTTGTGCAACTGCGCATGCATAATGTCTGCATGCATCGGTTGTATGGTAGAGGCAAGTATGCGGAAGAAGAGATGCATACTTGAAATAAGTGCGCAAGTGGCTTGCGCAAATATGCACACATCTCCCGATTTAGGGCCGGGAAACATATGTGGCTGTCTGCCTTCTATTCCAATTTAGAACCAGCGCACAGTGGTCAGTTCTTATTTTCTTTTAGTTTTGTGTGACTTTTTTGTTCATTTATACATCGATGGAATGGTCAAATCACAGGTTAATTCAATTTGTGAAGAGTACAGAAACTTTCTGTGTCTGTGGAGAGCTATTGATCCAAATTATAAGGACAGAAAGAAAAGAGGGGATGCACACCAGTATTTGGCTGATAGGTATGAACCTGGAACTAGGAAGGCTGTATATAATAAAATAATTGCAACACATACATTTCATGATTGAATCGCACCAAGAAGTATGCAGAAATGGAAACAAGGTACACTCATGATGCAAATTGCATGCACAGAGGCAAGCGTGGAGGTACAAATGGAAACTCGGCTTTAACTTTATTTAATAAAAAGAATTTAAGTGTTTTTTTGTCACAACCTTTGTCTGTGGTTATCAAAAACCAGCTGATAAAATTATTTAATATAAGAACAGGACCAGACTTTAAAATATTATAGTTGCTAATATTGAATTCAATAAAGAAAAAATAAAAATGATAGGCTTATGGCAGGCCACCGGATAATGTACAGTCTCCTATTGATGTTCGGGACTTGAACGGTTCACTGGCGAAATGTAGTTCATCTTCTTGAGTTCGATGGATCAATGTACGTAATCACTGCATCCGGCTCAAAGGACCAATGTTCCCAGTGATGTTCGGGACTTGAAAGGGTCACTGGCGAAACGTAGTAATAAGGAGGATGTAATATGCAGTTTTTGGGTAACTGCGTACGGTACTGGCTCTGGGATCAGTGGACTGTAGGGAGTTTTGTTGTGGTGGAACCAATCCTGGAGCAGCCTCACTTTCTACTTATGGCTTGGAAAGATTGGTTAATGAGTACAAGTTATTCGTTGAAACTGATTTATTTAAAAAAATAAAATTCTATTTATACTATAACAACGATAAAACATGAAAACAAACATTAAAAACAATTATACATTACACATGTAAATATTAAACTTGGCCTGGAAAATATGCCAATTATAAGAATACAGTGTTTGCAATTGCTTGCATACTTTGCTGACCTTGTTTATATATAACGTTTATGTCTAAAGTAGAATACAATAACAATAATGCTTTATTCTACAACAAATTGTCAAGTGAGATTAAACAATGCCATTCCATAAAACAATTTAAAAAAAGTCTCAAAGCATATCTAATTGAAAATTGCTTCTATTCTGTAGACGAATTTCTAAAGGACATATCGGTAAAACATTTTTACAGTCGCCTTATTGCTTTCTTTCTTATGTCCTGTCTTTTGATGTTGATAGACATTTTATAGTAAAACTGTATACTTTAAATTTTATCTTATTACTCTACAGTACAGCCTCGCTAATCCGGACACATATGGTTCCAGCAACTGCCGGATTAGCGAGGTATCCGGACTAGTGGAGGTGGATTATTTTTACATATACAATTTTTTTTACTTGTCATAGCAACTAAAAAAACCGCTGCCTAAGGAATAACTACTTCCACATCCAGACTTCCTATCCAAGTCTCTTACAATGAAAATACTATATTTGAACTCCACTATGTGGAAATAATGGGCTCATTTAGCACTTTTTTTTAATTTGATTATCTGAAAGATCTTATTATTTTAAGACCCTGTGCAAAAAAACTAGAATTTTGTGAAACCTATAAATCGTCTAAAAAAAATCATAAAAATGGACCGCACGCGCAGTTGAGTATCGGCCGTGACGTCACTTGATAGGAACCCGCTAGCCGAAGCGGCTAGCTGCAGCGCGTTATTATAGTTTCACAATATTACAAATCGTTAACTTAAGCATTGTGTTGTGAAACTTATGCGTGTTTTGAAACTTATGTGAAGAATTCCAGTTTATTAACTATTTTCACCGATTTATATTACTATCCTCTGACTTCACGATGTTGGTCGCACCGTGCTCTTTAAAAGTCGTATATTTCGAAAATCACAGATCGGATTCATCTGAAAGGACCCTGGAACAAAATCCATAAAATGTTGATTCGGTGGAATCGGCTGAAATTTTGATATTTTGTAGTTCAAGTCATGCTGATCAAAAGTTCTTATCACATCGAGTCAATCCTATGGACAGTTTTTGATATACAGCTTGTCAAAGTTAGGTAATTTGAGTCATTTTAGACATTCAAGAACTTTTTACTCTTAAACTATTAACTTTAGCAAAAAATTGCAAGGGTCGAAATATTTTTGTTGAAGTCCAATAAAGCTCAAGAATTTTTTTCAGGATTTTTTTATCAGTTTTTAGGTTAGGTAAAATATATATATATGTCATATTTTGGCATGCTTCGGTGGGATTGGCTGAAACTTTGCTATTTTGTAGTTAAAGTCATGCTGATCAAAAATTCCTACTGCACTGAGTCGATCCTATGAGTGGTTTTCGCTCCAGAAGTGCTTCAATGGTACTTAGAGTACATTTCATGTACTCTGTACTCGAGTACTTTCTTAAGTCAGTTCTTGGTACTTGTACTCGAAAAATTAAATACAAGTACTTGTACTCAAACTTTCAAAAAATCAAGTACACGAGTACATAGTACATATAAAGCCAGTTTCAGCCAGTCTGCTCCTGTCTGTAACAGAGATGGGGTGCAATGAAAAGTACTCGAGTACCTTGAAAAGTACTCAGGTATACTGAAAAATATTCGATTTTATAATAAAATGAAGCCATTATGTTAGATCACTGTTTGCGTGATTGACTTTTTAAAAACTTTTTATTTAGTTACATGAGGAATCAACGTTGATTCCTGAATAAAAGATACAATTTATGTATGATACATTTAATATGAAGTGAGTATGATACCTGCTGGTACAAATGCTCGTTAGTCTTATTTATAAGTTTTCAAATGATGTGTCAGCCAAAGTTGAACAAAGGAAATGCAAGCTAGCTAATCAGCATAATATTGTGAGAAGTTAAAATGAAATTTAATATCTAGATAAGCAATTCAAAGGAAGCTGTTATCTAATACTGTAATATGATGCTATCTGTAATGTCGCTTTATATCTTGATGATATAGCGTATAATTTTATATAACAACTTCCCCCTTAATAAAAAAGTTGATGTTATGCAGCAACTTTTGAAAATTGTTAGAAACGTTAAATGAATATAATGCAAAATAAATTGAAACAATGTTGAATGAATACAAAGCAAAATAATAAAATACATAAAAGTTAAAATTGGTAGATGATAATAATAAGCGAGTAGTACATTACATAAATGTAATAAGAATAAAATACAATGGTCTAAATTAATAGACAAGGGTAAAACTCCACATACGAAAGTCTATGTTAACTCGATGTCCTCTTCTTCTTGAGGTTTAATACCGGGTCGCTTTCTTGGAGGGATCAGTCTAGGAAATTTGGTAAAAACTCTGCTTCGCTCTGAAGGAGGTGAAGGAGGGTTGTCCGTTGAGGGTTGGATTCGCAATGCTCCACATCTTTTTCTTCTGCATTTACAGGTTATGTAGAGTAGAACTAATAGAATGATGAGAGTGATTATGAAATATGTGAACCAAGATATGTGTTTGGTTACAAAAGGTTCGTTTATGAGGTCATCCAGGTCTTTGGAATATTGGTCCAATTTGTTTTTAGCAATATCTAGGTCTTCTACGTCGAGATTGTTTAATTTGAGAGGTTTTAATTTTGGAATTTTGATTTTGTCGGGCATGTGATTACAGCATTCAAAAGGAATTTGGATAGGATGTGAATTGTCCTTAATTTCGGAAAAGTCTTTAGCACTGGCTTGTATTCGGGTGATGCCTGCGTAGGCGTAACATCCTGGTTGTAGTTTGATGATGGAATTTTTGTTGATTAGCTCTGTTGTGGATTCTCTCTTTGGACAGTTGATGGTAATGTGAAGTGGTTCGGAATTAATTATTAGCCATGAGTTGTCTTCAAGTTCTTGGACATTGTACCCTTGATTGATGATGAAGGAGGTCTGGCAGTTTTCTGGGAGTCTAACTAGTGGTTTGAGGATTCTGGCTTCGCATATGGCATTTTGATCGATGGGATAAGCGTATAGGTTTGAACATAGTTTGGTTCCAAAATAAAGAGGTTTGCATTCTTTCAAATTTTGTATATGTACATTAAAGAATCATCGTCTCTCGCGATAAACTTTTGTGAGATAGATAAAATGTGATGTAGACCAGTTCTGTTATCAAGTATCGGGATAGGGTATAGGCGATAGGTGTTATAATTTTGGGGTTCAACAAGTGGTATTGTTAAAACAAATACTAAGTTAGAATCCATTTGAAACGCTTGTAATTCAATAATATCCAAATACTTAGCAACTGCCGATAATTTAATGGGGAGAGGCAAATTGTTCCTTCGTAAGCTCTGTGAAACTTCTTGTAGTGCTGTCACTAAGTGATTAGGGGTTATGATTGACGTGTGAATGATTCCTAGTCTGGCAAATGTTATTGAATTTAGAATGTCGTTTAAATTATCTTCGATATACAAATAGCTCGCCATTAGTTGTTCGGAAATGTATAAGAATTTTAGTTTTATATGAGCAGCCTCAATAGCTTGAGTGATGGTTTGAATTGTGCGTTCGATTTCATCGAGATCTTTGTTAAACGTTTCCTCGTCAATTTGTAATTTTTGTATAGTCGAGTTGAAGTTTTTAATAACAGAAGTCGTAACTGAAATTTGATTTTTGATTAAGTTTTCCAGTTGATGTTCGTCGTTATTTAGTTTATTTATACAATTAGTATAGTACTGGCCATCTTCAGCATCTAGGTTTCCAGTTATGGATTTGAATATTGTACCGATACCGTTAAGTATTCCTCGTTTATATCTTTTTGTATCTGAAAAGATTTCGTCAAATTTCATTTTTATAGAGTTGGATATTTGTGTTAAAAGGTTAAAGTCTGTTTTAATTTCACTCGTAAAAATAATTGACTTATGATCACCATTATTGAGAGTGTACAAGATTCTGTCTAAGATATTTTGATTTTTGTCAAAAGCTATTTTGAGGGATGAAATGTTTTTATGCACTAGCAGAGTCCATTTGTCATTTGTCACCACGATGTCCGTGTCTTGGTGGTAGTATACACCAACAGTGTTATTGATCGGGGTAATTTTGTATTGACAGAGTGCTGATCCGAACAGCAGGAGAAACCTGAAAATAAATTTAATTTTCAGTATATGGTTTCATTCTATCAAAATTTACTTTAGTTTCTTGTTTTGTTTCGAGATTTAATAAGGTAGCAGAATTTTGGAAAATTTCTTTTATTTTGAAGGGACCGTTAAATTTGTTTTGCAATTTGTTTTTGATTTGTGATTCTTTTACATAAACTAAGTCACCTATTTTGTATTCGGGTCGTTTTTGGGGAACATTTCTATCAAAGCGAACTTTCGCTTTCTCCTTTTGAGCTTGCGTTCGATTACGGGCTATTTTATAGTAGTGGGATATTCTGTTGTTTAAATCCCTAACGTATTTGGTTATTAACTCTTTTTGGTTATACAAAGTTTCAGGTGGTCTGTTGGATGTATGTCCAAATACAAGTTCGTAGGGGTGAAACCGTGTGTTTTATTTACTGAATTGTTATAGCATATTACTGCATATGGTAAGATTGTGAAAGGATGTTCGTTCGGATTTTCAGTTTTATGAATTCTTATCATTTCAGCTAGAGTAGCATGAAATCTTTCTATGGATCCGTTCGATTGGGGATGTCCTACGCTTGAATAAGTCAATTTTATGTCGTAGAGGGTGCAGAGATCTTTGAGCAAGCGGTTGTCAAATTCGCCACCGTAATCGCAATGGATTCTTAGCGGGGTACCGTAATGTTGAAAGTATAACAACAAGGTATTTACGACGGATTTGTCCGGGACTGCATAGGCTTGCGTGAATTTAGTTAACTCATCGCGAATAGTTAACGCGTAATTTCGAGTTGGGAATTCAAACAAATCGATGTTAATTCTTTCGAATGGTGTTCTTGGGGTTTCTGTGACTACTAGAGGGTTATTAAGGTTTTTCCGGCATACTTTAGTCTTTTGGCAAGTTTCGCAATTTTTTATAAAATTTTCAACGTCTTTAGTTAGACCTTGCCAAGTGTATTTTTCTCTAATTTTTCTAATCGTTTCATTTATTCCGCGATGTAGATTATTTTTACCAAAATGATTTTGCTCCAATATAATTGGAATTTCATCTTCGTCGGCAGTTCTGACGATATCTTGACAAATTACTACTTTTAAGTCTTTTTCCGCAAAAATGAATGATAGGATTTCAAGTATGGGGAGGTCTAAATTATTTTCGACAAAGTATGTCTTAGAGAGATCTAGAACATCTTGATTTTTAAATAGTACCAAAAATAAATGCTCGATTACAGATTCAATATCGAAGGGTAGGGGGATGATAAAATATCTCCTATGTCTGACCGTTTTGCTTGATACAATATTGATTTTATCGTTGTAAAATTCAGGTTAACATATGTCCTTAAAATTTTGTGACGGTCTTATAAATTATTTTGATGAAAGAAAATCATAATATCTTTGTATTCTCGATATAAAAGTTGCTTGTTTGACTAGTCTATTAATTAGTGCATTTTTCTTAAAATTCGTGTACGATTTATAATGGAATTTGAACATTCTGAAAATTGTAAATTTTTTCTTCTAAACAACGTACTGTATGTCTGTTATTTTTTTTTTTTTTGTGAAGGACTTACTAATTTAAATAATGCATTCTAGCTTTAGGTTACAGTTTAATCGTGAAAAGTTTCTGATGCATTTTTTTAATCTTATCTTGAATGTTGTTTACATGTAAAACGCGTGTAGTGAAACATTATAGCGAATACAATACAAAACTAGAGTATTAGATGTCCTGCAATTCTTGATAAAATGTTTAATTGATAAACATACAAGACGTGCTTCTGTGGGAAGTATAAATGTGCTTGTTAGAATTTCTTCGAATTTAATTTATACATTTTCTTTAAGTCACCTTTTGTTTAATCGATAAGATTAAGACTTACGGTATTTTATTTTCTATTTCCATTATTGTCAAAACTCAATTAAAGGAAAAGAAACATTTTTTCAGTAGAAGTGAACGAAAAATAAAGATATTAATCTACAGGGTGATGTTACAAATCATTTGATATAATATATCATGTAAATTTAAGATACTTTATTTTTTTTTTAATATAGGAAGGTTTTTGACTTTAACGTGAGATAGTTTGTTTTGAGTAACTATTTTACTGGAAGGATTTTATTTGGCTGAAAAAAAAAATGTTTATTAAATAATTTTGAAAAATTGTATATGTTTGTAAAACTTAATTTATTATTTGCTAATGTATTTTTTATAGTGTCGGAATCCGATTGAGACAAAACCTGGTATCGCTAATAAAGCTTAAATATAGATTTGAATTTTTGAATGGGCTCGAATTTTAGGTTTGAAAATTCTACAATTTTTGCTATTGCTTTCATAGATGCTAAAAATAAATTTTGTTCTCTTATGTTCATGTGTATGTGTGGTATATGAACTTTATTTTGATTGCAAGAAATTGTTCGAATGTTTCTTAGAATTTTATTTATTTTCCGAATTTTCGGTTTGCGAGAAATTTCGTTGCCGATTTGAAATGAAGGTTTTGAAACGATATTAGGTGTTTTTATTTTTACTTGTAATTTCGAATCGCTTTTTGAAATGTTAAGGTTTGAAACTGTCGGCTTAGGGTACGATTTTGTATCGGAAATGTTAATTCTTTGTAGGTTAACAACAGTGGAGGTTAAATCTGAGATTTTTGCTTTTGCCTGTATTTCTGGTTTGGCATTAGTGTTAGCCAAATTACGTTTTAGTTTAGTTATTTTTTCGGTATGTGGTTCATAAGGAATTAAATTATTTTTGTTGCCTAAATTTTGATTTTTAATTTCAAGATTTCTGTTCTTAGGTTGGAAATTCGGCTCTTGACAATTTGCATTAAAAATTGCTTTGAATTTTTGTACTGGTTCCAGCTTAAGGTTAGAAAAACTTACAGTTTTCGGTATCGCGTTAGCGTTTAATATTGATGTTAGAAATTCTCCGTTGTTATCGATTTTTTCAAGAGCATTCGGTAGGTGTACCTTTTCATTTTCCTGAGCTAACAGTATAGCCTCGGTGTTTTCCAAGTTACATTTTAATTTGAAAATCTTGTTCATACGTGATTCGATAGGGATTACATTTTTTCGTTGTCTACATTTTGATTTTTTATGATGCTTAAATTTTGATTTTTTGTGATGTCCAAATTTTGATTTTTTATAGTAGAATTTGTAGTTGGTTGTAGAGGTAAATTTTCTGTAGCTATATCTTCCGTAACTTTAAATAACGGTAGAGTTTTAAAATTTGTGACTAGCTGTTTATTTTTAAAGTCTATTCGACATTCATATTGTTCTAGAAAGTCTGCGCCTAATAATCCATCAAAATCTATATATATCTAGATTATAGATATAAACCTTGTGTGACTCATCTGAAAAGGGGATGAGAACAGATTCGTTGATATAAATTTTTTGATCGGTAATACCCTGTATAGTTATATTTTCAGGGGATCTACGTCTATAATTTTCAGCTGTCTTGGGTTTAAAAATTGATATACCTGCACCTGTGTCTATTAAGATTTTAAATTTCCCTGTTGCGTCTTTCGTATAATAAAGATTTTTTGAGTTTAGCATTAACAAGGTACGAGAAAGCGTATTTATATGAACTTTTGTTCTGGGGAGTTCAGCATGGGGTCGATATTGTCGTTGAGGTTCATAGTTTGTATTTGAGTTTCTAGCTCCGTAATTGGTTCGAATTTCTCGTTGGGAGGATCTGTTGGTTGGTCCAAACCTTGGCAAAAATCCTGAGGGTTAGCAGTATAATCCTCGTATTGCTCGTATTGAGAATTAGCTGTATAATTCTCTTGGAAATTTTGAGTTTCAAAGTTATAATGTTCGTAAGTATCATCTGCAGTTTGGTAATCAGAAGAATAGTCACTGTATTGATTAACATCGCATTGGTTTTCATAAGGTTCGTAATTTACATGATGCGTTTTTTGTTGATTAAAACGGTTGAAGTTTGGGTTTGATTGAATAGCAGAGGGTCTTTGCTGATTGAAATTCGGGTTCGGTCTTATGGCTGAGGGCCTGTTTTGTTGTGGTTGACTAGATTGATTAGGTTGAGGGAATGTCCTCTGATTAAATTGATTGGTTTGAGAAAAATTTTGAAAATTTGGGTTTCCTTGATAATTTGGTCTCTGGAAGTTTGATGTCGATGGCATAGACTGTTGCTGTTGCCTTGTACGACATTCGTTTATGACGTGTCCATTTCTTTTACAAAATGAGCAGAATTTCTGTTGAAAATTAGAGGTTGGTCGTTTGGGTTGTAAATTGGGATTTTTGACCACTGTTTTTCGGAAATTTTTGTTGTTCAAAATAGGAGAGTTGCAGTTCTCTTCGAATTCTGCTAACAGCTTTTAGTATGGTTGGAGGGTTACTGGCACGTATGATGCGGCCTAAGTTTGGTTCTAAGCCCGTTAACAAATCATTAAGCGTCATGGTTTCTATAAGATCTGATTGTGCCATTCTTTGCGTTCCCGTGAGATTTTGTTTTTGCACTGCGGCGTGCATCTTCGCGTTGTGCATTTGTAGACGCGATACAAATGTTAATGCGGATTCGCCTGGCAATTCGTGAATGCGCTGCAGGTTCTGAATCAGGGCCGTTAGATCTCTGGAGTCCCCAAAATGAGTTTCCAAGAGTGCTTTGATTTCTGGCCAGGTGCCAGGGTTGCGTGAATTAATTAATTCGGCAGCTTTGCCTTTTAACTTATTTTTGATGTGGATTGTTAGTAAAATTTTCTGGTCATGGATTGCCATACTTTGTGCACACTGACATGAGTTTAAAAATGTTTGTAAATTAATGGCGTTGCCATCAAATTCCGGTATCAATGAAAATACTTCAGAGAGCTTGTAAGGCTCAATTTGCTCTGGTTGTTGTTGTTGTAGTTGTTGTAGTTGCTGTTGTTGTTGTTGTTCGGCTGGTGCCGGTACAATTGGTTGAGCTGTCTCTGGTTGAGCTCTGTCTGGCATTTTGCTTTGTATTTAAATTATTTGGATTGCAAAAAGAAATTGGTTGCGTATCAGCAGTATGATACGAACTTAAATTAAATTAGCTTGTTACGTTGCGTGTGCAAATGGATTGTATATTATCTGTATAATACACAATGTTTCGTATTAGCAGTATAATACGAAAATAAATAAACTTAAAATTAAATAAACTTGTTTCGTTGCGTTTGTAAAGGAATGGATTTCACTTTGACAATAGAACTGTTCACTATGAATAAAGTAAGCGAGATGATTCTTAAAATGACTTATGTGAGTATTTTCTTCATCTGGTTAGTAGGTTCTTCTAATTAAAGGATTGGGATCCACCACCACGGCTAAGAAGTTCTCCTTGTTCTAATGGTTCTTTTCCAATGGTTAGGCACCTTTTGCAGATGGACTCCTTGTTCCGCTGGATACGTTTACCACTAGTTAGGCTCCCGAACAACGCGATGTTAGTTAGATCCGTACGACTGCGCCATTTGTTAGATCACTGTTTGCGTGATTGACTTTTTAAAAACTTTTTATTTAGTTACATGAGGAATCAACGTTGATTCCTGAATAAAAGATACAATTTATGTATGATACATATAATATGAAGTGAGTATGATAACTGCTGGTACAAATGCTCGTTAGTCTTATTTATAAGTTTTCAAATGATGTGTCAGCCAAAGTTAAACAAAGGAAATGCAAGCTAGCTAATCAGCATAATATTGTGAGAAGTTAAAATGAAATTTAATATCTAGATAAGCAATTCAAAGGAAGCCGTTATCTAATACTGTAATATGATGCTATCTGTAATGTCGCTTTATATCTTGATGATATAGCGTATAATTTTATATAGCTGCCGTGGTGTGCCCAAAATTTAAACTTTGCTGGTACAATTCAGTAAAAGACGACACTGACTTGACCTTGACCATTGACTGTATTAAACGAATGGTTGTTCTTGCTGGGGATCTCACTTCTCCAGCAGGGCGAAATAATTTAGATATAATAAGAAACCAAAAAGAAAAGGAAGAGAGAGAGAGACAGAGAGAGAGAGAGAGAAAATTTTATTAGCATTTGTTGCTATACAAAGACAATCAAATCTTACAGATTACAATTATTTAAAATACAATACATACATATATAATAAATAAAACAGAATAAACAAAACATTTAAAAACAAGACAACATAATTTGAGATAGTTCTCTTAAATATGTTAACATTGTGATGACAGACTTTAATGAACCAAAGAGAATGTGGAAATGGAATCCAATCAGGCGAAGTCAAAAATTGAACTGGAGTTAGCGCGATAAGTACTTGGACGAAGCGAAGTAATATAGATATTTTGACAGATTACCCAATTATCAAAAAGCTTTTTGTTAAATATTACACTTGCCTGCCTTCATCTGCCGCTGTCGAGAGATTATTTTCATACGTTATCATCAATAAACAGTCCTCGGCGTCATGCCCTTAGAGACGAATATTTTAAAAAGTTGGTGATGATGAAAGCCAATAAAATAGGCACATTTTAAACCAGATTTACCAGAAATGTTGGTTGGTTGAATTGGTTGGTAATATTTTTGTTTTATTATTATTACAAATATAAATAATATTAGTAAATGACTAAATAAGCAGTACACCACACCACACCACTAGGGATTGTATTACCGGCTAACCGGTAAACAGAACAAAAACACATGACGATAATTACCGGTTATTTTAATTTTTTACCGGTTATTTCGGTAAATTCTGAACTTACGATATGTCACGTATTCAACGTTTTTATTTATGTCAGTGACTAATATTCACTAAATATAGACGGACTGTCCCAACACAGCACTTTTAGCAATAAATAAATAATATTATAAAAAATAAAACCTAAACACCAAGCCCTAAGAAATACAAGTAAGAGAGACAATGACAATATCTTGCGACAGGAAATTGAATATTTCACTGCCTAAAATATCTGTGGAAAACATTTAGAAGAATATTATTACCAATTCTTATTAACTTATCGACCTTTTAACGGGCTATTTTTAAAAAATATTGTATTTTTAAATTAGGTATTCAGTAAATGCCCTATTTGAGTTTATGTTTGTTATTTTTGTTATTTACAGAATAATTATTTATTTAAATTTATTTCATTTATACTGTTTCCCTTTGATACAAAAACTTTTATAATAATAATAATAACTTATTTTACTCAAAGTAAAAATGGTACAAATTGAACTGTAGAGCTCTTCTTCCATTTGCCCAAATACAAATAACCTAAATCTAAGATTATAAAAAGATTATAAAAAAAATATTAATACATATAAATCTAAAATTTCAAGAAAAAAATAATAATTATTTTATTTGTTAATATTCAGTAGTGAATTGTAATAATCTAACAAATGTTATATTTTATAATAATAATAACAATAATAACAACAGCAGCACTCAGACATGCGAGCAGACAAGGGGAATGGGCAGAAGCGAAGCAAAAAGGTTAAAAGTAAATAAAATTATATCGGAAAAAGAAAAAGAAATATACGCGCATCCACAACGCAGCATCAAGTCTCCTGCTTCTGATCAGCCAAAATGTAATTTTTGACAACTTTAATAAAAAATTTTTTTGATTTATATTGTTTATATTCATTTGGAAGTTCATTTCAAAGATGAGGTGCAAAATACGTAAATGATCTTTGAAAAATCGCAGTTTCATGCTGAGGCACCAAAAAATTTTGTATGTATCTTGTATTATGCAAGTGATCTCGTGAAATTAACTTATTTCTTAAGTACTGGGGCTCGTCATTATGAATTATTCGCCAAATAAGTGTGAGCATGTGTAAACGTCTGCGGCTTTCCATGTTTAATATGCTATGTTTATTTAGATGTGGTGATATGTGTTGTCTATATGGAATACTGTAAATATAACGCATACATGAATTTTGAAATTTTTTAATTTTCTTTTTTGCTGTCCCCGATAGTAACTTTCCATATACAACATCACCATAATCAACTAAAAATAATACGAGTGAATCACAAAATTTTGATTTACACTCTCTAGATATGTCTTTCGCAAAACTGTACAATTTTTTCAATCGACTGTAAGCGAACTTCAATTTGGGCAAAATATGTTTCTCGAAGCCTAATTATATTAATTATACGTATATAAAAATGTTTTTTGTTAAATTTAGATAATTTTGTACATGGAAAAAGACAATTGCCATTTTCGCCATTCTTAAAATTACCGGTAAATACCGGTTAACCGGTTATTTACATTTTTATTTACCGATTTACCGGTTATTAAAACTTCCGGTAAATTGCAATCCCTACACACCACCCCTGTAATTTCTAACATCGTTAATCCTAATATATAAAAGATCAAGAGACTGAAAGGTATTTGTATCTATGTATTAACATATTTTAGTCATTCCCAGTTGTTACTTGTATTTTTTTGCTATAACGGTTTAAAGGTAACATTTGTTTCAGCTCAAACACTTGCACCGTATTATTGTACTCGGGACTCGGTACTTAAAAAATTGTACTTGAGTACTTGTACTCGAGTACTTGTAATCGGTACTCGGAAGCTAAAAATCAATTGTAGTCAGTACTCTGTATTCAAGTACATTTTAGCTGTACTCGTCCCAGCTCTGGATGGCGATAGTGGTGGCACTACTGGGGATGAGAGAATAGTGGTATGGAATGCCATTTTGTCTCGTTTTGTCTCTGCCAACTTTCTTCCCTCCTGGTTAAGTCGGCCATTTTATCATTCAATTTATCAGAGGACTTTATTTGCCAACAGTCTTTCTTCATTTTTTGGACCAACTTGACGATCTTGCCATCTTGACGATAAGTTTGTGTTGATATTTGTCATTACTGGATTGAATGGAGATATGATTCCAATTATCCCATCCTTGATCCATAATAGCTGATGCTGTTGCTCGGTTAAATGATGGAGCAGTGTTGTGCGTTGAGTTTCTTGAGACAGTCGTTGTCAAATTGCGTGATAACCTCTGAGGTATTTGCAACATCTTCTTGGAGTTTAAACTTGGAGTACCTCAACTCTATCCTGAAGGTAGCTCTCTCTATCCGAGTATGGCCAATGTGTTCTACATATAGTCCGGGTGGTGGATAATGAATAGTGTACCTGGCTTGTGTAGAATCTGCATCGGGGCAAACAGCAGACAGAGCAACAGGAACAACGTCCAGAGATTAACAGACCTTCCCTTGCTCCTTGGAGGCTGTTGACTGGTAGTTGTACTCACGAAGTTTGTGGCTGCCTGCTCTTCTATGGTTGCATCGTTGGGATTCTGACACAACAGGTAACGGAATGACCTTTTTTTCATGTGATCAGGACTCAGATGCTCTTGCATGAATTCTTCATGCAAAGGTTTGGAATCTCCCAGTTTGGAAGGATTATCTTTCAGAGGAATTTGGACGGTGTAGGTTTTGTCTGTGCTTCGTGTTGTAGTTTTGGAGAAATGTTCTTCATATAATGTGTCATCTGGGGACAGGATTCTCTGGACAGAGTCTTCTTTTGTGTTCCAAAATTTTGTTAACTGTTCATCTACTTCAGTACGGTTTATCATGCTGATGACGTTAACATTGTTAGGCTGGGTCTGCTTAACGTTGCCTGAGAGTATCCATCCCAGTTCTGTTTTTTTGACCTAGGAGACCATCCTCAGTTTTCTGCAGCCCTTGCGGAACAATTTTTCCATACTCCTCAGCTCCGAGAATGCCTTCAATTGGTCCAGGTTTCTTATATGTGAGGTCAGCGAAGATTTGGTTTTGCCATTGTTGCTCATTTAGGTCTTCTAGCTTGTATCTTGGCATGGTTTGCGTCAATTTAAGTAGTACTAGAAAATTGACATTTACGGAGAAAAACTAGGAAATCGTGGGAACCTTCTACTTGATGTCTTGGGTCTTCCTTCTCCGAGTCCGGTGACTTCTGCTCTAACTTTCTGCCTGGTAATTTCAAGTACTTTAGCGGCTCTTTCTGTAATGAATGATAACTGAGAGCCGGGGTCAATTAGTGTTCGCAGATATTCTAGTGTCCCTGACGATGATTTGATACGAATCAAGGCGGTGGCTAATAGGACTCTGTTATCTTGTCTTCCAACATGGCTGCTGGATGATGACTGTTCTTTCATGACTGTGTGTCCAGTTGTCATAGTAGTATGTGTAGCAACCCTCAAAGTGGTAGCAGGAGGGGCGCTACCTCTAGCTGATGTTGATGTGGATTCTCTGTGTAGCATTGTTGATCACCGCAAGTTTAGCATAACTACAGACGTTGGAGTTATTGAAGCTGTTCTGGCTATTGCAGGATAACATGTTCTTGGCTATGGCAGTGGACTCAAGGGACTGGAATCTTCTCTCCAGGAACTCCATCATCTCCTTTAAACCTTGAACCTTATGTGGGGCCTTGAGACATTGTTCATATAACTACAACCAGTATCTACAATAGGGGAGGCGGTGTACTTATTGCCATACACAAATCCATATGCAGTTCTCAGCTAAAATCGTCTCAATCTCTTGAAGAATTATTTGTCTCCCTAGGTAGAGGCAATAAACATATTATTGGAGTTATATACCTACCCCCGAGATCGTCCCCAAATGCTTATCGTACGTACAGCGATGATATTGACTCTATAATGGAAAGACTTCCTAATACCTAAGTGCACCTATTTGGCGACTTTAACTTACCCAACTGTACTTGGAATAAAGTAAACTTATCCTCCACAGGAAGTGCTACACCAACTGCACCATTACATGAAATTGAAGCGATCGAAATTTTGTCTAATATATGCTCTTATCACAATTTATTCCAAGCCAACGTTGTCCGTAACGATGGAGGTGTTTTGTTAGATTTGATTCTCTCTCATGACGAACTTCCAGTAAAATATGCAGATGACTACTTAGTTCCACTTGATTTAAGTCACCCCCCCTTACTAACTACTATAAAACTGGTCAATCAATCGTCTAATAGCCATCCTGCTCAAGAGTACTATTATGATTTCAAGAATGCAAATTATGCCGCTATTTATGAATGTTTAGGTGCCATCCCATGGGATGACCTATTAAGTGATAAATCATTAGACTCTATGATGAATATCTTTTATGATGCTCTTTACTGTGTTTTTGAGTTATATGTTCATATAAAAAAATCATCAGCTAGTAAATTTCCTACGTGGTTTTCTCCTGAATTGATAAATTTGATTGTTTTAAAGAAAAAGGCGCATAAAAAGTATAAGAATTGCAACAGCCCTGAAAACTAATGATAAATCATTAGACTCTATGATGAATATCTTTTATGATGCTCTTTACTGTGTTTTTGAGTTATATGTTCCTATAAAAAAATCATCAGCTAGTAAATTTCCTCCGTGGTTTTCTCCTGAATTGATAAATTTGATTGTTTTAAAGAAAAAGGCGCATAAAAAGTATAAGAATTGCAACAGCCCTGAAAACTATAATGATTTTAGTATTTTGAGATCCAGATGCAAAATTCTCTCGCAACAATGTTATACGAACTACAAAAGCTTTATGGAGTCTTCCATACAGAGTAATATAGTCTTTTTGGAAATTTGTCAATTTGAAAAGATCTGACAATCGATTACCCAACGAAATGTTTTGGATAACAATCAGACAAACTCAATCCCAGTAATAGCAAACTTATTTGCTGAATACTTTGCTTCAGTTTATTCCACGAGTACATGCGATTTACCCAAACAGTTTTGTGCCTCTAACACTAATATAACAAATTTAATGCAAATAAGGGGCCAGGGCCTGACGCTATTCCACCAAGCATACTTAAACATTGCAGCTTTATTTTCGCAAGGCCTCTCTATTACATATTCAATCAGTCTTTACTCTCTGGTCAATTCCCTGTCTACTGGAAATTCAGTTATATCACACCTATATACAAGTCAGGCAATAAATCAGATATTAGAAATTATCGTCCTATAACAGTCCTTAGCACTATACCTAAACTATTCGAAAGCTTAGTTACTGATTACTTAACCGCGAAGCTTCATAATGAGATCATTAATGAACAATTTGGATTTTTTGCTGGTAGGTCCACTGAACTCGGCCTGGTGACCTATGTTAGCTATCTGTCGAGGGCCTTGGAGAGCGGTTATCAGGTTGATGCAATCTATACTGATTTCTCCAAGGCGTTCGACAGGGTAAACCATAGTGTTTTACTGGCCAAGCTTAAATACTATGGTATAAGTGGTTCAATTATTGACTGGTTAAAAGATTATCTTACTGAGAGAAAACAGATTGTTCGTATCAAAAATGTTCTTTCTAATGAAATTTCAGTCACCTCCGGTGTGCCACAAGGGTCACACTTGGGACCATTGTTGTTTAACTTATTTATTAACGACATCAAATACTGTTTTTCTTTTGGAAAAATTCTTCTATTTGCTGATGACCTCAAAATGTTTTCTATAATCCGGTCTGAAAATGATGCCTTACATATGCAAGCTGATTTAGATACTCTTGATAACTGGTGCTCGGTTAATGGTATGACATTAAATATCGATAAGCGTCATACAATGAGATTTTACCGTAACAGGGACCCTATTATTTTTAATTATCAAATTAACGGCAATCTTTTAGATAATGTATAAGTAATTAAAGATTTGGGTGTCTTACTTGACCCAACCCTTAACTTTCAGGCTCATATTTCTGCTGTAACTAACAAAGCATTAAAATTACTGGGATTTGTCAAACGCACAACTACCGATTTTTCCAACGTACAGACTCTTAAGATTTTATATTGCTCACTTGTGAGACCACACCAAGAGTATTGTTCCTCAGTCTGGTCACCACATTACAATATTTATGTACGAAAGATTGAGTCAGTTCAACATAAATTTTTGAGACATGTTGCCTTCAAGTTAAATATTTTTATTGATGACTATTCTGATCTTGAATCACTTTTAAACATTGAATCTCTTAATGAACGCCGCCAGCATAAAGACCTGATATTGCTTTTTAATATTATAAATTCTAAATGTAACTGTCCTGAATTATTATCGCAGATAAATTTCTACGTTCCTCCTCGAAATACAAGACAAAATATTACTTTTTTCGTGCCCTTCTTCAGGACAAATTATGCATATAATTCTTGTTTACCGTGTATACTTCGGTTAGCGAACCAGTTCGAAAATATTGATTTTTTCAATGCAAATCTTAGAACTTTTAAACATTAACTTCATCAATCTATTCATTAAATTATTACCATTCACTTTAGTATTAAGTTTTTATTAGTGTAAATTTTTATTAGTGTTTAACTCTGTTTTATCATTCATGTATATCTACCAATCTACCATGTATTTTAGCTATATGTTAGTCTATCCTTGTCATTTTATTGTTGTCACTCTTCCTTCATTATTACTCATTGTCTGTACTAATGGGTTCGCCCGTTTATATGAATAAATAAATAAAATAAATAAATAAATAATCAGATGGTCTCTGAGTCCCATCTTCTGGTAATGATGCGAGAAACTAGTGGTCCCCAAGACGTAGTGCTAATACCTACGTTTTCAAGTGCCTTTAAATGGTAATGTCGTGTAGCTGCCTTAATTCATGTATGGACTCGCTTTGCATTGGGAGTATATTCAGGACTTTGTCAATTAGCTTGGATACTAAAAGTCGGCTGTTTTCGTATCTTTGTCTCAGTAACTCCCAAGCTGCATCATAGTTTCCATCTGTGATTTGGAAATGTTGAATCATTCTGCTTGGCTCGCCTTGGATGTGGGTTTTGACATATTGCAGCTTCTCGACTTTGGACAAGGACATGTTTGAATGAATAGGTTTTAGGAATATGTCATTAAAGGTGGGCCAGTGTTCAATGTTCATAATTTCCATCGAAGAATGGAATTGAAACTTTAGGAAGGTATAGGTTGGATTTGACTGCATTAGAGTGGGGGACGCTGCGTCGATCTTGCTTGAAAGATTTGTTACGGCACTGTCATATCGTTGTTTTGCATTCTGGTACTTGCCATATCCGAAGTAATTGGACTGGAACCTGATTTCGTGAATCATAATTTCTTCGTGTAGGGCCTGGATGTTACCCCACTGGTTATTAGTTCTTTCTAGTAGCAATTCGTAACTTTTTTGGGTTTGATTTTGAGCAGCTCTTTGTCAATTAGTTGGATGGTCTGGTCTAATTCTTGCATCCGATGCGTCTGACATTTAATTTGCATAGATTGCTCGGCGTCATTGTTTGGATCCTCAAAGGCTGAATGTGGTTGATCGGCGTCTTCATCAGACTCTTCATCGGTTGCATTCGTCGTCGCTTGAAGGTATTTTCTTGCCTCTTCGTACTTTCTCAGTATTTGGCTGTAATAGTTCATCTGGATGTACTGGAAGGTCCAGCGTTCGTATTTTGGCATGGTTTTTGTTCACATTTTTCCATCTACTGATGCAAGCCGACTGAAAATGTATTCTTCAGTTTTCCTCGATGCGGAATCCTTCTTTGCATTGGTAAGAATCTGAGCAAGTTGTTTGCTCAAATTCTCTTGTTGGAGGCTGAGTTGGTTCATCTCGTCCATGGATGGCATCTTGGTTAAGTAAGATTTAGTTTAGGCTAGGGCTGGCTTGAATTTTTTTTTATTCGAAGTGGCTTGGACTTGAATTGTTTGGTTTTCTTCTTCTTCTTCTTGGGTTGACTTTCGCTTGAATGGGTTTTGTTTGATTTGTGTTGGATTAGGTGGGCTAGGGTTGATTGGTTCAGTTTTGGTTGTTTTTTTTTTCTTCTTGGGTTCCTTGGGTTGGCTTGGCTTAAACGGTTTGGCTTTGGTTCGCTTGGGATGTATGGACTCTCTGGCGATTTGGTTGGTTAGGTCGGTTTGGATTGTTTTCTTATTCCTCTTCTTCTTAGATTAATACGGGTGTATCGACTAGTTTTTTGCTCAAAGGGCCAATGTACAGTCTCTCAGTGATGTTTGGGACTTGAATGTGGCACTGGTGAAACATAGCGATAAGGGGGTTGTAATATGCAGTTTTTGGGTAACTGCGAAGGGTACTGGCTCTGGGACCAGTGGACTATAGGGAGTTTTGTTGTGGTGGAACCAATCCTGGCGGCAGCCTTACCTCCTAATTATGGCTTGGAAAGATTGGTTAATGAGTACAAGTTATTCGTTGAAACTGATTTATTTAAGAAAATAAAATTCTATTTATACTATAACGACGATAAACCATGAAAACAAAGATTAAAAACAATGATAAATTACACATGTAAATATTAAACTTGGCCTGGAAAATATGCCAACTATAGGAATGCAGTATTTGCAATTGCTTGCATACCTCGCTGTCCTTGTTTATATATAACCAGAAGGCCAGATGGCTGCGCAGGCTGTAGAGCCAAAAGCGCAATCAGAAGGCCAAACGGTCGTGCCGAAGGCCAACAGCCCGAAAATCACCAAACCCAAAGATCAACAGGGTGCTAAGGCTGAAGAGCCAAGCACATCTCGATCCAAGGGTAGCCTCAGGGTCAACTCGCTTGAAGAGGTTGACCTAATGTCAGACGACGAAGTTCACTTCGCGCGTCTGTCAGGAGCCGCCAGAAAGAAGCTCCAGGATCGGACCAAGGCAGGTCAAGATTACATACAGGCCAAAAGGGCCGTAATCAAAGAGAACTTGGTCAGATTCCAAAAAGGCCAATTACAGGCTAAAGACCCCAGGAAGGCCAAACAAAGGCCCAAAGGGGAAAAAAAGGAGAGCCAAGAAGGCCGACATGAGGCCCAAAAAAGGCCCCGCCAAGAAACCGTCACGCCCCCCAGTGGCCAGCGACGTAAGAAAAAGGCCAAATTGGAGGATTTATCCTTCAAGGAGGCCCTATCTGCCGAGAAGGTCGCTGTGGTGCAGGACGGTTTCCCATTGGAAACAATGGAGCCGGAAAGGCTGAAAGCCGTCCAAAGCTCCATAATGGAGGCTTATGAGAGGATTCCACTGGAAGGACCTCAGGTGCGCTTTGCCAGGTGCACACATAGGCCAGGCTACCTCCTGGTGACATGCGCAGATGCAACAAGCGCAGGGTGGCTGCGGGATGTCGTTCCCACGCTCCAGCCTTGGGAGGGCGCAAGCCTCAGAGCACTGGAGGGGAGCGAGATTCCGGGGTTACACTCGTGCTCTGTGTATGTCCCCGATGAGGATGGCCAGAGATTAGAGGCCGACAGAATACTCGCCAGATTACGGGTGAGTAATAGGGGCCTAAACACCAACCTCTGGACGGTGTTTGGGAAAACACCGTCCGAAAAAGGGCAACTGTGGACCTTCTCCATGGACAAACAGTCCATGGAGGAGCTCCATAAACTTGATTTGAGTCCCTACTTCGGAATGGGAAGGATAAAATTCCGCCCGAAGGAGCAGGGACCCAAAAAAGTATCACAAATCCCGGAAGGCAGCCAAACGGCCTCGGGTAGTGGAACACAGAGGGAGAAGGGAGAAGGCATGGAAAAGGCCCTCCCTTCCCAGGAAGGAAGCTCCTCGAGCCAAAGTGGGCTAAGTCCGCTTAAGAGGCTTTCAGCCCAAGAGCGGACGGCGCTCATGGAGGTGGAGGAACTTGCTGGGGAGGACCAGTAAACCTAGGATCTTCACCAAAAAAAGAGAAGAAATCAAGGTCCTGCAGGCGAATCTCCATCATGCCAAGGCCGCTTCGGCCATTTTATGTAGGAGATTCGAGGAAGAAGGCATAGATGTTGCCCTACTGCAGGAACCCTGGCTTGTCAAAGGAAGGCCTGGAGGCTTAAAACCATTGCAAGGTAAGTTACTGTACAATACATCCTCAACTAGACCTAGAGCATGTATCGTATATAGCAGTAGAGTAAGTTGCACATTAATTCCAGTGCTTTGCACCGATGACTTTGTTACAGCTACCCTAACAGCGTCTACGGAGGAGGGGATGAAGAGCTGGATTATATGCTCCGCCTACTTCCCAGGCGAGGAAAGGTTCTGCCCTCCGCAACTCCTGAGCGACATAGTTGCCTACTGCGGAGAAAAGAACCTTCCAATGATAACAGGATGTGATGCCAACGCACACCATATGGTATGGGGAAGCACCAACGTCAACACAAGGGGTGAGTCTTTATTACAGTTCATTCTAGGTGAAGGGTTACTAATAGCCAATACAGGCAAAAAACCTACTTTCGTTACTTCGGTACGTAAAGAAGTCTTAGATATAACCTTATGTACGAGTAATACAAGCGCTAACATTATAAATTGGCATGTGTCAGAAGAGCCATCAGGTTCCGATCACATGCACATAAGATTTGACATTACGACCCCATCCCTGACAGAGACAAAGTTCAGAAATCCCCGAGAGACCAACTGGGAAGGCTACTTAGAGTCCCTCAGAAGGCACCTGCAGGGAGGGACAGTATCTGGAAGGGATGTAGGGAGCCTTGAGGTAGCAGTGGAACAGGTAAGCGAGGCCATAATGGCTGCTTACCAGGAAAACTGTCCAGAGAAAACAAGGAAAAACAGGGGTAAAACAGTCTGGTGGAACAAACATCTGGAAGGCCTCAGAACAGAAGTGAGAAAACTGTTCAATAAGGCCAAATCCAGACAAGACTGGGATACCTACAAAGTCAAACTCACGCAGTACAACAAAGAAATCCGTAAGGCCAAAAGAGACTCATGGAGGAGGTTCTGTGAAGAGGTCGATGATGGCCCTGCAGCCTCTAGAATCCACAGGGTCTTGGCCAAGGATGGTTGCACTGCAAATGAAGTAGGCCTCCTTAAAAAGGAGGACGGAACCTACACGGAAACACTGACGGAAAGTATTGAACTGCTCATGGAGGCACATTTTCCGGGCTCACTGGTAGTGAAGGGATCGGAGGCCGTGCAATTCCCAGATCAAAGGCCTGAACGGCCCAGACCTGAGGATTGGAGGCTAGCCAATGAGGTAGCGAAACCCAACAAAATCAGATGGGCAATTAACAAATTCCAACCATACAAATCTCCTGGTATGGATGGAATTTACCCGATTCTGCTCCAAAAAGGGCAGGATATAATAGTACCACATCTGTGCAAAATATTCAGAGCCTGCCTGGCCTGGAAATACATACCACACATGTGGCGGAAGGTGAAGGTCACCTACCTACCAAAAGTAGGCAGGATATCAGACCAAACGCCCAAGTCATACAGACCCATAAGCCTGTCCTCTTTCCTACTTAAAACGTTGGAAAGACTACTGGACAGGTACATTAGAGACGAGGTACTAAGGGAAAACCCCCTTAGCGAACGTCAATATGCATACCAGCCGGGAAAGTCAACAGACCTCGCGCTGGATGATTTGAACAGGCTACTGTCAAAGTCATTGGATGACAAAGAAATAGCAGTGGCAACATTTCTTGATATAGAAGGAGCGTTCAACAACGCGACAACGCAATCATTAACGAACTCGTTGTCAAATAGAGGAGTCCCAACAGTACTCTGCCAGTGGATTAAGGCCAGCCTAGATAAGAGGGTAATAGTATCCAATCTGGGCGAGGCTACCATTGAGGCGAAGGTGAGTACAGGCTGCCCTCAAGGAGGAGTACTATCTCCACTACTGTGGGCAACCCTCGTTGACGAACTCCTCCGGAAAGTTTCCGCAGAAGGCTTTTATTGCCTAGGATACGCTGACGACCTAGCAATAGTAGTCAAGGGGCGATTTGCGAACACCATATCAGAGCGTTCGCAAAGAGCCATAAACATTGTTGACAGGTGGTGTAGTGAGGAAGGACTATCCATAAATCCTCACAAAACCACAGTGGTCACTTTCACACGAAAAAGATCCTTGGGAGGCCTAAAACCCCTAAGGCTCAATGGAGTGGAAATTCCATTTGCCAGTGAGGCTAAATACCTAGGAGTCATTTTTGACCAAAAACTGACATGGAATACCCACATCCAAAAAGTCACACAAAAAGCAACTATTGCCCTGGGAAGGTGCAGGCAGATGTGTGGAAAAAACTGGGGATTAAGCCCCAAGATGTCCCTATGGTTATATACTAGGGTCGTTAGACCCATGATAACCTATGGATCGGTGGTATGGTGGACCAAGACATTGCAGCCGGGAGCAGTAAGGCTATTAAGTGGCGCACAAAGGCTTGCTTGCCTGTGCGCCACAGGGGCCATAAAATCTGCTCCCACGGCGGCTTTGGAGGTCCTTCTAGATTTGCCACCACTACACATTTTCATCCAGGGGGAAGCTCGTTCGGTGTTGCACAGGCTAATGCAAGGCACAACGCCCATAAGGCAGCAACACGGTACAGAGCACCAAAAGTTATACTCAGAGCTGAAGGCAGACCCCATTCTGGGAATGCCCACGGACAGCATGGTCCCAAAGTATAACTTCTATAAAAACTTTCAAATCAAGATACCAGACAGAGGGGACTGGAAGAATGCCCCTCCGATATCAGCACAAATAGTCTGGTACACGGACGGCTCCAAGACAGAACATGGAGCAGGAGCTGGGATTTACGGGATAAGGTCGAAAACGGAAATCTCGATAAGTCTAGGAATGCATGCCACAGTATTTCAGGCAGAGGTGACCGCTATACAGTGGTGTGCAAGGGAAATAATGAGGCAAGGAACTGTCAACCAGTCAATTGCCATTTTTTCCGACAGCCAGGCGGCGCTAAAGGCAATCGATTCCATGCAGGTCGACTCAAGACTAGTATGGGATTGTATTAACGCCCTTATGGACCTAGGAAGTCAGAACAAAGTGACCGTGGCATGGGTACCAGGACATGAGGGACACAGGGGAAATGAAAAGGCTGATGAGCTGGCTCGGGAAGGCGCATCTAATGCCCTGGTAGGCCCCGAACCCTTTTGTGGCGTGGCTAAGCCATGCAAACGAGAATCCATTAATAAATGGGTACAAGACAAATCTCTAGAATGGTGGAAGAGTTTCCCGCGACAGAGACAGGCCAAAGAGTTCATTAAAGAACGGTCGGCCAAATTCACGGAAGATCTACTAGGCCAAAGTAGAAAGGCCATTAGGATAATAGTGGGTCTTCTAACTGGACATTGTAGACTCAATAGGCATATGAGTCTAATGGGTCTGGCAGATGATGCAACATGCAGATTCTGTCAAGAGGAAGAAGAAACCTCAGTACATGTGCTGTGCCATTGTGAAGGCCTAGCCAGACTGAGATTCCAAATACTTGGTGAGGAAAAACCAAGAGCGGATAGCTATACTAAGGAGCCCCTATCAAGGCTATGGAGTCTGGTACAAAAGACAAAGCTGGATGAGGAACTCTAAATGAATTAGATTAGGAGCGCCACAATAGATCCAAAGGGGTCGCGGTGGCCAAGGCTAAGCGGCCAGCTCCTCCCTTCAATCTAATCTAATCTAATCTAATATAATGTTTATGTAGAATGAAATATGAAATAAATAATAGATGTCTAAAGTAGGATACAATAACAATAAGAAATTAAATTATTTGAGGTGAGGAAAAATGTATGTTTAATGGATTAAACAGATAAAGCCAAAAATAAAGGAAGAGAAATATTTCAGTGTGATTTCTGCAGAATATCTCTGTTAAAAATGCATTAGACTATTATCTAGGTTATAGAGGTTCAAGTTATTCAAGTTATTCAGCTAAAGAACAACCGAAGATTAAACCTTATTTGCAAAAAATGTTTTGGTCTCTCTACTCATGAATTAATTAATATAAGAATGAAAGCGACCGAAAACACAATCCTTGAACAAATAAGAAAATTACTGGAAATCGGGAAATCAAGATGTAAAAATTATTTATTTATTTATTTATTTACACTGCATATAAACAGGAATTCCCTAGTTACATATATACAGTGAAATAAAAAAGAAAAAACCGCTGCCCAAGGAATCACTACTTCCACATCCAAGTCAATCACAACGAAAAAACTTTGTATGTGCAAATAATTGTTTATGGAACTTTAATAATATAATATTTGAAATCCTCTACCCCAAAAACCCATAAAACGATACCCCACATCGGTAGTGGGGTGGGGGTGGTGAAAGGGGTGGTAGTGGGGGTGGATGAAGTAAAAAAATATTTTGAAGTTTTTGGTTCTTGTACATACCCTAAATCACAATTTTTTTTCATCCCCTTTAATAAGGGGGGTGGGGGTGGTAATGGGGGTGGTTAAAGCCAAAAATTTTTTTGAGACCTTAGCTTCTCTTGTATGTACTAAATACCAATTTTATGGACTCTTACCTGCTTTATTTGCCCATTTACCCCAAATTTACCCCAATTTACCCCCCTACCCTTCGTCGGAACAACATGAAAATATAATCTAGTTCCAGATCTCGTTAAAGTACATATGTGTACCAAATTTCAAGTCAATATCTTAAACGGTTCCAGAGTAAACATGCGCACAAAAAAAAGTTACAGACAGACAGACAGACAAACAGAAATTTTTTTTTCGCTCAAACTTAAAATCTCGACGTTTCATGACATTTTAAGCCTATTTGAACAATAAAAATTTTTGAAAATTTTTTTGTCGTTACTATACTTCCACTGGACGTGGAAGTAAAATAAATTCAGGCTTGAGTACAACATACTGTAAATAATAACAAATAACAATCAACAAAAATAACAACTTTATTGATCAAAATTATATATTAACGGCATATCATGCTTTGCTCCAGTGTAATGAGCTATGGGATATTGCTTTGGTGTGGATCGTCATATGCCTTTAAAATTTTAAAACTCCAGAAAAAGGCAATTAGAATAATAACAGTTCTAATTCCAGGGACACTTGTAGACCAATCTTTAAAAAATTAGAAATATTTACATGTACTAATCAATATATATTTGAATGTATTAAGTATGCTAAAAACCACCTACAGGAGCAACAATTTCAATCTAGCTATAACACCAGACACCAACAAATCATCGCTCCACATTTTCGATTAACAAAGAACATGAATTCCTTTAGCTATTTATCGATAAAATTATATAATCATTTACCAAATGATTGGAGGAAATAAAAATCTACCAAATTTGAAAAAAAGATCAAAAGTTTTCTGAAAGAGGAGCTTTTCTATACTGTTCAGGAATTCTTTGATTATTATACTCTTTACAAAAACGAAGAGTATATTGTATTTGATGGGCACATTTCTAAAATCGTAAATATCGCTCGTAGAGAAAAAATTTTGTTAGTGAACGAATTCTGAACAACTTTCAAAATGTCCGTCTGTCCGTCCGTCACGTTTCTTGTAAGCACGATAACTTAAGAAAGAAAAGTCCGATTGTATTGAAATTTAGAAAGTAAGTTAGTGTTAGCTAGAGGAAGAACCCTATTGTTTTTGAAGAAAATCGATCAGTAAATAAAAAAGTTATTAATTATTTAATTTAAAAAAATATATTCTCTTAATTTTTTTCGCTTGTACTAAAATGGAAATCTTTCGAAATATTATTTCCATAATATATTTTTTTTGTTTATGAATTTTACTAATATATATTTCATAGAAGTACGAGTTGAAATATGTATGATTGTCGAATCATATAGGTATATCACAGACAATCAATTTTCGTAGCAATATGTGGTGGCGCAGCGGCTAAAGCTTTGCGTTGCAATCCAAAGGTCCCGTGTTCGAATTCCACACAGGTTGGATATTTTCTTTTCATTTTTTTTTTCATAAAATTTTCTTCACAACAAAGATGGTATCACAAAATTTAGGATGTCCAAAAACTAACATCATTTACAAGAAAACTGTGAAGTGTATCCTATAGAATGTGTAACAATTATATATAAAAAGCTGAGTAAATTGGCGAAGAGTATGTTTTTAGCTTGTTTTGTCTCCCATTTTGTTTAAATTTTACTATTTTGTTTTTAATAAAATTTTTATCTCATGTTTCAAACTCTTAGGATATAAGTTTTATTTCTGCCATTTCTTTTAAATTGTACTTTCTTTATTTTATATTGAATTTTATGCATTCTATGTTTTTAAGATTGATGAGTATATATAATGTAATTATCTCACATGAAATAAATATTTCTATCTATCTATCACCCTAACTGTCCGATCCTTGGGGACAATGTTTTTCATAAAGATTAAAGCCTAAGGAACAATTTAAGACTTGTCCTAAAAAAAAACTGGCCGTACTTTCAAAATGGCGTCCGTTTAAAAAAAAATACAAATATTATTTTTGTCATTTAACACAAAAACTAAAAAAGATGGAGAAAAACTTTCTGCACAAAAAACAAAGTGTATAAAATTTTCTACAATTTTGTTCCTATACAATATTTGGATAGGAGTTACCATTTTCCAGATACCATTGTTACCGTTTTCGAGATAAATATCTGCAAATTATAATATTATTATTATTAATTATTTTCAGTTTATTATATTTTTTGTTATGTTAATAATATAAAGTTATATTATATACCTTACAATAATTGTCACAGTTATTTTCTCTAAGTGATTTACCGATATATGATTTTTCAAGTTTTCTTAATTTTGGACTCATCTATCTGGAAAATGGTAACTCCTATCAAAATAATAATAATAATAATAATATACATTTATTCATCTTTAAAAATTGCACAATACAAATTATCATTGTATAGGATTGTATATATTGTATAGGAACAAAATTGTAAAAAATTTAATGCACGTTGTGTTTTGTGAAAAAAGTTTTTGTCTATCTTTTTAGTTTCTGTGTTAAATGACAAAAACAACATTCACAACAGTTTTTTTTTAACATATGGCCGCCATTTTGAAAGTACAGCCAGTTTTTTTTTTAGGACATCTTAAACTGTTCCTTAGGCTTTAATCTTTATGAAAAACATTGTCCCCAAGGATCGGGCGGGGGGTGCACATACAGCTAGGGACTATTGGTTAATTAATATATTCATCTTAGTTCAAAGAAAGATTATCATATCGCCTGAAAGCCACCTCATTCGCATCCTCTAAAGTGTAAGGTGTAAAGTGTAAGTCTACATATATTAAAATTCGTTTAATTCTTGTGTTGAAAATATTTATGGAAGTTATTTCGCTTATCTTAGTAGGCAGCATGTTATAAAAGTGCAAGCATTTGTAATAACAGCCTTTTTCTAAAATTGTGGTGTTATGTATCGGGTAAGAAAGAGCATTTCTTTGCCTTCTTTCATATTTTTAATCTCGAACATTTTCTGTAAATTCATTCATGTGTCTGATGACGAAACAGAGGCATTCATAAATAAAGACAGCTGCAGTAGTCAGCAGTTTTAGTGTTTTAAAATGTCAAAGACATGTCTCACCAACTTTTAGATTGGTTAGGACTCTCAATGATCTCTTTTGAATTAAGAATACCTCTTGAATGTGTGATCCACCCCAAAAAATGATACCATATGACATTGCACTATAAAATTGTCCATAATATGCAGTAAGAAGAGTATTGTGATTTACTACTTTTTTCAGTTCTTTCAGTGAATAGCAGATTGGGCTAAGTCTACTGCAGAGCATTCGTACATGATCCTTCCAATTCATTGTACAGGGTTATTCATTATATTTAGGCCACCCTTCATTATCATTATTATTGGAGATAGAATAAAAAGTTTTGGACGAAAGTTGTAGGACTGTAACTGAACCTCTTTAACAAGTCAATGGAAGCACACTGGCGTGCAGAAATTGAGGGGTACAAGAAGCAATAATATTTTTTTTGTTGAATTTTTGAATTGCTCTTTTTTTTCTGATTTCAAAAATATGACATATGATAGTCCTATCTTTAACCGTTTTCGAGTTATTGAACATTGAACTTCGTATTTAAGCTATTTATTATACGAAAGGAAATTACAATTATTGAAGTAGTTTATGAAAATGACAAGTATTCTGTTACTATATGAAACGCTGTCAGATTTAATAATAGAATACTTGTCAATTTCATAGACCACTTCAATAATTCTAATTTCCCTTCGTATAATAAATAGCTTAAATACGATTTTCAATGTTCAATAATTCGAAAACGGTTAAAGATAGGACTATCATATGTCATATTTTTGAAATCAGAAAAAAAAGAGCAATTCAAAAATTCAACAATATACAGGGCGTTCCATAAAAAAATATATTATTGCTTCTTAATCCCCCCCCCCCTTAATTTCTGTACGCCACTGTGCTTCCATTAACCTATTAAAGAGGTTCAGTTACAGCACTACAACTTTCGTCCGAAACTTTTTCCTATCTCCAATAATAACGATAATAAAGGGTGGCCTAAATATAATGAATAACCCTGTACATCAATAGTGACACCTAAAAATTTTGTGCTTTCGGAAAAATTAATATTTACATTATTAATATCTATTTTGCTAGGATACCCAGTTTTATTCCCACTATGTTTAAATAGGATACATTTTGTTTTATTGTTTAATATTAATGAGTTTTGATTAAACCATTCAGAAATATTTTGCATCACATTTGTTGTTTTAGACTGAATATTGTCATCATTTTTTTCAAAATTTAAAATGTTGGTATCATCGGCATAAGTAGTTATAAAAAGTGAGTCATCATTTAGATATTTTTGTAAATCATTTACATACAATAAGAAAAGAATTGGATCAAGTACCCTGCTCTGCGGTACACCTAATGATATTTTAATTACTTGAATAATATTCTGATGAATCTGATCTAATGCAAACTTTCTCATATCTCATTCAGGTAGGAATTGAACCAGTTGTGTGCCAAACTTTGTATCCCTACTTGTTCCAGCTTATTTAGAAGTATTTTATGGTTCACACAGTCAAAAGCTTTCGATAGATCTAAAAATATCTTGAGTGCAATGTGTCAATCGTCTAGACAATTTAGTATTCTTTTTACAAAGTCAAAGGTAGCTGTTGTGGATTTATTTTTTTGATATCCATACTGATTGGTAGTAATGATGTGGTTCACTTCTAGGAAAGGTGTTAATCTACGACACATGACAATTTCAAGACACTTAGAAAAAGAAGATAACATACTTATCGGTCTGTGGTTTTCTATTAACGGTAATCACCTTTCTTATACACTCCGTTATTTTGGAACACGTTGGCCGATTTTAATTTTTGTTTGTTTGAGATATCGTGCTCGATGAGCTTTATTTGACTGTTTTGAAGATTTAGTAAATTTTCATCTTTTCAAGGCCTACTATGCTCCTCTAAATGGGTCGAAATTTCGAGATCGACTATTAGGCAATTTTTTATCGGCAAATTGGATATTGTATTCGATTCGCAGTTGTCTCAAATACCTCTATACAAAATTTTAGCTCGATAACTCACATAGAGCGTTTGTTATTCAATAGCCAAATTTAAATTTCTCACTTTTGGACTGGCCCTGTATAAAAGTCGGTTAGGTTTACTCAGGGACGGCTTAAGGGCCGGGCAAACCGGGCGACTGCCCGGGGCGCCGGCTCGGAGGGGCGCCAAACTGAGGGCAAAAATCCTTAATTTTATTTTAATATACCTTTTTTAATTTAATAATAGTTCTCGTTGGAAAATAATATCAAATAATAGAATCTGTATCAGTTTAAACTGTAATAATGCAGAACAGTCGAATAACATTAGAACCATCTAAATAATTAAAAAATGTAACGCAAATATGTTTGTTTAACTATGAGACACCTCACTACCTCAAGCTTCCTGTCCTATTATTAACTGACACGGAGTTGATCATTAAAGACTTGGCATAATTGAAGGCAGGCAACGGGCATCTTTCATTCAGAAAAAAATAGTTGTATGTATTTCATATCTTACATAATTTACTGTAAGTTTATAAATAAATAAATGGCAATTTGTTTTGTATGAAATATTAACACAATAAAAAGGAACCTTCCCCTAATAGTCTAGGTGCTCATCGACATAATTGCCATTTATACATATCCTCGTATAACTAACTTCTCGTACGGCATAATTGCGCCTAGTCTATCACTTTTTTCCTCTGCGAAAATTTTCGTAAACGCGGCGTTCGTCCTCGGCATGAAAAAGGCGATTTCCACACCTCGGACTGGAAAATCGGCAAATATATTTTGTGTCCGACAATTCGAAAATTGGATTCTACATATTTTTATTAAGCAATCTTGAAAAAATCAGCTGGTTGTCAATAAATGTTTTAAAGTTAGGTTATGTTATGTTTAGGGTGGTAGACACCCTTAACGTTCCAAAATTTTTGGCGGACAGTTTGTAGAAATATATAAAATATATATGTAGAATCCAATTCTCAAATTGTCCGACAAAATATCTTTGCCGATTTTCCAGTTCGATGCGTGGAAATCGTCTTTTTCATGTCGAGGAGGAACGCCATGTTTTCGAAAATTTTCGCAGAGGAAAAAAGTGATAGACTAAGCGCAATTATGCCGTACAAGAAGTTATACGAGGATATGTATAAATTGCAATTATGTCGACGGACACCTAAACTATAAGTAAACTTGTGTCGGGGGTCCTCTCATTATAATAGCGTTCAGATGGTGTAGACAAAAAAATTTATACTTATTACAAATTAATTATTATCAATAATATGTTGTAAATGCACATTGATGTGTAAACATAAATTACTTGAGAATGGTTTATCGAAATAATAATAATAATAATAATAATAATAATAATAATAATATTTATTCATCTTTAGAAATTTTACACTATAGACAAGTCAATAAACACAAATTAGATGTCTGTACAGAAAATTAATCAGTCTTTAAATCGGAAGAGATGAAGATAAAAAATATGACATAAAAATGTCAATTACGATAAAATGGTAAAATTAAAAACATAGAACGATAAAACTACATATTAAAATAAAATAAGGTACAGGTACATATTAAAATAAAATAAAATAATAAAATTAGTTAACAGAGGCAAAAATAATGTCTCCATTTTCAGCAATAAATTGAGAGAACTCGTGTATGTTGTAAAGACAGTTCTGTGTTAATATGTTTTTGAGTTTCTTTTTGAATTTGATCATTGTGAGGTTGCGGAAGTGTTGTGGCAAGGAGTTGAACAAACTGATTCCAAAGTTATTGTTTCTATGAAGTCTGCTTTGTGGTGTTACCAGATTAAACTTATTCTTGTATCAAGTTCGTGGATTTTATTATGTGCAACATAACTTTGTAAGTTCTGTTTTACATAAAGCAAATTCTGATACACGATAACAGAAAACAGTGTCATAATTTTTAGCTCTATAAATTGGTTTACACGTTTCATCCCAATTTACATCGAGTATACTTCTTACTGCTGACTATTGGGTCACAAATAATTTTTGTAAGTGACTGTGTGCCACATTCCCCCAAGTCAATATCCCATAAGTGAGAAGTGGATGAAAAAGTGAGTGGTAGGTTGTTAATGCTGCCTGTTCATTTATGGTGTTCCTCATTTTTCTGATAGCATATATAGATTTATTTAGTTTACCATTAAGAACTTTAATATGTTCATCCCATATTAGATTTACATCTATATTAACACCTAAGAATTTGAATTTTGATTTGAGTTCTGCTTATTCTAGACTCGAATAGCATATTTACAGTTTTCCGTTCATTTAATACCAGTTGATTAGGTGCAAACCAGGCTTTTGCTTTCTCAATTATGTTATTCAGGATCTGCTGAGAATCATCTTCCTTGTCTAAAGTGGCCACAAATGTTGCATTGTCTGCATACATAACCGTTTTCACATTAATTGTTTCTAAGGATTTAGGTAAATCATTTATATAGACAAGGAAGAGTAATGGTCCCAGCACAGATCCTTGTGGTACACCTCTTTTAATTTCTATCAGTTCACTTATGTCACTACCACACTGCACTAGCTGTTGTCTGTGTTCAAGATAGGAGCTAAATAATTTTAAGCAATTTCCCCGGATACCATAAAATTCCAGTTTATTTATTAAGATGTTATGCTCCACACAGTCAAAAGCTGCAATTAGATCTGTAAATATTCCTAGGCAACGATCTCTGCCTTCAAACGCATTTTTAATCATGTTGGTTAAGGCTAAGATTGCGTCTGAAGTAGACAATCCCCTCCTAAAACCAAATTGTTGAGCACTTAATATTGCATTTGAGTCTAGATAAGATATCAAATTGTTGGACATCACAGTTTCTATGATCTTTGATATGGATGGCAAAATTGAAATCTGTCGGTAATTTTCAAGCTGAGTGTTATCCCCTTTTTATGTACAGGAATCACTTTCCCCCCTTTTCAATGAATCAGGGAAGTGTCCCTGGACAATGCATGCATTAATTAAATCAGCTAAAGGTTCACTTAGTAGATTTACACATTTTTTTTATTATGTATATATTGATGCCATATATATCCTCGGTCTTTTTATTTTTTAATTTATTAATTACTGTTTTGATGTCTTCGGCTGTAACAGGATTAAAGAACATAGAATTACTAGTTTGCAAGTTTACATCCATGAAGTTTACAGTATTAATATGAGATGTTGGCAAGTTATGCACAATAGATTCAGCATTATTAATGAAAAATCTATTAAAATGATCAGCAGTTAAATTATCAGGATACGAGACTCTTTGATTTTTCCTACCCGTTTCAAGGTTTATTATATCCCATACAGTTTTGCTATAGTTGTCCGATTTATTGAGGCGATTCTGATGATACTTTTGTTTGGCCTGAGTTAACAGTTGGTGATATTCTGTTTTGTAATTCTTATAAATTTGCTTGTGTTGATCAGTAGGGTGCTGCCTATAACAGCTGTGCAAAAACAATCATCTATTTTTTGCTATAGTGACTTCAGGGGTTACCCAATTTTGTTTATTTTCTTTCCTATCCTCTATGTAACGGTCATTTTTATTTCCAGGCATAAAAGCCCTTAAATTACATTATTTCGTATTTTCCGTACATAAATTACCTATTTTGTTACCTCTTAAAAAATAAATTATCGCCGCTACTGTAAGGTTCTAGAAGGTAACGTAACCGTCGCCTAGTTCTCGGCTTTACTGGTAAACATTTGAAAATAATGCCTTTCCTCCAATGAGAAACCATAGTTTAAATTCGCGGGTTTAAGGACTAGAGGTATTTCGACTACTAGTGGGGGAAGAGATAAATACCGAACCAAGCGGCAGACATGATAGAGAAGGACTTCTACGGCCGCCTTGAGCGAGACACAGAATTTAAATGGTTTAGTTAAACCATAAAAATTATAAATTAATTATTTATTTAGTCTTTTTCCTTCGTTTAAGCTGGTTAAGGAATTTGACAGCCAGATTATGTGTGCTTTTGCGAGCTGTACATTCGAAATAAGTATTGTTATGTGTAATATCTACCTAAAAGTGGCTAAATAATAGTGCGTTCAATCTACGTTTTCAACTTTAAATAGGATTGCAGTTTTATTGGTAATGTCCAAAGTGAACTTATGTAAGTACCGATCTGAACTTTATATTTTCCTGTTTATGCACGAGTCATCAATTTGGGAAGATTTGAGCCAGTAGTTTATCAAGTTGATCACAGTGTAGTGCGTGTTCGTTACCTTTACGTTTTCATGAACACTGCAAGCAAGCTTAATTTGTACTTGCTAATTTTTTATCTCGACTAAACACTCAAATTTACTTTTGGAGTGCTATATGTTTAATATTAAAATTTATCTTTACGTATTTCGTTCGAGGAATTATGTAAATTTTTGTGGGTGTATAAATACTCCCATTTGTACCTTTTAGTTAAGTCTTCTAGCTTGTTTTTGCATTTAAACTTAAATAAATATTTAATTGCTCATTCTTGGATAATTTGCTCGGAAAATAATTCTGATAAGTGAATGAACAATCATTTATTTATTATTAATAGTTTTTTTCTTGCGGAATTGGCCAATCTCCCTTTATTACGTTTTACCTATTTATCTTTTGTATTTTATACCATTATGTCTGTCTCTCCGTATATCTGTGCATTTGTTTGATTATTTGTTTGTACTTCTTTATTCGTTAGCACAAATTTATTCGCCCATACCCTGTAGTGTTATTCTCATTTGCTCTACCACTTTGTTAATAAATTAGTTTATTGTTAATTTCGTATTTTTATTTATTTAGAATTCATTTTAAATAACCCCAAGAGAGACAGGGCGTTATAATTGGCGGTGCCAGCGTGGCGCTAGGTCTAATTAAAAATTTTAATTAGAGAATAAAATTTGTGCTTTCGAAAAATATTTTTTTTTCAGGTTACCTATTTGTGATTTTTGTGTATATGTATTTAAAGGTTATGTTCTGTTTTTGTGTAAAGAAATTGTACTGCTCAAAGTTAAAAAAGCAAACATAATCGTGTCGTGAAAAATTTTGTCTTTTGGGCTGGAGTATTCGGTTTTAAATTTCGGTATAGATAAATATTGTTTATAGTAAAATATAGAAAATACAAAAATGGAGCCTAATGATTTGCTAACTCCAGAAATAAATTTTGAGTTACTTTCTCGTGGTATTAAACCTGAGGAAACACAGATTTTACGTAGGGCACAATTAAGGGGTGCGCTAGCAAAAGAAAAAGAGGGTTTTAAGTATCCTGTATAAATAATTTCGAATTTGATAATGAAATTTTGGAAATAAATGATACGTTGACAAAATTAACCACTTTGATAACGCGTAAAGATCAAATATTGTCCGACTTAGAAATTCGCCGGATTGATTCACGATTAGCTCAGGTGCAGAGGCGTTGCACATTTTTACATCCAATTAGTGAGGCTGAGAAAAGTGAATTAAATAAAATTGAGGATTCGTTATTAATAATAATAGGCCTTTTTCTAGAATTAAAAGAAAATAGTTTACCTACTCCAGTGGCGTCCTCCACAATGGGAGCGTCAAATGTCTTAGACACATCTACCTATACTGTAGTTGCTAAACCTATAGCTATTAACAAATGGGGAGTTAAATTTTCTGGACTTTCATCCAAAGAAAGTGTTATCGTCATTTTTAGAGAAAGTACAAGGGCTTTGTGAAGCTAGACATGTTAGTGAAGAGGCTTTGTTTACTTCGGCGATTGACTTATTTACAGGTTCGGCTTTAATTTGGTATAGGAATATAAAGAAAGAGGGCTGAGTTAGTAACCTGTCTAAAACGTGATTTTTTACCGGTAGATTATGAGGAAGATTTATTATCCAAAATAAGGGCTAGAACTCAGATAACTGAAAATGTTATCTTTTTTATAATTGCCATGGAAGCTTTATTTAATCGGCTTACTATACCTCGTACAGAACAAGAGATTATTAAACAAATACGTAGAAATTTAAATCCATTTTTTTCGGACAAATTAATTCTTACAGAAATTAATTCATTAAGTGATCTTAAGGACAAGTGTCGAACTATACAAGAACTTAAGCTTCGAAATGAGCGTTATCGTCCCCCTCCATCTAAACAGCAAGGTCTTTTAGAACCAGATTTGGCTTGCCTATCTCTTACTGGTTTTCCTTCAACTTCTAAGCCTGTGGTTAGGCCAGTGGTTGCAACTAAACCTATTAGTACTATTTCCCAAGTAATCTGTTGGAATTGTCAAAAGTCTGGTCATGCGCATCGTGAATGTTTGGAACCTAGAGTTCTTTTCTGCTTTAGGTGTGGTGCTAAGGATAGCTATAGTACTACTTGTGTCAATTGCGGTCCAAAAAACGAGTATGTGGGTATCTTGCCAAATCCTCCAAATTTACTAGAAAATTCTGTAACGTCATGTCCATTGGGCGCGATACCCGCCACATCAAACCAAAATCGGATGAAACCAAATCTGAAACAGAATCAGGCAGCAAACAGTGCTGTACTTTGACCAATTTCATCTCCAAATACAGCCAAGTTAGTACCTTACAAGCCAAAAGAAAATATTCCCAACGTGTCAAGCCCATCAGGCAACAAAAAGTAAAATTTAATGAGTGTAAAATTATTATTCCTGATCAAGAAGGTTCTCTTTTTCCCTTTATTTTCTATCCCTCATTACCAGAAGGTTCTCCTTTGCAGTTTGCTGAAATTGATGCTGATTTATTCTCATTACCTGATTTCTTTTCATTGGCTCATTGCGTTTCCGCTGATTTTCATATGGGTCAAGGTATAGCAGGTCGATTTCGTGATACGTTTCAGTCTAGAGATTTACTTTTAGCACAACAACAAGGCCCTGGTGGTTTGGCATACTTAGTTGACGCTAATCGTTTTATTTATTATCTGGTTACCAAAGATAAATTTTTTGATAAGCCCACTTATGAGACTTTATATTTATCGTTTTGTCAGCTTAAGGAGCACATTATAAATAATGATGTAAAATTTTTAGCCATTCCAGCTTTAGGCTGTGGGTTGGATGGTTTGTCTTGGTCTTACGTTAAATCTTTATTATTTTTATGTTTTTCTGATTTGGATATTACCTTAGTAGTGTCATTTTAAAAAGCAAGTTTTAAGAAATATATCTACTTCTTCTTCTTCCTCGATAAAAGATCGCCCAAAATTAAATGATTCATATATGCCTACTGCTGAGGAATGGAATGATTGGTTGACTACAGTACGCAATTTTTATTTAAAGTCTGTATTATCTCCGATTTGTAATACTATGCCTGGTGATTCCCGTCCTTATCTCGAGGTCTATATAAATTCAGTTTCGGCTACTTGCTTATTGGATAGTGGTGCTTCTGACACAGTCATTGGTTGGGATGGGCTTGAATTTTTAGATAAAAATAAAATTCCTTATAAAATCAATAATTTACCCTTTGCTGCTACTACTGCCGATGGAGTCATCCAAGATGTATTGGGTGAAACCACTTTGTCGTTTAGTTTGGGACATGTGACTAAAGCTATTAAATGTTTGGTTGTTCCTGCCATTAAGAATGCATTTACTTTGGGAGTTGATTTCGGAGCTGCTTTCAATATTTGTTTAAATTTTTCACAAAATACATGGTCTTTTGTTCCAGAAGGTAATATTAATTCAATAAATGCTATTCAACCTCGTGAATCTTTGTCTCCTGAGCAACAGAGTATATTGAATGAAACCATTCAACAATTTAAAAATTTGTCTTCTGATACTCTAGGTAGGACTACATTAGTGGAGCATTTTATTGATACTGGTGATGCTCGACCATTTAAGCAAAGACAATATATGTTATCTCCGGCAATGCAAAAGCATTTACATAAAGAAGTAAATGATATGTTACGTTTAGGTGTAATACAACCTTCAAATTCTCCTTGGTCGTCTCCCATTTTATTGGTTAAAAAGAAAAATGGTGAATTACGTGCCTGTTTTGATGGTCGTAAATTAAATTCTGTTACCGTTAAGGATGCTTATCCGCTTCCGCAAATAGATTCTATTTTAAATCGTTTGCGTGATTCTCGTTACTTAACTTCCATAGATCTGCGTAAAGCATTTTGGCAAATTCCCTTAGAGAAATCGTCTCGTGAAAAGACAGCGTTTTGCGTACCAGGTATGGGTCTGTTTGAATTTGTGGTCATGCCCTTTGGCCTTTCTAATAGTCCACAAATGTTGCAACGAACTATGGAACGGGTTTTAGGCCCTGATTTATTAAATGGTTCTGCCTTCGTTTATCTAGACGATGTAATAATTGCTTCTTCGACTTTTGAGAGTCATATCGCTTCGTTAAAACTTCTTTGTGAACGCCTTGCTGCGGCTGGCTTCCGCATCAATCTAGATAAATGTGAGTTCTGTAGATCGTCTCTCTCTTTCCTTGGTTTCATAATTGATGAAAATGGACTTCGAACTGATCCGGATAAGGTTTCCGCCATCCTGAATTTTAAGACTCCCACTAATACAACGGAAATAAAACGTTTGATTGGTTTAGTTTCATATTACCGAAGATTTATTAAAGATTTTTCGACAGTGGCTGCGCCAATTACTTCTCTTTTGAAAGGACGAAAGAAAGGTCAGGCTATTGTTTGGACTGATGAGGCAGAAGTCGCCTTCACTGAAATTAAACATAGGATGACTACGGCTCCCGTTCTTGCGTCTCCAGATTTCACTCAACCTTTCTTCATTCAGACAGATGCATCCGATGTGGGTGTAGGCTCGGTAATTTTTCAGAAAATTAATGGTGCAGAGCATCCTATAGCTTTTGCTAGTCGAGCCTTAACATCTGCCGAACGTAAATATTCAGCCACCGAGCGTGAATTAATTGGAATCATACATGCTATTGAGAAATTTCGTGGATTTGTCGAAGGTACTAAGTTTACTGTAATTACAGATTGTTCTGCCTTGACTTGGTTACATCGCCTCAGAGAGCCAACTGGACAATTATCTCGTTGGTGTTTACGTCTATCTCAATTCGATTTTGATGTCCAACATAGGCCAGGTACTCAAAATGTAATTCCTGATGCTTTGTCTCGCAATGTGAGTTCCCTTGATATGACTTCTTTAAAACCTGATGCTTGGTATTTAACTATGATCGCTAAGGTTAATAATTTTCCTGATAAATATCCCGATTTTAAGGTAGTTAATTACTGCCTGTATAAACACTTACCTTCGATTTTACCTAACAATTCTAATGTGCCTGATTGGAAATTAGTTGTCCCTACCGATAATCGCCTACAAATTTTACAGCAAATGCACGATTCTCCTACTGCTGCCCATTTAGGTATATCCAAAACTATGTCCAGAATAGTAGAATTTTACTACTGGCCGAGGCTAAGACAATCAGTAAGTAGATATGTTAAAAACTGTCAAATTTGTGCGTCACAAAAAAGTGAAAATGTTGCTCGTCCTGGTTTAATGGGTTCTGAAAAGAATATTAGTTTTCCTTTCCAGGCTATCTCGTTTCCAAAAAGTAAAAAAGGAAACCAGTATGTCTTTGTCGTTACCGACAATTTTACCAAATTTGTCCTAGTTCAACCTCTGCGTAAAGCCACTACGGCCCCCATAATCAAATTCCTTCGAGAACAAGTTTTTCTTATATTTGGTGTTCCAGAAATTGTTATTTTTGATAATGGATCACAATTTACCTCTAAAGAATTTGAGAAATTTTTGAAGTCTTTTTCTATCCCTAAAATTTGGTTTAATGCTAGGTACCATCCCCAAGTAAACCCAACAGAACGAGTCAATAGAGTCTTAAAAACGGCAATTTCTTCTTACATTACCGACAATCAAAATGTTTGGGACGAAAAACTTCCTGAAATAGCACAAGCATTGCGTTTGGCAAAACATGACACTACCGACATCTCCCCTACCTATCTTGTCTTCGGCAGACATGTCCCAGTTTCCGGTGATTTCTATTCGTCTTCCGCGACTTCAAATGATTTTGAAGTTCAAAACAATCTATTTTGGGCAAAAGAAATGTCTATGTTGCCTGAACTGTATACGGAGGTTAAAGAGCGTTTGCATAAGGCATATGAAAAAAATGCCAAATATTACAATTTGCGCAAACGTCCTTTACGTTTTGAATTAGGTGATACAGTTTGGAAGCGTACACATTATTTATCTGATGCCTCTAAAAACTTCACTAAGAAATTGGCACCTAAATATGTCCCTTGTATGGTTACTCAAGTTATTTCCCCCTTAGTCTACGAATTGGTAGATATGTATGGTAAACCCCTTGGTCGTTGGCATATTAAAGACTTAAAACCAAATCAATGTGATTTCGAAGAGGAATCCTCTTAAACTCTTGTCTTAATTAGTCCCTTTCTTTATTAATTTTCTAATTGAAATAATTAATTTCTCTTTTTAGTAGTCCCGTTTTAAAGAAATTAAGTTTTGAGTCTGTTCCGTTCCCTTCTGGTTGGTATTTGTCCTTAAAATACCTGGCGCCCTTCATTTTCTTTTTGCATTTTACCTTTTCATTTGTTTACCTTCACATGTTTACCTTTCTAGTTTGTATTTTTCTGCCCTTTTGTATATTTTCTATTTTGCCTTTTAAGTACATTTTACAGTTTTGGTAACCTGAAATAATTATTATGGTTTTCTTCGTTATGTTTTATGTATATACCTTTTCTGCTTAAACTTATATTTGAGCAGGGCTGCGTTTAGTATTTTTGTATATAGCTTACGTTTTGTACCTTTTTGTTTAGCGTTTTTCCTGAATGGCTAAAATTAGCACAGGATGCTTTTATCTTTTTGTATAGTTATGCGTTGTACGTTTTGTCGTACATTTATCTGTATATAGTACCTTTCACGCTTGCTGTGTGCAAATGTGGAGTTTATTTTGCTCTATCTTTTGATGTACGTTAGCTTATCGTACATTTTGTTATGTATCTTATGTTACCTTTCTGGTTTTCTGTGTGTAAGTACAGAGTGATGTTTTATATTTGTTACCTTACGTTACCTTTTCTGGCTAATCTAAGCATTAGTTCAGATTTACTTTTTTCGTACGAATTCTTCGTGCGATACGTTACCTTTACCTTTTTGCTGGTTAAGTTTTACTTAGTGCAGGATAATATATGTTTTACCTTTACCTTTTTACTGGCTAAGTTTTACTTAGTGCAGGTTATCTTGTCGTGCATACGATATGTGCGATTACCTTTGTCGTACGTTTTGTTTTCGTGCGTCATATTTACGTTTACCTTTACCTTTTCTTAGCTAAGATAATAATTAGCACAAGAATATACGTTTACCTTTACCTTTTCCTGGCTCAAAGAGTTGAGTGCAGAGGTCCATGTAAGTCTTGGCTGACCAAAAGGGTTAGTTGCAAGCTGGGTCTGGCTAGTTTTATACTAGTTTACGTTTCGCTTCCTTGGCTAAAATATATTAGCAGAGGATATTTCCGTTCTTTCTTATCTAGCTAAGTCTAGTATGGGATTTTTTAGTGATGTTATTGGCTAAAGGCTAATATTTTAAATGCGTTTTATCTTGACTAGTCTTGCCTAGTTTGGGATAGTTATGATTTTTTAGTTAGTTAAAAGCTAACAAGTTGCTTTCTGTATATAGTGTTATTTTTCTGATTGGAAAAATTTTGTTGCTTAGTAGACTGAGTGAATTTGTCTTGGTTTATCTTTGCACCGCTTTGTTTTTGTATATTTGCTTTAATGGTCTTAGTTAAAAAATTTTAAGGCCAAATATTTTTGTTGTTACTCTGCCTATGTATTAGTCTCTGGAGGTCTTCAAATGACTTGGTTCTTTTCTATAGATCTACTTCCCTTGTCATTTGGAATCCAACATTGCTTTGCATTATTTTGTTTTCAAGTATTTAGGTGTTCCGTTTTTTTTTAATGTTTAGTCCGGACTAGTTTCAACTAGGCCCAGACTAGTATGTGTTAGCGAATAGCTAACACATACATTTTTGATTTTTACTACGTGACATAATGTCCAGAAAAAAAAATTTATACGCGATGCACTGGTGGTTGGTCCATTCTGATGGCGGTGCCGAGGGAAGTTTGAAATGTAGACAGTTCTCTGTCTTCACTCTTTCCTACATACCACCCTCGACCCCGGCGTAGTGTGCGTACCTCCATTCCTTAGTAACAGGGTCAGTATATTCTGGACATCGGGTTCGTTGGGGGCCTTATATAAAAATCCCTTCCCTTCATTTTGTTTCTATTCCCTTCCCTTTTCTATCTTCCCTTTTCTTTTAAATATCTATATGATATTATTCAATATATGACTTATGTAAATAAGCTTATCTTCCCGATTTTGGAAACTTTTGTGTCTGGTAAATTAAATGAATTTGATTAGTTTATTCTAATACTATTTTGTCCTGATTTAGTCCCTTTATTGGTTTTTATCAATAAACTTTAAAGTTAAAATTTTATATTTCCTCGTGGGTTCGACTTTGTCCATAGGTTCGTTTTCATTTTGATGTGGTTCATTTTTATTCAGCTTTGTTTTTAAATTTAATACAGTTAATTACATTCTTCTTCTTACTACGTTACCTTCTACTATATTACCTTATGTTTCCCTTACCCTTCCTGTATGAAGTATGTGTGAAATCCGAACGTTCGGTATTGATTGAGTTAATCCCTCTCTTTAGCTAAATATGTTTTGATGTATGTGACACGAATGAAGTATGTTTGAAAAGCTAAAGAGATATTCCCTATTCTTTTCCTATACCTTAGTTATTCCGGTCTCCATCCTTTTGGGAAGGATCCCGCTAGTAAGGAGAGGGAGAGTGTAACGGTCATTTTTATTTCCAGGCATAAAAGCCCTTAAATTACATTATTTCGTATTTTCCGTACATAAATTACCTATTTTGTTACCTCTTAAAAAATAAATTATCGCCGCTACTGTAAGGTTCTAGAAGGTAACGTAACCGTCGCCTAGTTCTCGGCTTTACTGGTAAACATTTGAAAATAATGCCTTTCCTCCAATGAGAAACCATAGTTTAAATTCGCGGGTTTAAGGACTAGAGGTATTTCGACTACTAGTGGGGGAAGAGATAAATACCGAACCAAGCGGCAGACATGATAGAGAAGGACTTCTACGGCCGCCTTGAGCGAGACACAGTCAATCTTTTAACCAAATTTGAGTGAAGATATTAAAAGTTCCAGAATTTAAATGGTTTAGTTAAACCATAAAAATTATAAATTAATTATTTATTTAGTCTCTTTCCTTCGCTTAAGCTGGTTAAGGAATTTGACAGCCAGATTATGTGTGCTTTTGCGAGCTGTACATTCGAAATAAGTATTGTTATGTGTAATATCTACCTAAAAGTGGCTAAATAATAGTGCGTTCAATCTACGTTTTCAACTTTAAATAGGATTGCAGTTTTATTGGTAATGTCCAAAGTGAACTTATGTAAGTACCGATCTGAACTTTATATTTTCCTGTTTATGCACGAGTCATCAATTTGGGAAGATTTGAGCCAGTAGTTTATCAAGTTGATCACAGTGTAGTGCGTGTTCGTTACCTTTACGTTTTCATGAACACTGCAAGCAAGCTTAATTTGTACTTGCTAATTTTTTATCTCGACTAAACACTCAAATTTACTTTTGGAGTGCTATATGTTTAATATTAAAATTTATCTTTACGTATTTCGTTCGAGGAATTATGTAAATTTTTGTGGGTGTATAAATACTCCCATTTGTACCTTTTAGTTAAGTCTTCTAGCTTGTTTTTGCATTTAAACTTAAATAAATATTTAATTGCTCATTCTTGGATAATTTGCTCGGAAAATAATTCTGATAAGTGAATGAACAATCATTTATTTATTATTAATAGTTTTTTTCTTGCGGAATTGGCCAATCTCCCTTTATTACGTTTTACCTATTTATCTTTTGTATTTTATACCATTATGTCTGTCTCTCCGTATATCTGTGCATTTGTTTGATTATTTGTTTGTACTTCTTTATTCGTTAGCACAAATTTATTCACCCATGCCCTGTAGTGTTATTCTCATTTGCTCTACCACTTTGTTAATAAATTAGTTTATTGTTAATTTCGTATTTTTATTTATTTAGAATTCATTTTAAATAACCCCAAGAGAGACAGGGCGTTATATCTAAAGGGACTAATGGAAAACATAAGTTGTAGTAATATATGAATGTATTGTGGAAGGTAGTAAACTTCCCTTCAGCGGTATTAGTGTTGTAAATATCGAGCCATGTTTGCTTAAATAAGTGATAAGTTGATCTATATTATTCTTGCTATAATTCCTATTTAATTTTACATTTGTTACTGTATTTCTAAGATCACTGTAGATTAGTTCGAGAATCAGACCACTATGGTCTGAGATACTCAGTGTAATAGTTGACGCATTTGGACAGTTAAAATTTACAAAAATGTTGTCTAAACAGTTACCTTTATCGTGTGTGTGTTCATGAATTAATTGACGTAATCCAAACTCACAAACAGATTGCTAACTTTTTGAGTGCTGGCATTTTTTTCTTGATTAAAATGTACATTAAAGTTACCAACAAGAACATATTTTTATTTCTAGTGATATGAAATTTTTTTTTTGCAAGAATTTTTATAAATATGTAAAAATAAAAAAGTTGGGGGTAAAATATTGACAGCCCTTTAAGCAGAGAAGAGGGTTTGACTGGTACTATATAAATTGCCCATATCTAAATTTAAAATATAACATATTTTAAAGCGATCGGAAGATATTGCCGAAAAACTGATATTTATAATCCCCCTTTAAAGGGGTATAATTTCATTATTATCTATTTAGAGTACCTTTATTCTTGGATGTACTATCAGCCACATAAATATCCAGAGACAATTTTGGACCACCGAATACACACAGTTGTTACTCCATGTGTTAAGTTTTTTTTTTATCTTTTTATTTAACGTCGGCCTATTTCCGCTACCAGGGCCTATCACCGACACCAGGAGACGAGCTGAAAATTTTTCCGAACCTTTTCTCGTATGCCTAACATTTAATAGACAAGGGACCGCCTGCTTTGCATTCCCTCCGAAGGACGGTATATCCACTACGTAATCCTCGTCTTGAAATTACATAGCTTCCGCGTATATGCTGATATACAAGCCGCTAGAAGGTGGGACGAGATCGCTGTGTTTCCCAAGATGTATTTCACCCATCCAAGTACTAACCGCGCTGCACGTTGCTTCACTGGAGTATCAAAATACAATCACAGTCAAGACGCATCTACGCTCGCCCCATCTGTTAAGTTAAAATTAAAAAGTAGATTGTTCGCGGGGTTCGAAAGAATATCCTTGCACTTTAGTACGTAGTACGTCCGTGAAATTTCTCAGGGAGGGGCGCCAAAAAGTGCTGCCACCCGGGTGGAAAATTTACCTTGAGCCGCCCCTGGGTTTACTATAAAGATAAAGTAGTCATTCGACTTAAGAAACATCAAACACTAAATGAGGAAGAAAAAAGAAAAGTATTCTTTAAATAAATAGTGCTTCTATGCATTATTTGGTTGCTGAACGTAGGTGCCTTAATGAAAATTTTTCAAACAAATGAATTGGGCGGAATAGCTTTTCTTTTTCTTCCTTATTTAGTGACATCAACATCAGATACCAAATAAGTAAGAAAAAAGAAAAGCTAGGCAGTCTAATCCATTTAATAATAGTAATAATAATAATATCTTTATTTACCATAAAAATATAATCTACATAGGCACCATTTCACCTAGATGGTGCTCCTCCAATGGCCCTAAATACAATACAATATCATAAAAGACACTAAAAGTGTTTGTTTGAAAGTTGAAGTTTGAAAAATTTTCATTAAGGCACTTACGTACAGCAACCGAATAATGTATAGAAGCACTGTTTATTTAAAGAATAACTTTTCTTTTTTCTTCCTCATTTAGTGTCTGATGTTCATTAAGTCGAATGACTACTTTATCTTTTTAGTAAACCTAACCGACTTTTATACAGGGCCAGCTGAAAAGTGAGAAATTTTAAATTTGGCTATTGAATAACAAACACCACCTATATGAGGTACCAAGCTAAAATTTTGTATAGAGGCATTTGAGACAACTGCGAATCGAATACGCTATCCAATTTGCCGATAAAAAATTGCCTAATAGTCGATCTCGAAATTTCGACCCATTTAGAGGAGCATAGTAGGCCTTGAAAATATGAAAATTACAAAATTTTCAAAACAGTCAAATAAAGCTCATCGAGCACTATAAGTATCTTAAAAAAAAAAAAAATTAAAATCGGCCAACGCATTCCGAAATAACGGGGTGTTGCGGTCTTAAATCGCACACACTGTATATAGGTTTCATGACAGCCATCTTTAATCTTGCAGTAAAGATACCCTGCCTTAAGGATTCATTAGAGAAGCTGCTTGATTTTTTTTTATAATGAAAATTGATACATCATCAAAAAAAAGTTATAAAAATGTAAAATTTACGATTTTTTGAATGTTAATACAGCGAGAAAATAAATAATTTCATCGTTGAGGAATTTGGATATTTCAAAACGGCAGTTATTTGGCGCCATTAACTGTGACGTTTTCTGTTATGATTTGTCCATCGAAATTAATAACAAATTGGAAGGTACACTCGACTAGAGAAAGTGACACAGAGAGAGAAACTTGCGTGCTCTATTTCCATCCTATTTCTCGGTCTGTGTACAGTCAGTTAAGCCAATCGGAGGTTTCCTTCAACCAATCGGATCTTGTCAGACAAGGACGGAATAGTGAACGGAAGTTTCTTTTTCCGTATAAACATACTTCAGTAGTTTCGTATATCTAAAGCAATTTCGAGCAGTTTACTGTTTATTGTTTACAGTCAGTTTACCAAGTTCTTGTTCGTGGTGTTTTGTTATTATTTAGTTAATGAGCTAGTGAACAACATTATTATGACTTATGAGTATGAGTTACAAATATTGCATTGTGCCTAAATGTAAAACTAAGAGTATCACTACAAAATATGGTAATTTTACATTCAAGATTCTCCAAAATTAGTTCATAGACAGACGTCAGGAAGAGGTTAGGATACCGCGTCTACTTTGGACAAATTATCCGACTAACGGATGTCGTTATTGACTTCACGCCAATGAGAAACCGTTTGCAGTCACGTGGTTTTGTTTACAAATTATGGCATAATTTAGATATTAATTTTACGGAAAATAAATTTTATTTTGAATTTCTTTTGTTATAATCGTTTTCTGCGTAATGGAAATTAGGAGCAAATCACTTTTTCAAGCATTTTAAAATTTCATGCATCTTCCCTTTTGGTATGTAGGTTAGAGGTTCGAGTATAAAAAAAATAATCATTTTAACAAAATATTACTTATATTATCATCACCACTTCAATGTTTATTTTTTAAACCTTTAATAATTTCTAAAGTCTCACCCTGTGTTACTTCAAATAAATAAATCGACTTCGGATTACGATTAATATGCTCTAACACACCCAACAAACACAAAAGATCGGCCCATCAGCGGGCCATCACTGGACCAGAAATGAAACTTCTGGCCCTGAGATGGCCCACTGGAGAGCCGACCTTTTGTGTTTGTAGGGCAGTGTTTGTAGGAATTTCTCTAACAAGATTCCCAACCAAGTTAACAAAGGTGTTATTGAATAATTAATTCACTGGCAAATTGTTGACAATGAATAGCAATGCCATTATGAATAATTTCATGAAATGACTGGCTTTCCTTGTTATTTTTCCGTTTTCAGTATAGTTTTAGACTTGTTACACGAATTGTTTATTTGTGTCTCAAAAATTTGATTTTTCATGTATAAGCAAATTAGTATAATAGTTTTTATAAGTGACTCATTTTCATGGTGAAAGATGGAAATTTTAAATTAAAGAAGCAGCACGTGCATTGAAATTTTCTTGTGCATAAATTCATACAATGTCTCGCATTTCCGTACTCGACAAATTATTATGATGGGGCATTATCAATAAATAAGTTTTGTGAACTGTTAAATAACTACTATTACGGTATAAAACCGCTGCCAAAGGAACCACTACTTCCACATCCAGATTTGCAATCCAAGTTTCTCACAACGAAAAAAATTTGTATGTGAAAATAATTATTTATACCTAGAACTTTAATAATATTTGAAATCGTCTACTCCAAAAACCCATAAAACGATATCCCACATAGGTAGTGGGATGGGGGTAGTGATAGGGGGGTGGTAGTGGGAATGGATGAAGTAGAAAAAATATTTTGAGGCTTTTGGTTCTTGTATACACACTAAATCACATTTTTTCCCCTTTTATAATGGGGTGGGGGTAGTAATGGGGATGGCTAATGCCAAAATTTTTTTTTGAGACATTAACTTCTCTTGTATATATTAAATACCAATTTTATGTACTCTTACCTGCTTGATTTACCTATTTACCCCCATTTTTCCCCAACCTCCCAACCCTTAAACGGAATAAGATGAAATATAATCCAGTTCCAGATCTTATTAAAATACATATGTGTACCAAATTTCAAGTCAATATCTTAAACGGTTCCAGAGTAATCGAGCGTACAAAAAAAAGTTAGACAATTTTTTTTTTGCTCAAACTTAAAATCTCGACATTTCATAACATTCTACGCCTATTTGAACAATACAATTTTTTTTAAATTTCTTTGTCGTTACTATACTTGCACTGGATGTGGAAGTAAAATCGACCAGTTTCACGATTTCTCTTCAATGGTCAGGGTCTGGGGCGTTTTAGATATCTCCTAGTTTGCAAATTTTCTAATAACACAACTTTAATCTAACCTAACCTTACAGAACTAGCGTATAAATCATAAATTTTTCATCCATATTTTTTTTTCACTTAAATGTTCTCTATTTACCATATTCTATCCATTAATTTTAAGAAAATTTGCAAAATCCGAGATACTTAAAACTCCCAAGACACCCAAAGTTCATAATTACGCTTAAAATGAATTTACTCCATTCATACAATATATAATTCATTAGTTTTAGACTGGCTGCACAGATCACATTGTTTATAAAATATTTACGACAGGAACTTTATATGGCAAGGGCAGGTCGCAAATATTAAAATAGTATACTGATGACTATTTAACTTCATTTAATCTACAATGCATTCACTAAAAGAACCAATGTTATATTTTATTACTCGTATTATAATAAAACGCTTAAAGTAGTAATAACCACAGTAGTTAGCGCTTAGTTTAAATAACAATATAATCATAACACGAATTTGACAGACACAAAGCAGGTAGGTGGTGTATTGTAAATAGTATTTTCCAACGCCCCCTTGTAATGAAGCATTCTTTAAATTCCTGCTCCATTACTAAGATTCCGGATTTACACACGACACCAATGTGCACACGGCCCGCAAATCTACCAGCTCCCGTCTAGAGGCGCGGAGTTGCACACGACACTAAACTATAGGCAGTACTACGTCACCAGTAAGCGAGGATTCTCGGATATAAAAGCCCGGCCGCAAATCAACATAATTCAGAGTGGATAATTCTGCCAATCTGTCTACAGCGTGCTGAGCTGGACATATTGCAGTTTTGTGCATCTCCCGACGCAAACACGACGGAGCGAATGCAATCTGACCCTGGGTATCCTACAGCGTGTTGAACTGGGACCCCTCGAGTCGTTAGTCATTCCCCGGCGCCGTTTCGCCGCCAAAACCAGAGCGAATGAGCCTGACCTGGAAACCTCCTACAGCGTGTCGAACTGGGAAACTTCTTGAGTCGACGATATTCACCCGACGCCCGATGCCACTCCCGTAGCAACAACAAACGTCGCATCGCAATCGTTACACTCTCTCTCTCTCTCAGATAATAGAAAATGTTGTCCTAAGAACCGTAAAAGATACGGACATATAACCTGTACCTGTATGTTATGTAACACTGCCACACATTACCTGTTTGGAAAAGTAAATAAATTGTTTATATTTTTATTGGGCTGTCTTATTAACTAATCTGGACCCTGATTAATCTCCGAACCAGCTACCCGACAACAAACCGTTACACCCTAGATTATTAGCGCTAAATCAAATAATAACCGAATACCTCCGAGAGCTTCCGGATATCAACGAGAGTCGCTAGGCAAAAACGGTATCCTAGAAACTACCTGCTAAGAAATATTTTAAATACAAGTTTATAACATAACAGCGTTGACAATATATTGGGCGCTGAGTAGTCCGCTGCAATGATTCTATATTTACGTCGCTGATATACAAATTGCAACCACAACGCGCCACGACGAGTTATCGCTGAACTAAAATATAAACATTTGTCGTCGAAAAGGCAAGTTGACGCCCAGCAGTTTTTGTGGTCTATAGCTACTAATGACCATTTTTAACAGTTCTCAAGTGTTTTTAGAGTTTCGTCATTCAGCGTCCGTTTTTCGAACGCGGAGTGACTCCGGACGCACAGTGAACCTAATAATTTACATGGGTGGACGCTGAGTGGTACCGTATACACACACGCACGCACGCACGCACCCACTCAATTTCTGCCTCCTAAACCAATTCAACGTCTGACCACGCACACCGTACCTCTCCAGTTTGAATATTAGAGACGCATGGCAAACCAGGTCAAACGCTTTATTCAAGTCAAGGAAAATGCCAATGCATTTGTTTTTATTATCTATATTATCATACAGTTGTTAAGAATTTAGTAATTGCAGAAGTAGTAGAACGTCCCTTTCTGAAACCAAATTGATTTACGTTAAATAGTTTGTGTTTTATAAAAAAACTAATTAATCTCGATGCTATATATTTCTCAAGGATCTTGGAAAACGAACTCAAAATAGATATAGGTCGATAATTTTCAATTTCAGTTCTGCAGTTGGATTTGAAGATAGGTATTATTTTTGCAATTTTCAGTCTCTCAGGAAAAATACCCTCAGCCAAAGATAAATTGAAAATAATCATTAACGGTTTACTTATCAGATGTGCACATTTTTTGAGTATATTTACGCTTATTTTGTCATCACCTGCAGAGTTTGAATTTTTTAGGCTTCTTATTACGTCAACGATTTCTAACTCATTCACAGGATAGAAGAAAAAGGAGGAGGCATTGTAGTCGATTTTATCAGTAGTATTATATTGTTGGTGAGCATCATTGACTAATGTTTTGGAAATGTTATTAAAGTAAATATTAAAACTATTGCATACCCTTTCAGGGGACGTGATTATTTCATTATTTATTTTTAAAGTAAGTGATTTGCTATTACTCTTAGTATCTTTGTTAGGGTCAATGATTTTCCAAAATGCCTTAGACTTATTTTTTGCATTTAATATAATATTATCATTATACATTTTTTTTGGCTTTTTTAAATAATTGCCTATATATCGACTTATATTTATTGTAGAAAGTTTGTATTTCAGCATTATTGCTGAGGGTCAAATGGTAAAGGTCTTTTAAAAGTTGAGAAGAAATTTTGAGTCCGTTAGTCATCCATTTCTTGGGAACAGATAAATTGCTATTAATTTTTTTACTTTTGAGAGGAAAAGCTAGCTCAAAGTAATATAGAAAAATATTACTAAATTGATCATATTTTTCATTAGCATTTAAAGTAGGGTCATTTAAGAAGTTCCAATCTTCATTTGCTAGTAGAGTGCAAAAGTGAGAGATATTTGTGGGATTTTTTAGCGCTCGATATTTAAGTTTTTGAGGCCTTTATTTGAGTATCCAAAGAAACAGATAGAAGCTGGGCGTTATGATCACTGAGGGCGTTATTAATTGTAGTGCTAGTATTAAAATTGCTGTCAAAGTTTACACATATATTATCTAGACAGTTATGTATTCTAGTTGGTACTTTAATAAGAGGTATAATGCAGTAAGAATTTAATGTATCCAATAGATCGGTTAAATTGTTAGATGGAGTTAAAAAATTAATGTTAAAATCACCACAGATGATTATTCTGTGCTTTTTAGTATTTTCAATTAGCATACTAATGGCAGTATTTAATTTATCCAAGAAGATTCCAATGTCACCATTTGGACTTCTGTATAATGCTAACACTAAGATATATTCCTTTGCATTTAGAAAATATTTTAGCCCTACACATTCGAAATGGTTCTCGACAGAGATCTTTAATGTAGCTCAGTTCAGAACATTGTCTATTATTTTTTACATAAATACATACTCCACCATTTTTAAGTGTATTTCTACAGTAATAACTTTTTAGTGTATAGCCATCGATGTTGATTGATTGAATTTGCTTATTTTTGGCCCAGTGTTCAGATACACAAAATATATCACATTTAGTGTCTGATAGAAATACCTCCAGCTCTAAGAGTTTGTTGCTAATGCACTGAACATTTTGACTGTAAATGTAACCCGAATAACGTTCTTTAGATAGTTTGAAAAATCTACGAAGTTAACTTAAAAAATGTTGCTCCTTTTAATGAAATGTTGACCATACCATATTTAAATTTGTTATGCAAGATGTTCGGTACATAATTGGCGATAGAGATCCAGCTGATTCCAAAATTCTTTCATATGTACTCTCTGAAGCCTCTTCTGTTATTAATATACACGGGATTTTCTAATTTATGACATATTTTTTAACCATTTTCCCAAGTAGTTAAAATTTTAGTAGATACTAGTTTTGGCTCCACGCAGCAATGTTTTTAAAAAATACAGCGTCGGACTGGAGAAAATGATGTTTTTTGTTAAAATCGTTTTGTTTAATTTCTTATTAAGGATACGAAAACTACATGAATCAATAACAGATAAATATGCAATAACAATAATATTCTTGGCCATCAATACTGGTGAACACTAAGACTGTTTGTAAATTCAGTTTCATCGTCTCTAGATGATGCCAATATGGTTGGCGAAACGCGAGTCGAGTACTATTCAAGTGTTTTGGAGTTTGTAGAAAAGTGGAAACTACTTCAGAGACAGCGCCACACCGAAGGTTCCAGCCATCTCAAGGATTCATTTATTTATTTTACAAATCCAACAGTTTACATTCCTACTATAGGGTAGGTACATTTAGTTAGATGTAATATTGAGCAATATCAAAGAAAAAAAATGTTTATAATTCTTTTTCGATTTAAACTAATAAAAAGTAGTTTAAATGAATTAATAACAGTAAAAATTATTATTTAGAATAATAGTAGTAGTATATTATTACATTAAAATTATAGACTATAAATAAACACTAGTTTCTAGTATGATTTCGCCAGTAGCAAATCTTCATTCTCCATTTGATTCAGATCAAATCTTCTTGCTAAATTTGAAGCTTATTTTATAAAGTAGCAAACAGAACTTTCAAACTCTAAAAACAAAAATCATGAAAATGTAATTGGCCAATCCTGTTGGTCTCAATAAAAATCATTGTGGGTCGATTATTCTGAAAATTGCAAATTGGTGGTAACTTTTTATTCTGTACAGATTTTAATAAAAGAAAACTTTTGTAATTTGGAAAATAAAAGCAGTTACTCTTACCAATTCTTAGAAAACTGGTTCTAAAACACCCTATATGTAAATAATTTTAATAACATCTGGTATATTCTAATTTCATATCAAGTAGGAGCTAAATCCAGAACATGAACACCCATCAGCTCAACATTTTTTGGTCATTTGTACCTACTCATTAATCTATCCATGAACACTTGCAAATTATGTAGTTATAAATCCATGGAAGTAAAGCAGGTCTTTAGGCAAGTCTTTGGGCTAAATTCATGGCAACACTGCTGGAAGCCGATTCCACTGCAGATCCTAAAATAATGTATATTTTGGAAGCTATATATCTGCAGAATGTAATCCGCCATATATAGCCGGAAGGAGTATCCACTGCACTCTATGTCGGAAGTCATATCCATCGCGATTTGATGAAAACTATTCCTGATTGATAACTGATTTGTGAATCACAAATGATGATATATACATGAGTTAAAAAATATATAATTCTACTCCTACTGCTGGAAGCCAGATATAAGCACCATATACCGGAAGTCATATTTTTATGGAGATGTAAACATATATATATATATATATATATATATATTGAACCAATCGACGCTTTCAGTCCCGACATGTTCATCAGAGAACTCAGACCCACTAGAAATAATTGTTATTGCCCCAACTAAGAGCAACCAAGTAGAGGTAAGAAAATATGGAGATTATTTTTTTTGCCAAATTCAATAATCGTTCCCAGGACCGACGCGTTCAACCGCCTTTTCAGACCCGTGTGTATCATAATGACATACCTAATAGACGATACCAGTCCCGACCTGTTGCCGGACCTCACCTATAGACGCAGATGTTTCATTAATAATTTATCCCTGCTAGATTAGCCTAAAGAGAGAAACATAACTAATACTCTTGAACAAACATTCTAAAATCGTTTAAAAGTTAATGAAAGTACTATTTTTGGTGTTTGCAATTATTTAACATATTTTTCAAGACAATAAGTACCAGAAAAGAAAATTAATCATCCACCCCATTGGCAAGGGGTTATCTTAATATCTCTCATAATATACCGGGTGCCACAGGCTAGGGCTCCCCCCTATATTTCCTTTACTTTTTAATTTATCAATTTGAAATTTGGGTTGCATAAACTACCTGTAAAAATGAATTTTTGGGCATAAAGAACGGTACGAGACCATTTCTGGTTTACTCGGAAATGACCGCAACTTTCGATTCTTAAATGGAACTCCCTGTATATTTTTACATACTTGGATTCAAGACAACATTCTGAGTATACAATGATATTTTCGCGAATTTTTGAGTCAATGTCCAGTTTTCTTAAGCATTTTAAGACATTCATCTAAAATGCTTTGGAATACTAAAATTTGTTCTACGGCAGGTAAAGTCCAAGGCAAAAATATAATTTTTGATTTTATTTCATTAATGACTATTTACGAAATTGAAGAAATCACTTTTTTATTGAAAACTCTTTTTTCAAGTGGTGCTTCCTAGTGTTCAATAAATTATAGATTTTTTTTTCTGAATTCATTGATATCCATTTCAAATCCATGCTCTTTGTTTTTCTCTTTTATTTTTATTTAAAAATAAAAAATCACATTCAAAATAATTTTTATTGATCCTTATACTTTGCAATAATACCTACTTATACCTAAACAAAAGAGAGAACCAAAAGGCTATTATTCACAAAAAGGTAGTTATTCATATTTCATTATTAGACATGATTTTTTGCAAAGGCAACTACGTTAAATTTCAAGAAAAACTATATTGAAGGTGATTATTTATGTTTAAAAATATTCAACAAAATAGAAAAACAAATAGCATAGATTTGAAATGGATATCAATGAATTCAGAACAAATCTATAATTTATCGAACAGTATGAGTCACCACCTTCCCATTTGAAAAAAAAAAGTTTTCGATAAAAAAGTGATTTGTTCAATTTTGGAGGCTTCATAAATAGTTATCAATGAAATTAAATGAAAAATTATATTTTTCCCTTGGACTTTACCTGCTGTAGAACAAATTTTGGTATTCCAAAGCACTCTAGACGCATGTCTTAAACTGCTTTAAAAACTGAACATTGACTCAAAAATTCGCGAAAATCTCATGGTATACTCAGAATGTTGCCTTGTGTCCAAATATGTAAAAATGTACAGGGCGTTCCATTTAAAAATCGAAAGTTGCGGTCATTTCTGGGTGAACAGGAAATGGTCTCATACCGTTTTTTGCGTCCAAAAATTCATTTTTACAGGTAGTTTATCACCCCAAATTTCAAATGGATAAATTAAAAAATAAAGGAAATATAGGGCGGGCGCCACTAACCTGTGGCACCCGGTATAGTTGTAACATGACTTACCAGATATGCAATGCAAGCGTTTTAAATCATTTTTTCCGCCATGAGGTGTATTATTTAATCCTTTAAGCGCAATGCACATGTCAGTAGCCGGCATGTGATTATCTGAAATATTTCATTATTGCTGTTTTTCTTAATGTACTAATATTTGTCATTATGACAACATATTTTCAGACATGTCTAAGTAATGGTACATATTTTATAGGGATAGTGTAAACACCGACAAATTAAATAGTCTATACAGGTCAAACCAGACAGTTATTGAATACGAAATTATATTCTTTTTTATATTCTTTTTCGTAAATGTGTTACGCCTGGTACAATAATATTACGATTTATTAATATTAATAGAAATTTTGAGAATAATGTAACTATCAGCCAAACAGTTTATTACACTTTGAGCTAGCCCCTTTTTAATGGACAAATTTATTATATCTATTTAGTGGAGTAAATGAAAGCTCCATCTCTCATATATTACTAATTTCTTATGGGTTACTTTTCGCATCAGATTTCGTTAAAATCGAAATACCTATCTCAAAAACTATTGGTTTTTTAGGTAGGAAATGATCTTGAAAATTACCTTAAAATAATGAACAGAATTCGAATCCGGCATAAAAAATAAGGCATGCTATTTAAAATAAGGAAGTTGATGTCAATTTCCGGTAAAACGTGACGTTATTTTCATTAAATATGAAAACACCTGTCCCTAAATTTTCAGCTTAAAATTATTTGTTTTTTTAAAACGTGTAATAGGCCACTAACCGTGATATTGCGATATGATCTATACAACTAGAAATATTTAAGAACTGCAAAAAACACAATATGATACCTTTTGAAAAAATACTGCATTGGAAAATCAGCAAATAAAAATTGCTCAAAATGTTTTTAAGATTACCGCAAGATGTCGCAATCAAAGAAATAGAAAACTAAAAAACATGTATTTCGCTAAAAAGGCAGCTAAAAAATTGCATTTATTGTAATGCATCCGTAATTTTCATTCATTTTTATTAGAGTTTTTTCGGTTGATCTTTTAATACGGATCAAATATTTGACATCTTAAGCCAAAAATGTATAAATATTTAAAAGCACCGCCGCCACCTCGACTGTGCTATCAATACTAATCCACAATGGTAAATATGGCAGAAAATTTTAAAGGCTGTTAAACTCAAATTATTTTTTAATATTCAGCGAAGAAGCGTGCACAGTTTTGCAGTTCCTTCAACATAAGCAATTTAGTTTTACTTCCACGTCCAGTGGAAGTATAGTAACGACAAAAAAATTTTTAAAAATTTTTATTGTCCAAATAGGCTTAAAATGTCATGAAACGTCGAGATTTTAAGTTTGAGCGAAAAAAAAATTTCTGTCTGTCGGTCTGTCTGTAACTTTTTTTTGTGCGCACGTTTACTCTGGAACCGTTTAAGATATTGACTTGAAATTTGGTACACATATGTACTTTAACGAGTTCTAGAACTAGATTATATTTTCATCTTGTTCCGTCGAAGGGTTGGGGGGTAAATTGGGGTAAATTTGGGGTAAATGAGTAAATTAAGCAGGTAAGAGTCCATAAAATTGGTATATAGTATATACAAGAGAAGTTAAGGTCTCAAAAAAATTTTTGGCATTAGCCACCCCCATTACCACCCCCACCTCCTTATTAAAGGGGATGAAAAAAAAATGTGATTTAGTGTATGTACAGGAACCAGAAACCTCAAAATATTTTTTTACTTCATCCACACCCCACTACCACCCCCCTATCACCACCCCCACCCCACTACCGATGTGGGGTATCGTTTTATGGGTTTTTGGGGGTAGAGGATTTCAAATATTATATTATTAAAGTTCCATAGACAATTATTTTCACATACAAAGTTTTTTCGTTGTGAGTGACTTGGATAGAGAATCTGGATGTGGAAGTAGTGATTCCTTGGGCAGCGGTTTTTAATGCCTCATTTATTATATAGTAAGAAAAACATACTTGTAAATGTGGTAGTTCTTTTAACCAAGTAAACTTAGAGAAAGTGGACGTATTATAGCGGGTGGCTTTTAGGTCCAACCCAACATGTGGCAAGTCATAAAGTCATTATTAGCTCTGCTTATCGTATTGTATATTTGTATAATGTTCCCGGAAATGCCTTGGACTTGAAAAATGAAATGCCGGTCATTTTATAGCTGACAACTTTTAATGCTAAAAAATCGACTTCATTCATTTTTAAATACCTACACCTACTACCAACAATATCGGTAAGCGATTTGTACGATCGTACAAAAATACTTAAAAAATGTTTTTTTCTTAACCATCTCTCAAGCAACAAAAGTAATTTAGGGATATTGTGTTAAGTAGCACAGACTAGGTCTAGAGATATGTAGATTCCGACCACATGCAAGACTCCGAAAATTTGCTCCTTGTCCGAAATAACATACAATTAAGATTTTTAACTTTCTCCAGAATAGAATCGAAATATCATCGAGTTTCGATACTGTGTCACTCCAGTAGATGCCATGCAATGCCCCTTTTTTTCTAGTAATTTTTTTTCTTGAGGTCCTCATAGTAATAATGACAAACTTTTATCGTCTCCTTGTTTTCATGTAGTCAGTAATAATATAAATTACAGACTGTCACCAAATTATGAGCATAACCAAATTTACTTTAATAAACATTTGATCAATGGTTGTACGTGTAAACTGTAAAACAATCAATTTGAGTACAAAGCGGTTTTACGGGGGGGATGGGGGAGAAATTTATTTCAATAATGAATAAGCCTCATCGAGTGCTGAAAAAACTTTTGTGAAAAATACATGGATTGTTTCTAATAATTTTTAAGTAAAAAGTTGTTTCATCTATTTTTTAATTTTGAATTCCTTTCTATCAAATATTAAACGCAGTATTTCTTAAAAATCGATCTATCGATCAAAAGCGGAGGAAATTCCAAATTTGCTTTTATGTTTTGTGATTTGAAAACTGCATATTTAAGAAAAATACAGGATCTCATCGCGAAGAGTAGTCAAAAATACATAAGTAAAAAAAAATGGTAATGTTCAAATTTCCTAAGGATAGCTAATACTTCTAATAATCTACTAATCTAATCTAATAAGCTAATAATCTGCAAACTTTGTCAAAAAATGTTGCGTGCGATTTAGACGTTCCACGTTTTTTTTTTTTGTATGACTGTCTATTTTTTTTTTCAATTGTTAATTGAGGCGACCTGGCCGCTTGAAGAGTAGCGCGAAAAACGGTCATTTTTAACCTTACACGCGGACGCCTGTAATAATAATAATAATAATATGCTTGTGCGTAAAAAAATTCACACTTGTATATTACAACCAGTCAGAGGTTCTAATTATGTATCGTTACCATGGTGCATCCATAAAAATTTCCAGAAATTTTTCGCCTGGTGGATACGGTAGGTGAAATTACCCTGGAGTTTTTTCTGTCAAATGTTTTTTTATTGGAATTTAATTTTTTTATATGTGGTAAAAAATAAACGTTCCACCACATTTCGTAGATCAAAATTAAAAATAATAATATAGACTATTCTTAATCTACTTTCTATTGTTTAATGCAACTAAAATTGCTAATCATATTTTATTTTACTTGACGTTTTGTAGAATCTGTGAAAAATCAAATGAATTCGCTTTAAAATATTTGACATACACACTCTTTTTTACAGTTTTAGTATCATATATTATTATGTTTGTTATGATAATAATGTTAGAGTGATCCATTAGTTTTTAATTTTATTTAGATGTGAAATTATCTTGCCGAATTCCCCATGTATTTGAATTACTATCAGAAAATGTTTTCTGGATCTCGGAATGTAATGTTGGGGATAATTTTACTTCCACATCCAGTGGAAGTATAGTGACAAAAAATTTTTTAAAAATTTTTATTGTTCAAATAGGCTTAAAATGTCATGAAACGTCGAGATTTCAAGTTTGAGCGAAAAAAAAATTTCTGTCTGTCGGTCTGTCTGTCGGTCTGTAACTTTTTTTGTGCGCACGTTTACTCTGGAACCGTTTGAGATATTGACTTGAAATTTGGTACACATATGTACTTTAACGAGATCTAGAACTAGATTATATTTTCATCTTGTTCCGTCGAAGGGTTGGGGGGTAAATTGGGGTAAATTTGGAGTAAATAGGTAAATCAAGCAGGTAAGAGTTCATAAAATTGATATTTAGTATAGACAAGAGAAGCTAAGGTCTCAAAAAAAAATTGGCATTAGCCAACCCCATTACCACCCCCACCCCATTATTAAAGGGGGTGAAGAAAAATGTGACTTAGTGTGTGTACAAGAACCAGAAACCTCAAATTTTTTTACTTTTTCCACCCCCCCACTCCCACCCCCTGTCACCACCCCCACCCCACTACCGATGTGGGGTATCGTTTTATGGGTTTTGGGGTAGAGGATTTCAAATATTATATTATTAAAGTTCCATAAACAATTATTTCCAGATACAAAATTTTTTCGTTGTGTGACTTGGATAGAAAATCCGGATGTGGAAGTAGTGATTCCTTGGGCAGCGGTTTTTATATTCGAGATCTCTAAAAATTTTCAGATATAATCCAGAGACCAGGGAGATAACTAGTGAAAATTAGATGTTCACGATGTTCTACAATAAGGGTCCAGTGAATTTTTGTCGTATTTATTTCCGTAAGCAATGCAAAGTAAAAAAATCACCAACTTCGAAATTTAAATAATCTGTTTCTAATTGTTTAAACCAAAATTGTTGGATGTCAATTTTTTCTTTTTCTCGAAAATAAAAAAAATAGAATCCAACAATTTTTTTTTTCACAAAAACAAAAATTGATAAGTGGCGGGGAGAAAATCGAACAAAAAATGTTTTCCCTCAAAAATAAAAATTGATAAGCGGAGGCAGAAAGTCGAAAAGTATACACGGAGGGTCAGACGGGCCTCTTGCATGCCCGAGCCTATAAAGTCTGTACCGAATATACCTCCCAAGACCGATTAGTTGGGCTTGCGATTTTACATGTACACCAAGATATTAAATCATCAGTCTCCACTGTAGGTAATTGATAAATTCACCAAAGTTAATATATGACTAATATGTAAATATGTTTCATGTCTATTTTTTTTAAGCTTCAATAGTTCTTTAATTGTTTGTTTATTTGGCACTTTTTATTAGAATAAAATTTGATTTACTTGTTTATTACATTAAAGATATTTTGGAATGTAAGAACCAGTATTAGCTTAAGGCCGCCCTTGAAAACCTATCATCTAAGTGTGTCTGGCATTCGACTCTAATATTCGCAGTAGTTAAGTGTCATAAAGACCATGCTTTATTAACATCTGGTGTTGAAGTTTTAAGGACAAATACCTGATGTACCGTTATCCATAGTGAAGCGTCGGTTTTATTACCGATTATTATCTTTAATTTTTCAAAGTTGTGACCATTAATACTTTATTTAACATAACAAATCAACTTCTTAACTACTGTGCTTTAAATACTAGGTCCATGTGTAGCCGATAAAGAGGTCTTGTTTAGCGACTGATTTTACTTTACTTGTGTATAACTTTTTTATCCATCCATTGTCAAACTAAAGGAACAAAGTATTTAAAGTATTTATAACAAAACAGCGATTTCAGTTTTTAAATTAATTTTTTTGATTCCATTCCATCGTATTCGATAGGAATAATATTTGTGAGTACGCTTAAGGTCTCAATTGGTTTATACAATTAGAAACAAATTATTTAAATTTTGAAGTTGGTGATTTTTTGACTTTGCATTACTTACGGAAATAGATACGACAAAAATTCACTGGGCCTTTGTTGTAGAACATCGTGAACATCTAATTTTCACTAGTAATCTCCCTGGTTTCTGAATTAAATCTGAAAATTTTTAGAGATCTCGAATTGTCCCCAACATTACATTCCCAGATCGAGAAAACATTTTCGGATAGTAATTGAAATACGTGGGGAATTCGACAAGATAATTTCACATCTATATAAAATTAAAAACTATTGTCATAACAAACAATAATATATGAAACTAAAACTGTAAAAAAGGGTGTGTATATCAAATATTTTAAAGCGGATTCATTTGATTTTTCACAGATTTTACAAAACGTCAAGTAAAATAAAATATGATTTAGCAATTTTAGTTGCATGAAACAATAGAAAGTGGATTAAGAATAGCCTAAATTATTATTTTTAATAAATTTGATCTAGGAAATGTGGATGAACGTTTATTTTTTACCACATATAAAAAACTTAAATTCCAATAAAAAAACATTTGCTAGAAAAAGCTCCAGGGAAATTTCACCTACCATATCCACCAGGCGAAAAATTTCTGGAAATTTTTATGTATGCTACCATGGTAACGATACATAATTAGAGCCTCTGATTGGTTGTAATATATAAGTGTGAACTTTTCTACGCACAAACATATTATTTTATCTTTTATCTATTATTTAACTTACGGAGCTACAGGCGTCCGCGTGTAAGGTTAAAAATGACCGGTTTTCGCGCTACTCTTCAAGCGGCCAGGTCGCCTCAATTAACAATTGAAAATAAAAAAATAGACAGTCGTACAAAAAAAAACATGGAACGTCTCAATCGCATGCAACATTTTTTGGCAAAGTTTGCAGATAAGTATTAGGTATCCTTAAGAAACTTGAACGTTGCCGTTTTTTTTACTTATGTATTTTTGTCTACACTTCGCGATGGGATCCTGTATTTTTCTTAAAATGCATTTTTCAAATTACAAGACTTTATGTGTATGGCAAATTTTGAATTTCCACCGCTTTTGGGGGTGATAAATGTAATCAATCGATTTTTAAGAAATACTGCGTTTAATATTTGATAGCAAAGAATTAAAAATTAAAAAAAAGGTGAAATAATTTTATACTTAAAAATTGTTATAAACAATCCATAACAGATGTATTTTTCACAAAGGTTTTTTCAGCACTCGATGAGGCTTAAAAATACCAAATGAAGGCATCAGTTTTCAAAATATTTATTCATTATTGAAATAAATATTTTAATTTTTAAAGCATAACCTATCTACCTAACGTATTTAGATAAAACAAAGTGGAGAGAAATTCTGGAAGCATCTGTTTTTTACATGCCAAAGTTTCAGAAAAAAGCTTTCTTCGTTTTCGTTTTTATTCCGTTCAAACATGCAGGCATACAAAGAACATTTCCAAAGTTGTTAAACGTCATCTCAGTATCGTATTTTATCCCCACCACCTTAATTTCAACCAGAAAACAAAAATGTATTAGTATTAATATGCTATGATCCGCTACACGTTTTTTTTGCTACTTCTGGTTTAGTTCGAAGTTGCAACTTAATTATAATTGAATGGAAATGATACTATAGAAAATTAAATATCCTTTACAGTCCTTTTTTTGGATTTAAAATCGCCTGAGAAAAAATAGAATTACAGCTAATTTTCCTTCAACAGAAAGAAGACCATGCAAAAATATTTAATAAGTAAAATTCCAACAAGGTAAAAAGGCAGTGCATAGAAAATTTTGGACAATAATACCATTGCATTTTCTTTAAGTTAGTATTGACAATTTTAATATTATAATAAAATAAAATTTTAAAACATTATTGAAAGGAAGTCTCTTTAAATTAAAAATATTTTTTTAATGGAAACATCCATTTTTTTTCTATTACTTAGATCACTGAAATTTATCTTTTCGCAGAAAATATAAAATTAAGTTTTACAAAAAACACTAAAATAATAAAGCAAAGTTTTCTTTAGACACAACCTAATTTGTTATTGTCAGCAAAAAAGTAGAAAATAGAATAAAAGTGGGTGGGGGCTTGCATTTAAAAAAAATGATTCTGTAAATAACGAGTACTAATACTGCAATGGGCCTGTTAAAGAATAAATCTTTATTTCTATTAAAAAAAAAATAAATGAAAATAAACACTTTTTTAATCACCCAACCACCGCGTCGCGTTTCAATTCCGTCGCTATCATACTCCAATTAATATTAGTATTCCGTAAATTCATTATTTATAGTGATAATTAAACAATTTTTTTTTTATTGGTGGTTTTATTTTGCTTATTTAAAGTACGCCTCAGAGTGTTTAAATCCAAGTTTTAAAAACGCGCTATTACTTAGATCACTGAAATTTATCTTTTCGCAGAAAATATAAAATCAAGTTTTACAAAAAACACTAAAATAATAAAGCAAAGTTTTCTTTAGACACAACCTAATTTGTTATTGTCAGCAAAAAAGTAGAAAATAGAATAAAAGTGGGTGGGGGCTTGCATTTAAAAAAATGTATTTAAGAGACTTTTTTCAATATTTAAAATTCAATTGTATTTTAAGATTATAATTATTGGCATACTAAATTAAAGTGGTAATTTGTTAAAAATTATCTATCCAATGTTCTATGAATACTACATTTCTAGTTTAATAGAATTCTACTGATTACATATTTTTTACATAGCATTTTTCTGTTAAGAGAAAATTGGCTATAATTACGTTTCTTCTCAGTCTATTTTAAATTCAAAAATGGACTGTAAAGAAAATTGAATGTTGAATCGTAATCATGACAGGTTACCTTTCTGTTTAAAAAAATTTAAAAATTTGCAACTTCGAACTAAACCGAAAGTAGCGAAAAAACCATGTATCATGTCAAATGTAACTTATTTATGTTTAAATAAACGCACATAAATTTGAAAATTTTATTTTTAAAATGAAAAAGTTACAGGTCATTACATGTCCTCTGTGCCATCCGGTATATGAAAACCTTAAATCTTAGTTTTAACTCGACCAATATAAATAATGCAAATTCAAAAATTAAATATTAAGTACATGCACACAAGAATCTTCTCCATCGAGAAAATTGAAAATAATCTGGTAATATATTTCCAAATGAATATTTCGTATTTACAGTGTTGCCAGACTCCGGTATTGTCAACGTCTGATGAAAGATGCGGGCTTAGGAGCGTACTGTATAAAATTATATACTATATACTGAACGCCCTCTGCATAAAATTTGCAGAACTACATCTGTATAAAATACTATATTCAACCGCTTTTTCAGTCCCAATGTCAAATGCGTTTTTAAACTTTTTTATGACATAACCAAGGTAGATAAGTAAGAAAAACACAAAAACGTTCTCAGACCCGGAGGTGGGTCTGAGATCGTCAGTTTTGGTCTGACAACGTCGGTAGTGTATGGCGAATTGGGTCTGTGTAGTCGGTTAAACAAATCTATATATATATATATATATATACATATATATATATATATATATATATATATATATATAGATTTGTTTAACCGACTACACAGACCCAATTCGCCATACACTACCGACGTTGTCAGACCAAAACTGACGATCTCAGACCCACCTCCGGGTCTGAGAACGTTTTTGTGTTTTTCTTACTTATCTACCTTGGTTATGTCATAAAAAAGTTTAAAAACGCATTTGACATTGGGACTGAAAAAGCGGTTGAATATAGTATTTTATACAGATGTAGTTCTGCAAATTTTATGCAGAGGGCGTTCAGTATATAGTATATAATTTTATACAGTACGCTCCTAAGCCCGCATCTTTCATCAGACGTTGACAATACCGGAGTCTGGCAACACTGTAAATACGAAATATTCATTTGGAAATATATTACCAGATTATTTTCAATTTTCTCGATGGAGAAGATTCTTGTGTGCATGTACTTAATATTTAATTTTTGAATTTGCATTATTTATATTGGTCGAGTTAAAACTAAGATTTAAGGTTTTCATATACCGGATGGCACAGAGGACATGTAATGACCTGTAACTTTTTCATTTTAAAAATAAAATTTTCAAATTTATGTGCGTTTATTTAAACATAAATAAGTTACATTTGACATGATACATGGTTTTTTCGCTACTTTCGGTTTAGTTCGAAGTTGCAAATTTTTAAATTTTTTTAAACAGAAAGGTAACCTGTCATGATTACGATTCAACATTCAATTTTCTTTACAGTCCATTTTTGAATTTAAAATAGACTGAGAAGAAACGTAATTATAGCCAATTTTCTCTTAACAGAAAAATGCTATGTAAAAAATATGTAATCAGTAGAATTCTATTAAACTAGAAATGTAGTATTCATAGAACATTGGATAGATAATTTTTAACAAATTACCACTTTAATTTAGTATGCCAATAATTATAATCTTAAAATACAATTGAATTTTAAATATTGAAAAAAGTCTCTTAAATACATTTTTTTAAATGCAAGCCCCCACCCACTTTTATTCTATTTTCTACTTTTTTGCTGACAATAACAAATTAGGTTGTGTCTAAAGAAAACTTTGCTTTATTATTTTAGTGTTTTTTGTAAAACTTGATTTTATATTTTCTGCGAAAAGATAAATTTCAGTGATCTAAGTAATAGCGCGTTTTTAAAACTTGGATTTAAACACTCTGAGGCGTACTTTAAATAAGCAAAATAAAACCACCAATAAAAAAAAAATTGTTTAATTATCACTATAAATAATGAATTTACGGAATACTAATATTAATTGGAGTATGATAGCGACGGAATTGAAACGCGACGCGGTGGTTGGGTGATTAAAAAAGTGTTTATTTTCATTTATTTTTTTTTTAATAGAAATAAAGATTTATTCTTTAACAGGCCCATTGCAGTATTAGTACTCGTTATTTACAGAATCATTTTTTTTAAATGCAAGCCCCCACCCACTTTTATTCTATTTTCTACTTTTTTGCTGACAATAACAAATTAGGTTGTGTCTAAAGAAAACTTTGCTTTATTATTTTAGTGTTTTTTGTAAAACTTAATTTTATATTTTCTGCGAAAAGATAAATTTCAGTGATCTAAGTAATAGAAAAAAAATGGATGTTTCCATTAAAAAAATATTTTTAATTTAAAGAGACTTCCTTTCAATAATGTTTTAAAATTTTATTTTATTATAATATTAAAATTGTCAATACTAACTTAAAGAAAATGCAATGGTATTATTGTCCAAAATTTTCTATGCACTGCCTTTTTACCTTGTTGGAATTTTACTTATTAAATATTTTTGCATGGTCTTCTTTCTGTTGAAGGAAAATTAGCTGTAATTCTATTTTTTCTCAGGCGATTTTAAATCCAAAAAAAGGACTGTAAAGGATATTTAATTTTCTATAGTATCATTTCCATTCAATTATAATTAAGTTGCAACTTCGAACTAAACCAGAAGTAGCAAAAAAAACGTGTAGCGGATCATAGCATATTAATACTAATACATTTTTGTTTTCTGGTTGAAATTAAGGTGGTGGGGATAAAATACGATACTGAGATGACGTTTAACAACTTTGGAAATGTTCTTTGTATGCCTGCATGTTTGAACGGAATAAAAACGAAAACGAAGAAAGCTTTTTTCTGAAACTTTGGCATGTAAAAAACAGATGCTTCCAGAATTTCTCTCCACTTTGTTTTATCTAAATACGTTAGGTAGATAGGTTATGCTTTAAAAATTAAAATATTTATTTCAATAATGAATAAATATTTTGAAAACTGATGCCTTCATTTGGTATTTTTAAGCCTCATCGAGTGCTGAAAAAACCTTTGTGAAAAATACATCTGTTATGGATTGTTTATAACAATTTTTAAGTATAAAATTATTTCACCTTTTTTTTAATTTTTAATTCTTTGCTATCAAATATTAAACGCAGTATTTCTTAAAAATCGATTGATTACATTTATCACCCCCAAAAGCGGTGGAAATTCAAAATTTGCCATACACATAAAGTCTTGTAATTTGAAAAATGCATTTTAAGAAAAATACAGGATCCCATCGCGAAGTGTAGACAAAAATACATAAGTAAAAAAAACGGCAACGTTCAAGTTTCTTAAGGATACCTAATACTTATCTGCAAACTTTGCCAAAAAATGTTGCATGCGATTGAGACGTTCCATGTTTTTTTTTGTACGACTGTCTATTTTTTTATTTTCAATTGTTAATTGAGGCGACCTGGCCGCTTGAAGAGTAGCGCGAAAACCGGTCATTTTTAACCTTACACGCGGACGCCTGTAGCTCCGTAAGTTAAATAATAGATAAAAGATAAAATAATATGTTTGTGCGTAGAAAAGTTCACACTTATATATTACAACCAATCAGAGGCTCTAATTATGTATCGTTACCATGGTAGCATACATAAAAATTTCCAGAAATTTTTCGCCTGGTGGATATGGTAGGTGAAATTTCCCTGGAGCTTTTTCTAGCAAATGTTTTTTTATTGGAATTTAAGTTTTTTATATGTGGTAAAAAATAAACGTTCATCCACATTTCCTAGATCAAATTTATTAAAAATAATAATTTAGGCTATTCTTAATCCACTTTCTATTGTTTCATGCAACTAAAATTGCTAAATCATATTTTATTTTACTTGACGTTTTGTAAAATCTGTGAAAAATCAAATGAATCCGCTTTAAAATATTTGATATACACACCCTTTTTTACAGTTTTAGTTTCATATATTATTGTTTGTTATGACAATAGTTTTTAATTTTATATAGATGTGAAATTACCTTGTCGAATTCCCCACGTATTTCAATTACTATCCGAAAATGTTTTCTCGATCTGGGAATGTAATGTTGGGGACAATTCGAGATCTCTAAAAATTTTCAGATTTAATTCAGAAACCAGGGAGATTACTAGTGAAAATTAGATGTTCACGATGTTCTACAACAAAGGCCCAGTGAATTTTTGTCGTATCTATTTCCGTAAGTAATGCAAAGTCAAAAAATCACCAACTTCAAAATTTAAATAATTTGTTTCTAATTGTATAAACCAATTGAGACCTTAAGCGTACTCACAAATATTATTCCTATCGAATACGATGGAATGGAATCAAAAAAATTAATTTAAAAACTGAAATCGCTGTTTTGTTATAAATACTTTAAATACTTTGTTCCTTTAGTTTGACAATGGATGGATAAAAAAGTTATACACAAGTAAAGTAAAATCAGTCGCTAAACAAGACCTCTTTATCGGCTACACATGGACCTAGTATTTAAAGCACAGTAGTTAAGAAGTTGATTTGTTATGTTAAATAAAGTATTAATGGTCACAACTTTGAAAAATTAAAGATAATAATCGGTAATAAAACCGACGCTTCACTATGGATAACGGTACATCAGGTATTTGTCCTTAAAACTTCAACACCAGATGTTAATAAAGCATGGTCTTTATGACACTTAACTACTGCGAATATTAGAGTCGAATGCCAGACACACTTAGATGATAGGTTTTCAAGGGCGGCCTTAAGCTAATACTGGTTCTTACATTCCAAAATATCTTTAATGTAATAAACAAGTAAATCAAATTTTATTCTAATAAAAAGTGCCAAATAAACAAACAATTAAAGAACTATTGAAGCTTAAAAAAAATAGACATGAAACATATTTACATATTAGTCATATATTAACTTTGGTGAATTTATCAATTACCTACAGTGGAGACTGATGATTTAATATCTTGGTGTACATGTAAAATCGCAAGCCCAACTAATCGGTCTTGGGAGGTATATTCGGTACAGACTTTATAGGCTCGGGCATGCAAGAGGCCCGTCTGACCCTCCGTGTATACTTTTCGACTTTCTGCCTCCGCTTATCAATTTTTATTTTTGAGGGAAAACATTTTTTTGTTCGATTTTCTCCCCGCCACTTATCAATTTTTGTTTTTGTGAAAAAAAAAAATTGTTGGATTCTATTTTTTTTATTTTCGAGAAAAAGAAAAAATTGACATCCAACAATTTTGGTTTTAAACAATTAGAAACAGATTATTTAAATTTCGAAGTTGGTGATTTTTTTACTTTGCATTGCTTACGGAAATAAATACGACAAAAATTCACTGGACCCTTATTGTAGAACATCGTGAACATCTAATTTTCACTAGTTATCTCCCTGGTCTCTGGATTATATCTGAAAAATTTTTAGAGATCTCGAATATAAAAACCGCTGC